>MU227242.1:1556371-1576041 GCA_018584345.1 Thuja plicata | reverse complement strand
TTACTGAGGACCTCTCCTGTTCCTTTTGATCTCAACCGTTCATCTCCCCATCTCTGGGATTGATCTCAACCATTCATTTCATCACCAATTCCTATATAATAAAACCTTCATAACCATTTGAAGGATCTAGGATTTCAAGCTCTCGTGCGCCATTACTCCGTCAGTTTGGTTCTAGTATTCAAGCCATCTTGCGATCACACACACACATTTCAATTATCAAATTCTCGATGCTTCTCAAGTCATAGATGTTGCCCCGCCAATACTGATCATCAAGAACAACATTTCAGAAGGAGTAGAGAGAGACAATAGAAGCTTCAAGCATCAAGGGGTTTGTATTTACTTGTCTTCCTTTCTCTTGTTTGTACATTTTATTGTTCACGTTTCTGTTATTCGTTTAGTAGTCATTGTATACTTGATTTGCATTCATTTGTGAATCTTTGCTACTAACCCTCGCCTTTGGAAAGCTATGGGAACCAGAAAGAGAGGCGTACAGTTTGATTGACCCACAAAATTGGGTCCTTAAGGACTACTTCACCATAGTATATAATTACATGCCTCAAATATTCAATATCTAAGCATGGAAATCTTAGTGTCTTTTGCAATTTATTTAGATTGATTGTTAGAGGATTAGATAGATTACATTGTTAGATTTAGTTATATAATGATAAATTAAGTTTTTTCGCTAAACTCGAAGCAATTTATTTCTAGCTTGGAATAAGAGCGAATCTATAATTTTTGTTTATTTTTAAACTTGTGTATTTTTCACAACCATGTTATCAAAACATCTCTTTCAAATCATTACAAAATACTAAGAACAAATTTCACTCTCAATCAAAATAATGACACATAACCTTTCAAAATGAAAACAACCTTTGATCCCATATATAAACATTGAAACCAAAAGAGATAATTTATATGTAACAATTATTTTATCAAAAAATAAAGAAGTTAGTTTATTTCATGTTTGAGAAGGAAACGATGTTCATCCTTCAAGTAGTTAAATATTGGATATTATATCCAATGCGAAGACATGTTAAGGAACACCAATCATGATAGTGTCAAATACTACTTGGATCAAAATTGTTAGTTGAAGAACAATAAAAATTATCCACAAATATGTTAGGATATGACTTTGAGATTATATGGAAGAAAGGAAAGGATAATGTTGTTGTGGATGCTTTAAATATAGGAGGGATAAATTTACAAAATCACTATGATGTGACATTTCCATGCTCCAAGTAGACTGGGTGGTAGATGCATGAGAAGAATGAGAGGACATAGATACACAAGAGCTCATTCAAAAACTCCAAAAAGATGTGGGTTTATTAGGATTTACATGGAAAAGAGATGCTCTGTGGTACAAGGAAGATTGATTATCTAACAAAGCTACATAATTCTCTAGTAGGTGGGCATTCAAGCTTCTATAAGACTTATCATAAAATGAAGCAAGATATCTTTTGGGATGAACTAAAAGGGGATGACTAGAAATTTGTGGTAAAATGAATGGTATGCTCGTGAAATGAAAGGGGAAATGATTGATATTTTAGGTCTTCTACAACCTTATTTATTTTGAGCTAGAGGTGGGAAGAGGTG
This sequence comes from Thuja plicata, assembly GCA_018584345.1. Lineage (NCBI taxonomy): Eukaryota > Viridiplantae > Streptophyta > Pinopsida > Cupressales > Cupressaceae > Thuja > Thuja plicata. Next base: position 1,574,448 of record MU227242.1, on the reverse strand, counting down.
TCTATGACTTTATTATTGATTTTCCATGTTTAAAGGAAAAATATTCTTATGGTTGTATGGAAGGACACACAAAATGGACACATTTTTATGCCTTGTCATATGCATTTGTAGCAAGTATTATAGAAACAAAATATTTATGAAAATCATTCAAAAGTGACACGAGCCCCCCAAAATCATTTTAAATGATTTCAATCCTAAATTTCAAGTAACTTTTGGACTAAGTTACTAGGTTTATGCACTTGTCTTTTTTGTAGCTCATCTTGTCTCCCCTAATTAGATAGCCACACTAAGGTTTATAACAAGAACTTAGATGGTTCTATCCACTATTTTATAATAGAATAATAAAATATATGAGTGTAGTTCCATCACCTCTTCTTCAAGGCTACACCCAAAGAGTAGTGGAAAGACACATTTACCACCAATAAGAGGTATTTTGTAGCCTCAAGGAAAACTTGGCATTGCCACAAAATAGAATGAAACAAGTTGATGAACAACATAGTAAATAAAATTTGATTTAGGAGATAGGATCTTGGTTTAATTACAACCATGTAAGATGTCACTAGAAAATTAGAAGAAATTTAGAAATTTTTTAGCCAAATATCATGACTCTTACTAGGTTATACAAGAATCTACACACCAAAGTTACCTAAGTCAACAAAAATAAATCTAGTCTTACATTTTGCCTGCTTTATGAGTAGGGAAAGATCATTTAATTACTTGAGGAAATTCCTGTAGACCCACTAAGAGATCACAAATAAGGATAATTACATTATATTTGACCAAGTGGAAGAATATGGTGGTTGAATATGCAACATGGGAAGATGAAACATTCATGTACATATAAGCACGTCTTATCAATATTTAGGAGAACATTGGCTTTAAGGGAAGAGGCATACTAAGGCCTTAGCCTATAGTGTGACTATGAATGGTGATATTTGTATTAGACTCAAGGATAAAACAAATTGTATTTAAGTTGTGAAAATATTTCTATAGTTTAAGATAAGTAGCTAGGTGATCTTTGTAGTGCAAGTATAATGTATAAGTGGTAGTGCTTAGTTTATTAATGATCATATTGAGAAACAAAATTGATGATTTTTGAAGGTTTACCCCCTCAAATCATCTTATTATCAAGCATTATCAATTATTCACAGCTTATTTCATATTACATTATTCTCTTGTGCAAGTCATTTCATTACATTTGGGTGATCATGGTGATGTCTATAGGCCAACCTTGACAAACCTACTAATAGGGACTCCTACTATAAATGATTACTGCTATTATTCTCCTCATGGAATCTCTACATCATCCTCATGGACTTTTATAAATTATCCACTAAGGGAAAGTTGTTAGGAAGACCTCTCTAAATTGCTACTTAACATTGCTAATAAGATGAATCTCATCTGTCTTTGTCCTATTTGTCAAGAGGATATCCTCTTTGCAAAAGGCTCTTATCTAGTTAGACCTTGGTAATTGAACATTTGTATCTCTACAGTTATCCATGACCATGTTTGTGTTTGTATGCTTACCCCTATACCATGTCCTTGGGCCAAAGTGCTTGATTCTCACCCATTTGATTGCTCTAGAGGCTAGTGCATATATAGTAAGTAGTCATCTTTAGAAAATAATCACACGCTAACAACTCTATGCCACTATTAGAGTAGGCTAGTTAAAATAATTACCTTAAAATATGCAATCTAGGACAAGTCAGGGCATGCTTGAGTCATAATGTCAATTCCCCGTGTGTGAAATTTACCTTGCTTTACTTGGTAAATAATGGTACCTAGTTGTATAGATAATACTTGCATTTTTAGCACCAAATTACTTGGTCAAACCTAGGCTAATATCACATTTTTAAGAGGTGAACCGTGATTAGGAATGAAGGTCAAATTGATGCCCTTTTATCTCTCCAACCAAGTCCCTCCCATGATATGACCCATGAAAGCCTTTACTTAATAGTAAGCTCATCTGAATTTTATTTGTCACCCTAGAATCTTATAGACATCATAAAAGATGATCCACTCTTTTGAAACTCTTGGAAACTAGCGTAGCATCCTAAATCATAAGAACTTATAATTTTTTTCCTTAGCTAGACCCTATTTTAGTTTCCAAGGCTTACATGCATGTTATGCTTGGTCATGCCTTGATTTCACATACATTTCTTGAATCTTCATTTCAAAATTGACCCCTAATCTAAATCTGAGTACCTTTTGCACCGTAAAGGGCGACCTAGAGTGTAAGGGCTGACTTAGGTCACCCCTACCTTGGGAGTCGCCCCTTACATTGAAAAAGGGGCCAAAATCTTTTGATTTTGAGCGGGATTTCAAATTATTGTTGGCCTCCTTCAATCTTTGAGCCCCAAAATGGCTAGGATATGTATAAGTACAAGGCTACCTCCCTCATTTTAGGATCTATACACACATCCAAGTCAATCTAAGACATTGCATTTCAATTCAAGCACTTAAGCATTCAAGGAGCAATCAACTTCATTTAAACATTGAAGCATTCAAGAATGGAATATGGAGTAATGTCTAGATCCTAACATGTGTGAAGATATTCATGTTCTCCCTATCCTAGATCCAAGGTCAAGACTACATCAAGACAATTTTTAAGCATTTTCATGAGCAATTCAACACTTGTGAAGGTATAACATCTTGTTAAGCCTCTTTAATTGACAACATACTTTTTTCCTTGCAATTTCAATTCAATTTCAAGGTTGATTCCTATATAGGGGTTTGGTTGAGAAAACCCCTTTCTCCCAATATTTTTCCCATTTTCTATATGCAAGTGACAGTTGGTAGAGTTGTGGATTCGACTACAATTAGATCTGATTGTCTGCTTCAAATCCATTACTTCTTCATCTCTTTTTGGCTGATCAAGGGTGCCTCCCACCAGAAGGGGCAAGTCCAATTTCTCTCTACATTCTAGGTCACCCTTGATAAGCATTTTGGGCTAAAACTTTCTATGCAGGTCAGTTACAATGTCTGTTACCTGGATCTGGTCCTGAAATTTGCATATCAGTTTGCTATTTGTATACATTTATGAATTTGTCTTCTTTGCATCCTACTTCCCCCATTTCTTCATTCCAAATCACATCAACCAATCATTCTACTCTTAGAAAAGGAGGAAACCCCTTTACACTTGTTCAACGCTTGAGCTCCCTTAAGCCTAGTGGGTACTTTACCCTTCCTAATGTAATGTGAGATAGATGGAATTTGGGGTGTGATTCTTCCTAGTTTTATTGACCATCCCAGTGAACATTCATCCCCTACCCTATTCATTTCCATTCTCATGTTTCCATTTCTTTTTCATCACATTTTGATGAACCTAACATCCTTAAATTTCCATTTTGATTTGGCGTTTAGATCATATTTGCATTACATCTTGAATGATTATATTTTACTTTATGCATTTCATTAGCTTGTGTGTGCAATCATTGTGATACATTAAGTCTTTTTTGCATGATCTCTATCTTTCTTTTCAGACCTGATTTACAATTACTTCATAGAATGTTTAAATGATCAATTGGTTACTAGTTTTCATTAATTAGACATCTCTTTCTTTCATTATTTGTGTATTAGTGTTATAACCTTGAGCCCTACATATAACATACATGTGACAAGAAGTTGTAGACTTATGGGTTCCTTTAAGGGTGTTGATCCTGAGTCCTCTACGGTATTCCATAGGAATGTAGAAGATAACTCTATGCCTACTAATGACATACCTACTATTGTTGAGAATCCCTCTTTCCATTATTCTCATGACGAGGATGACTTTGTAAGAGTGTCTCCTACCCAAGTGCAAAACTTTGTCATAATTTCAATAATCATGAGCAACGGTTAGGTCAAGAAAATTCTAATAGTGAGGCAATCCACTTGATAGAAGGATTGAGGAAGTTAAGTTGCAATGAGGAACATGGTATTATTTTTTGTGTGCTATATTGATCAGGATGGAATTGGGAAAATACTCAAAACTAATTTTTTAGTATTTTCTATGTCTCAGTAAACTACATTTTTGAAGGTCTTCGAGGCATTTTTGGGCCTATCCCTCTCGGGAGAGATAGGCCCATAAATGCCATGAAGACCTTCAAAAATGCAGTTTATTGAGACAGAAAATACTGAAAACTTAGATTTTTGTATTTTCCCAATTCCATCCTGATCACATATCCCATTTTATTGATAACAATCTCAAGACAATGAAAATTTGTGCTCAAGATCTTAACTTTTCTAATCATAATACCAATGTTGAGAATTATATTCATATTCCAACATCCTTGCCTAATATGCCTACATATAGTCCATCTATCATGGCTACATCTATTCAAAATGTTAATCCTACACGAGTTAATATGGGAAGTATTCCTAATCCTATCATCCCTCCTATGAGTGTTCCATTTATGTCCCAACCATTATCTATACCCACTTACCATAATGTCCCACTTTCATATTCTTGTGCTCCCTCCATTTCCCACAATGTTCCAAATCCTTCACTTTCACATGTCCAATACCAACACATCTACCAAACCTACCATTAATAACCATGCCCAAAGTGTTTCATCCTTACAACAACTTGCCTCCATAACTTAATCCAAATTCAATATTCCTACTTGCAACATTGCTAGCCCTTTGTCTCATGATAGAATTCATGCCATTTTCCCTCAATAAATGGAAATACCTCCCTTGGAGATATATTATGAAAAAGTTCATCCCTTGATTCATGTGAAAATATTTCAAACCTTGTGTAGAAACTTCTCTAATGATCATAGACTTATGGCTAAATTTTTTACTAGGACATTTATGGATAAGGCATTACAATGGTTTTTCTCTTTGTCTCATTATTCAATTGACTCATTTCAAAAACTTGATAATGCTTTCATTAAACAATTTCAAAATAATATTGGTCCTCAAATTTCTTTAACTGATTTGATTAATTGTAAGCAAGGCGTTAATAAAAAATTGACTAATTTTATTGGCAGATTCAGACATTTTCATGCTCAAGTATCTTATCATGTGCCTGATATGGATGTTCAAGATATATTGATTTATAATTTGCAAAAATACATTGAAGATTGTTACAAGTAGTGGTTTTCGTTGCACCAAAAGATCAGCTTGTCAATGCCCAATACAACCACTAGACTTATATAATCCACTGGAGGTGCTTAAGCCATGTCATGAATCTCACAAGGGATGCTAACACACTACCAAAAATCCCCCCAGTGCCACTCATCATAGGCTCATGTCACTCACAGAGGAAATTCAAACCCGTGACCAAGCTCTAATACCACTTGTTACAAGTAGTGGTTTCCGTTGCACCAAAAGATTGACATGTCAGTGCTTGATACAAGCACTAGACTTATAGAGACCATAGGAGGTGGTTAAGCCATGTCATGAATCCTATGAGGGAGACTGGTGCATTGCCAAAAAATATAAGTTGTTATTTTTTGAGTTTACCTCTTTTACCCAAGTGTGTGCAGTGCTTCATAATTTTCAAATTTAGGTGAGCGAGTTTGAGTCATCTACTCCAATGGATCTATTTGATAAAAGTGATGCTTCTCAACAATCTACCCAAAATTTTAGAAAACCCAACAAAGGTTTCATTAAGATAAAAAATTATTCCAACAATGTTGATGCACAAGTGGCAGGTGCATCAGGTGTGACTCCTTTATCATCCGTATTTAAACCATCTTGTACTTTTACATCTCTTTGTAAATTTTTTCATAATATTATGTGGAAGTTGATTAATGCTAATGCTTTGAAATTTCCTCCTGTCAAACTATTTGACCCTTCCAAGCCATTGTCATCTTCATGTGATCCCAAAGCTTTTTGTTAATACCATCGTCAATTTGGCCATGATACTGAGAAGTGTTTCCATTTGAAGACTATTATCCAAGACCTCATAGATAACAACACCATAATTGTTGATGGTTTGAATGATAAAGGAAACAAATTTGTTGCTACACTTAACCAAAATTTGAAAATCTATACCAATCCTTTGCCTTCCCATTCTACCAATATCATAGTGCTTACCACATTGCCTTCTTCAACCAATATTGTTGTGCCTGATGAACCCACCATTGTGGATCATGATAATACATGTAGTGTTTCCAATAATGTTGTTAATCTAATTGATCAATCCAAACCCAAACCTAAAAGTGAGCTTTGCATTACACTTGATCCTAAGGAGACTATTAAGGCACTCGATGGTCCTCTTTATATTTTTGCAAAGATTAATGATAAGTTCTCTTGAGGAATGCTTATTGATCCTACTTTCATGGTAAATGTTATAACTAAGGAACATCTTTACACAAGATGTTTTCATCAAGACTCCTATGAAAAATTAGATGTGATGATTAAGAATTTTAATGGTTTTACTTGTCCTACTCATGGTTCCATCACTTTTCCTATTGAAGTTGGTAAGAAATAACTCAATTTCACCTTTGTTGTCATCTCTACTTTTGATCAATTCCGAGTGAGACTTGGCCTTCCTTGGCTCACTTCCATGAAATCTATTGTCTCTCCAATCCATAAGTGTTTGAAATTCTCCCATAACAGAGAAATCATCATGGTCAACCATAGTCTCTATTAGCCTTTAGCAAGTCATGGGATCTTTGACCTTGAATTCTTTTGGCCTCCCATGCCTCAACCATTACAACCTCGCCAAGGTCATCTCTTCTTATCTTACTAAAATCTAAAAACATGAATATTTATGAACTAATCATTCCTAAGGATGTCCCTTCTCCTTGTACTGGACCCGGATTCCTTCCCACACCCCATGTTCCTCCTAGCTATATTTTTTTCCACCTCCTATATCCTACAAGAATTCTGAATCTTCTATCTCTCAACCTAGTGAGGTTCCTTCCATTCCTCCTCCTAAGGAAGAAAATGAAGCATTGTTGATTAATCCTAAACCTTCTAGTCAAATATCAAGCAAAACCAAATGCAAGTGTTGTGCTCATGACCACCACTATAGATGTTGTGCTAGGGTTCATGAGATATATTCCCAAACCATTTCTTCCCCTAAGACACCTCATAATACTTTGATTCCCTTTGACCAACCCATGCATAGCCCAAGGGGGAAAGTCAATCTAAAGAAAATTAAATTATCTATACATGATGATTGTTCTTTTCATATTAAGGATCCTATTATGATTTATTTAGATGATGAGGATACTCTTGATGATGATAATAATGTTAATGATGAAAATGGTGTTGATCCTAACAATTATAATGACATGTATGAGGTTAATGAATTGATCATGAATTATCTATAAAAGTTTCATAAATGTTATCCCTATCTCCTTGTGAAAAACAAAATGATTCATCATTAGAGCATGGTTCTTGTTTGGAACTTGGAGTAGCTCCATCTATTGTGCTCAATTTTGTGCCTCTTGCATGTTTCCCACCTTACCTAAGAAATGATAACTGATATGTGGGGGTGAATGACACACTTGACTAGCTCCTCTTGTGCGGTGGACTCTTTAATGTGTTTTCTTGTTTATAATGTGCTCTGTCCGTGCAAGGTGATAAAAGGACTTTTTGTGACATTATTTTATTTGTATCTAAATTCTCTATATGTTGTATATATGTTATGTCATACGTGTTCTATTGTTTTAAATGTTCCTTTATGTTGTTTATTTAGGGACAATGCAAAGTGATAAAAACCATCTTTTTTTTGTCTCTGTAATGTTGACCCAAAAAAACTTTTGTTTGTGTATGTTATGTTCTCTTCCTCCATTGTGCTTTTAGTTCTACTACCTTTGGGTGACATTAATTTCATATTTACCACAGATTTAATAGATCCCTTTGTGCCCTTTTTGTCACGTGATTCATTTCCCTTGGTTTGTCCTTGTTTGGGGGCAAGCCATCATGGAAATGTTCTTGTCTTTCAGATGTATGTTTTTTATCTTAAATTCATTGCTCATGTTAACACATACACAATCATTTTAACATGGGAACATACACTCCACTCTTTGTTACACATTATGCACACACCATATTTATTAATGTTTTGTGGATTACTTGGAAAACATTGTCTTTTTCTTAATAATCCTCTCTTAGTGGATTCCTTCAGAGACAATGTTTTCCTTAGGCCTAATCCTTCGTTATGGATTCCTTGGGAGACAATATTTCCTTAGGCCCAGTCCTTCTCTAAGGATTCCTTTGAAGATAATTCTTTCCTTAAGCCTAATCCTCCTTTTAGCGAATTTCCTAATGTTTTTCTTTGTTATCCCTTTGATGGGTTGACTATCATAATGTAGCTTGATAAACTATTAACTTCATCTTTTAACATCTCTCCTTTTCTTTAATACCCATGGTAAGTTTTATCTCTCTGTCTCTCTCTCTCTCTCTCTCTCTCTCTCGTGAATGTTTCTTTCATTGTGGTTTAAGATTGATGAGGATCTAATTCATTTGGGGGCTTTGCATCTTCCTTGTCTCTTTTACCTTGATGTTATCTCTTTCCTATGCTGTGATCTACTTTATTATGTGTATGAAGCATATTCATACTTCCACAAAAGTGAGGGCTAAATGTAGCATCCTAAATTGCAATTACTTATAATTTTGGTCCTTAGCTAGACCATATTTTAGTGTCCAAGGCTATCACGTCTGTTATGCTTGATCATGCCTTGATTTTGTGCATATTTATAGAATGCTCATTTCAAAATTGACCCCTGACCTAAATCTAAGTTAATTTTTCCTTATAAAGGGTGACCTAGAGTGTAAGGGGATAATTAGGTTAGGAGTCACCCCAACATGACAAAAGGGGGCCAAGTTTAAATTCGAGGTTGGTCTTTTGATTTTGAGTGGAATTTCATATCCTTTTTGGCATCCTTCAATCTTTGAGCCTCAAAATGGATAGGAGAGGTATATATACAAGGCTATCTCCCTCATATTGGGATATATACACACACATCCAAGTCAATCCAAGACATTGCAATTTGATTCAAGCACTCAAACATTCATAGAATAATCAACTTTATTAAAGCATTCAAGTACAAAAGATCTGGAATAATGTCTTGGTCTGAGTAAGTGTGAAGACATTCTTGTTCTTCCTATCCTAGATCCAAGGTCAAGACTACATTAAGACACCTTTCAATCATCTTCATGAGCAATTTTACACTCGTGAAGGTATAACATCTTGCCAAGCTTCTACTATTGACAACACATTTTTTCTATATGAAATTTTAATTTGATTTGAAGGTTAATTCCTATACAAATGTTTTCTAAGGAAAACCTCTTTGTCCCAACATTTTCCTCATTTTCTGTGTGTAAGTGATAGGTGGCAGAGTTTTGGACTCAGCTACAAGAAGATCTAACTATCTGCTTCAAATTCATTACTTCTTCATCTCTTTTTGGTTGATCAATTCTACCTCCCACAAGAAAGGGTGAGTCCATTCACCCTCTACATTCCAAGTCGCCCCTGATAGACATTTTGGGTTGAAAATTTTTGTGTAGGTCAGTTACAGTGTCTGTTACCCAGATCTAGTTCCAGAATTTACATACCAATTTTCTATCTAATTGTATCTACAATTTTTTCTTCATTGCATCTTATCTCATCCTACTTACCTCATGTATTCATTCCAAATTATATGAATCAATCATTCTACTCTTAGAATAGAAGGAAACCCCTTTATACCCATTCAATGCATACTTTCCCCTTCCTAATGTAATGAGAGAGAGAGGGAATTTGGGGTGTGATGCTTCCTAATTTGATTGACCATCCTAGTGAACATCCATCTCCCACCCTATTCATTTCCATTATCAAATTTCCATTTTTTTGTTAGAGTACTAAGATATTTCACTTATTAATTAAATTATTTTGATTTAATTATTAAGTCACTTATTATCTCTAGTTTACTTAAGCTAAAATTTAGGCATGTAATAATTAATTATTATCACACAACCTAGGTTTATCCCTTCTAGGGTTTTGATCACCTTTATAAGAATTGATCTATTTGTATATTATTATTCCCTCTCTGAATGAATATTTCATCTTTCAGATCATTCTTTGTTGTGTCTCCATTATTTTCTTTTGTGACAGGTTTTTGCTACAGTGGATCTTGGTGATAGAATTCTATGAATTCTAAAAAAAATATTTTTCTTTGTACCTCCACCTAGTTAGCATGCATGGCCACCACATCAGCATTCTCTCACGTCATCACTCCATCATCTCTGCCAACTTTGGCCAAAATTTTGGCAGTCCCGCCATAGTTAGTGACATCGCTAGATTTGTGGAGCTTCACTAGATTTAGCAGATATTTCTTGGGACTCTTCTTGTTTTGGAGAAGTTTTTTGTTTTTTGTTCGTATCTTGAGAAAATGGAGGCATTTTTGGCCAAATGAGATATCATTGGAAAGCTGGTTCCGAGCCTATTCTGATTTTGCAGGTTTGGTTTTATGAATTTTCTATCTTGTAGGTATTTTTTCTAGTCAAATTCAGGGTTCAATTTTGCACTCTGGGAGCCATATCTTGTCCATCTAGGCTTCATTTTCCAACTTCTGCACATCGTTGGACAGATGGTTCTGTGCTCTTTCTTTTGGTATGGGTCTTATTTCTAGAATCTATTTGAGGTATATTTTATTTAGTTTTTTTCTTTTTGCAATCTGGTGAATATCTTGAATGTTTCAGTCCTGGGATCATTTTCCTTGCATAGGATGACTCCTTGTTAGCTATTACTTATGTTCCTAGAGCTTTCTATCATTCCTAAGCATTGAAGACATCTATTTCTGTAGCATTTATTTTTTACAAACCCATTGAGATAAAGTGTCATTTGTTGCATGCTTGGGATCTTGCACATTTTGTGTCTGTTTGTACTCGCACTACATTATAAAATGTCATGGGGGGTTTGATCTACCTTTGTCAAGTGAGTATTCCTTCCATGACATTAGGCTCATGATGTGTGTCAAGAGAGTGATCCTTCCATGACACCATCCTTTATACGTGTTTGTACTTTCTTCTGCACATTATATGTTCCAAGTTCTTCGTCATGCAATTAATCTTGGCAGTTTCTTTTAGTGTACCTGTCATGCCTCTCCCTACTCAACATTATGGGGGGTATCTTTTGTTGGTTCTAATTCTTCCTTGGTTTGATGGAGTGAGCTATGTATTCAGTATTTGTTCCTATGTACTAGGTGGATGCAGTGGTTGGGTACCTATGCATTTCAGTGAGATGGATCATTTACCATATGGACACTCTTTCATTCTTATTTTGGAGGCATCCTTCCATCTTTTGATCAGCTCTTCAGTCTTTGGTGTTTTTTTTCCATATGTATCTTTGAGTTCTGATGTTTTCCATCCTAATTCAAGTACTGTCATTTGAGGGCACTCATGCATATTACAGTCTTCTCTACTTGATCATGTTCTATTATAGTGGAGGTTCCAACAATTATTCTTCGATAATGTTTGCAGCTTCATGCTTCAGTGGTGATCTTCATGATCATCCTTTGTTCCTATCTTCTCAGACATTCTCTAGTTTGGAGGCTTTTTTAATCCTTCACTAGTCTTCATCTCTTTTTAGAGATGGGTTTTTCCCACTGGGTTTTCTTCTTTTCTCCTCTTTACAAAGATTTTTTGTACTTGGGTACCTGATCAGGCCATGTTGTTGGGACCCATTTCCTACTTTCAGTAGTTGTTTCTAGGTTTTAGCTACTCCCTAAGTTTATCTTAAGGGGGGGGGTGTTAGAGTAATAAGATATTTCTTATTAATTAATTCATTTTGATTTAATTAATAAGTCACTTATTGTCGCTAGTTTACTTAAGCTAAGCTTTAGGCATTTAATAATTAATTCTTTTATTAATTATTATCATGCAACCTAGGTTTGTCCCTTTTAGGATTTTGATCACCTTTATAATGATTGATCTATTTGTATTTTATTATTCCCTCCAAATTAATATTTTATCTTTCAGATCATTCTTTGTTGTGTCTCCATTCTTTGCTTTTGTGACAGGTTTTTGGTACAGTGGATCTTGGTGATAGAATATGTTAGAATTCATAGAATTCTATCACCTAGGCTTGATCCATTTCTTTGCTAGATCTCCATTGACTACTTTCATGATTTATTTTTCCATGGCCAATCCAAAATTATGAAAATCTTCAAATGTTTTGTAACAAACAAGCCTCTAGAAACCTTAGTTTCTAATTTAAACGGTGAGTGTGTTATCTTGTGACGTGTTTAGGTTAGGCGCCGGCTAAGTTCCATACAAAATGCGCTAAAGACAAAAAAAAAGTCATTTTTTTTTCAGATTCGCGAAAACAAACTATTTTTTTGAATTTTTTTGTGGATTTGTACCACAAGGGATGCAGATCATGAAGAACAAATGCTGATAATTTCATGAAAATCCATTGTGTTTGCTATTTTTCAAATTTTCTCAAAGGTGTATTTTGTATGGAGCTTGATCACGTCCTTTAGGTTATATCAGTGGAGCGACATAGGTATACTATGTAAACTTGTTACAACTATATATCTTATTTGTATTTTCTCCAAGGTTTAGAGTTGATTAGATATGTCATTCAAATATTATCTATTATATATTTTGCAAGTTTTAGATAGACATGAGGATCACATGCATATTTTTTTTCATGGAGTCATCCAAGTGAAGAGGCTTAGGTATATTTTGTAAAGTCATTATAATGGTACTTCACCCTATTTGTTGTTTTCTAAAGTTTAGAGTTAATACTATTTTAGGTGTATTTGTATAATGTTTATTATGTATTTTGTTGGTTTTAGATGGTTAGGTGGAGATCATGTACACATAATATCTCTCTAACCTTTCAAGGAGGATAAGTAAGCATATATCTCTTTAAATATTGATATTCATTTTTACTATCTCTATAAATATTAATATTTATTTTTACTATATAAATAATAATAATTAAAAATATTAAATTTAAATTATGATAGTTAAAAAATGAAATTATAAATATACATAATTATTATTAAATTTAAGTTTAATTTTTTAATTAAATAATCACAATTGAATATATAAAACAGAGCTTTCATTTTTAAGTTTAAACATGAGGTTTTTAAAAAGGATTACACTCACCTAGTTTATGTGAAGAAATGAATGTGAGATTAAAACTAAAACATAAATACTAAAACAAAATATATAACTGAAAAACAAAACTAGTATGACAATGTGAATGAAAAAAGTGAAATGGTAGTTAGAAATGAGAAGTTGGAGTGAGAGGATGCCAAATGAGCCCGACACACCTAAGAAACCAATGCTTACAGTGTACTAGTTAAACGTGGCCAAAAATTCTAGTGGTCTTGAACTGCTAAATCTACTGATCGAAGTGGGAAATGGAGCAGGGGTCCCTCTCGCCATCGGTTGGGACAGCGTTAAGGAGGTAGGAAACTGAATAATGACACATTTTTTTTGTGGCATCAATTTGATTTGGTTTTTTGGCGTCTAGAGCCTTGAAGGTTATTTAGTTTATATATATATATATATATATATATATATATATATACCTTTAAAACTTAAAATCAATTATTTAATGTAAATCTGAACACTTCAAGAATAACACCATAACACAAGTATTTGTTGTAGAGGAAAACCCTATTAAGGGAAAACCCCAGTGGGAATTAACATCCAAACATAATGCACTAGAAATATTATATCCCTATTAGAAGATCTAGACCTATTAGGAGTTGATTATTACATCCAGCACAAAGTCCATGTTAAAGGACATACCCTGTTAGGATTTGAATGATATGATGAGCTCACTGCCTAAGCACACTGCCCAAAATGAAGGTTAAATCCACCTTCTGATGGTTAAACCCATCTTTTGGATCTGCTTTCCAAAGAGAATCATAAAAGTATACTTATAACAGTGAACTGACTGACAGCAACTTGTTTTTCCTATGCAGTTCCAATGAAGTGCATTACAAACATATTCAATTCTCTACATCTAGTAGAAATCACATCCACATGCTCACAACATCCAATCCATACTTTTCACATCAAGACACTACTTTCTTTTATACAAGTTACAATAAAAAATTAGGTCGACCTATTAAGACTTGACCAATGCATAAACAATTACGTAGACCCTTGCTAAGATACACACGGTACCTTACACAAGTAAATAAAAATAAAAATCATCAGTACATGCCAATATCCATAATTCACGCTCATCATTCACTAAGCACGTTACATCTTTGTGGTCATCCCCAAATAGGTCTTCCCTAGTCCACACGCTACAACTGACATCATCAAGAACCCAACAACCCAAGAATTACAAAGAATGTTCTACCATGTATCTTCTATCATGCCTTAAGCTCACATATCATACTTATGCTCGCATCCAAGTTATCCCAAAAACTCAGAGACCATCTCTGTCATAATCCAATGGCCTTAGCTATAAGGTGTAAATACTTCCCTTTACACAAATCTGTGCTCGCACATACTTAAGAACTGTACACTGTCTGTACACAAATGTCAATCTTGCATGTACCTGCGATAACCAGTCTATTTGAAACTTCTAATGCAACCAACTGAAACGTATGTTGACATTAATGAAAAAAAATGAATGTCAACACCTTAAAAAACAACAATCCCAACAATCTCCCCCTTTGGCATTGATGAAAACATATGTGAAAAAATATCAACCCAAAAGTAGCTTTCTTAAAAAAACTTTCTCAGTATCCTCTTCACAACTCCCCCTAATAGAGTAGGGATTTTTCACCTGAAACTCTCCCTCTTTGACATAAATGGAAATGAGTGTCATAGTTCTTTCTTTCTCTACACATCCCACCTCTGCAAGGTGTAGCTCTTTCAAATCTTTATGCCTGTAACATACCAGGTGCTTGATCACCCAAATATATTATGTTGTGTTCTTGCAATCACTTCCCCTGAGGAGTAGATCCAAGCATCAAGTCCAGAGAATAATATCTCTAATAACTACTGGAGTGATGTATTCCTACATCATCTATTTCTCACAAGGAGGGGTTCTCACCCCAAGAATACCTCTGAGATACTCAAAGGCATCTTTCGGTAAAGGTTCAGTGAATATATCTGTTATTTGCGCCTTTGTACTGATGTACTCTAATCTTACTTCCTTTTCTGCAACCTTGTCTCTCAAAAACTGATAATTGAAATATGTTTAGTCTTTGAATGCATAACAAGATTCTTTGACATGTTCATAGTGCTTGTATTATCACAATGTATAACCACTGACTCTTCAAAGGTTATCCTAATATCCTTCAACATAGACTTCATCCGAAAAATTTGTGTACAATTTATAACAACAACTATATACTTTGACTTAGAAATAGATTGAGCTATACAATCTTTCTTTTTACTCAGTCAAGAAACTAAACTTTTTCTAAGGAAAAATGCTCCACCACTGGTGCTCTTTCTGTCATCAATATATCCTGTCCAATCAACATCAATATAAGATTGTAATGTAAAATCATCTAAATTTTCTTACCATAGACCATATTCCAATGTTCCTTTCAAATATCTGAATATCCTTTTGACTGCAGCAAGGTGAGTCTCCTTAGGATCAGCTATGTCTGGTCTAATGAGTTGAATATTGTAAAATCCAATCAAGGACATGTATTTTGTCCGAATAACACTTTGAGATTCATTAGTAGTAGTAAGCTTACATCCAGTAACCATGGGTGTTCCAACAGGTATACAATCTCCATCCCAAACTTCTTTAGCAACTCCTTAAGATACTTGGTTTGAGAAATAAAAATACCATGTTTACTTTGAGTAATTTGCAAACCAAGGAAGAACTTCATTTCACCAATCATCAACATTTCAAATTCACTTTTCATTTCTTCAAAGAATTTGTTACTCATTTCATCATTTCCTCCAAAGATTATATCATCCACAAACACTTCAACAATCAAGATTCTATCTTCACAAGTTCTCAAATACAAATTACTATCTATACTACATTTTCTGAAACCAAGATGTAACAAATACCTGTGTAACTGAGAATACCAAGCTCTAGGAGCTTGTTTCAGTCCATACAATGCCTTCTTCAACTTGCAAACCATGTCCCCATTATCTTTCAAAGAAAAACCATTAGGTTTCTCAATGTAGACTTCTTCCTCTAGATCACCATTTAGTAATGTAGAATTCACGTCAATCTGATACACCTTGAAATCTTTATGTGTTGCATACGAAAGGAACAATCTCACTGCCTCTAACCTCACAATAGGTGAATATTTTTCTTCAAAGTCTATACCAACCTATTGTGAAAAGACCTTGCAGACCAGTCTAGATATATTCCTGTTAGCCACAATTTTTTTAAAAAAATTCCATTATTAAGTTTTACTCATAAAATCAAATTCAAAAGTTAATTGCGAGCCCCAAGTTTTTGAACCAACTTTTGCAATTTGAAATCTGAAACTAAGAAAAGCCACTTTGAGTCTTTTCCATGTCACCGAATTACCGATGACATCAAGTATAGTCGGGTGATATGCTTACTTTGTAAACTATTGATGCCCCCGACTTGGTTCTAAGTATGGCTGTCGGGCCTGATGAGAGTTTTCAAACCTCTAAAACTCACCAAAATCACATGTCATCGGGCAATAAATCAACGGTCTCAACACCAGAACAAAGCTAAAACATTGAAATTTCTACATGCAAAATTATGTGAACCGAAGAGACAATGGATTCATGTAGGCTAGTCTAAGCTCCAATCAAATCAAATTGATGGTGGAGATAGGTAAGAAAGGATTCAAACATGTATTTTTCCCAAGGCCGTGTTGAAGATCACCGAGTTGAAGAAATGTGCAACTTCCAAGCAAATGCATCTGACATCAAATGGGAATTTAGACTGTCTATCCTATTTTGAAGTCTCATTTCTATCTAGATTTTTGGTTTAGTGCATTGTCCAGTAAGATATAAAATTAAAAAGTCTTTATAGCCCCCACTCAGCAATGATATATGTTGTCGAAAAAATTATTATTTTTAAAATGGAGGTCGCACCCGACAAGGGGTTCCAAACTTCTTCCCTTCACCGATCTGCCGACAACTAGCACCTAGATTGAAAGACCGAGTGTACTATTACAATACTATGAAAGACATTTTTGATGAAGCTCAATCTGTTAGAAAGATGGAGAGCCAAGCTTCAAATATTCAAATGCAAAATTATATGTGCTCGATAGAAATCTCAAAGACTCGGTATTGTTGAAAATGATACTGACAGTCCTACAAAAAGTTCGATGCAACCGGTTCTGCCATGATATTTCTTTGAAGCTTCTTATAGTTCATATATGATAAAAAATTGAGTATGATTTGAAGGATCCTCAACATTCAAGAGTTGTCTGTGGTCAGTGACTGTTCCATTGTTCACCTCTCGTGTTGTTATGTGCGCATTTGTATTTATTAGAAATCTATAACTACAAAAATAGATAGGATATGATGTAGACAAATAATACATTGGCTTATATCTAGTGCACACTTGGTGGTAAGCATGTGACTGTAAGGACAAAATGATTCTTTTTAGTTTGATGTCCATTCTTGGCTCTAGTTGATAAGAAATTCACTGAGCATTATGAAAACTGAAAACCTAAAGGACACGTGGATGAATTTTTCTTGGATAAGAAATCAGTTACAAGAGTAAGGAAAAGGGTGGGGAGAGTTTATCTTTAAAAGATGGATTTTATTTCTAAAATGGGGGATATTCCTTTTCTAAAAAAGGACAAAATCTACAGGAAAGGAATTTTCTGGTTTTTCATGGTAGGAAGAGGGCATGTTTCTTTTCATGCAATTGTAATGTAAAAAAATGTTGAGTCTGTGAACTCATTTTTAATATTGAAATAATGGAGGAAGTATTTGTGGCTTTTTGAATTTGTAGACACCCGAAAATGGACAGGCTTGCGACTTTACATTAAAAACACTAATTTTCATATATTAATTAATGATTTTTTAATCATAATTAATCATATATTTTCCTCTAAATTCATTCCCCAAATCATCTAATCAAATTTTCAAGATTAATTAAATAATTAATTTTATTTAATTAATTAACCTTAATTGATTAATTACCATTAATTAATTAATTAAATTTAATTTCCTATAGTTTAAATTCAAATATTTAAACTTACTAATTAAATTCTTCC
>MU227242.1:1543012-1555751 GCA_018584345.1 Thuja plicata | reverse complement strand
TTCTTTGCTTGTACATTTTATTGGTTATGCTTCGAGTTATTCATTTTAGTAGTATTTGTGTATTGGATTTATATCATTTGTAAAACCTTTGCTACTAACCCTCACCTTTGGAAAGCTTGGGAACCACAAATCATGAAGAAGAGGAGTACATTTTAGTGAACCCGATGTGAACTTACAGCCCGCGTGAAACTTGGTCATATCTTTCAAACCACATGAAATTTTTTTTGTAGGTTGAGGCTGATCTAAGGAGGCCCCAAACAAAAATTCAGATTTTTTGAGTTTTTTAATTTTTTTTTATAATTTTTTTGTGATATTTCATAAAAAATCATTTATGGGCACAAATAAGAGTTTCTTTTCAATAAAATTACATTTTTGAAAAGGTATTGAAATTATAGAGGGGGTTTATTCTCTGTGATTTTAATTTCTATGAAATTATTTTGCAAAAATAATAGATCTTTTCAAATTGGTCTTTTATGATAAAATGGATCCCTAGGGCACAAATTAAGGAATTATGATCTAAATTTTGTTTTTCAGGTACCCTTTGACATAAGAAAGATACAGTCCAAAATTTAGATTTTATTTTTTATTTTTTTACAAATTTTTATAATTTTTTTATGATATTTCATAAAAATTTAATTTTGGACACAAATCAGCATTTCTTACCAAAAAAGTTACATTTTTGGAAAGGTATTGAAATTATAGAGGGGGTCTATTCTCTGTGATTTTAATTTTTGTGAAATTATTTTACAAAAATAACAGATCTTTTCAAACTGGTCTTTTATGATAAAATGGGTCCCTAGGGCACAAATTAAGAAATTATGATCTAAACTTTCTTTTGCAGGTACCCTTTGACATAAGAAAGCTACAGTCCAAAATTCATATTTTTTTGAATTTTTTACGATTTTTTTGAATTTTTTTATGATATTTCATAAAAATTTAATTTTGGACACAAATCAGCATTTCTTATCAAAAAAAGTTACATTTTTGGAAAGGTCTTGAAATTATACAAGGACTTTATTCCCTGTTATTTTATTTTTTCTGAGAAATATTTTCAAAAAGAGAAAGATCTTTGAAATTTTTTTCTTTTTGTGTTCTTTCTTGATTTCTTGGGATTGAGAAAATTACTAATGACCAAGAGGATAATTAGACGCATACCAGGTGCTAGAGCATTAAGAGCTGCCAAAAGGAGAACCATCAACTATTGATCACAACAAAGGGCTATGCTTGCAATCATAGCTAACGATCAAAGCGAAGCAAACACGAGGTACATTGATTCAATTAAGAGATTCACAGGTAAGTATAAAGTCACCATTAATTTCAGAAATCTCAACAATCGCGGAGTTTCTAGATATTTTGCTATTTTGGATTGAAATATTTCATTTTTGAAGATACTAAACACTTTCTTTGACAGGTACAAATCGAGGAGGAAAGATAACAATACAACTTAAAATTTATTCACTTGTCGATTTGGGTTTAAAAAGAATAGTGTTTGTCACACATCTTACATCTCACATTTCAAAATTGGGCTTAAAATTGATGTGGGGACTAAAATTGAACAAGGCAAAGAATTTCTCAATTTGGTGCATTAAAATTGAACAAGCAATCAACACCTACTTTTGAGCTTAAAATTGAACACTTGTGCTTGTATGGTGGTGTAGCTTAGTTCACATTTCAAACTTTTGGAGCTTAATCGATTTACCCTGTGTCTTGAGTTCTGGGTGCACTTGCACAAACTGTTAGATTAGAAACCTTTATACTTTTTAGAAAGGTCTATCCAGGGAATGCACTTCTTCCTCGGAGAACAACCTTAAATCGGTAATCCTTCTGATCGGTATATAAACAAGGCGTGAACCAAATTTTTGTGTTATCTAGCCAAGCTCGGGCGAGGTGTGTTGGTGATAGTCTAGATCGAGTGAATATCCCTAAGGAGCCAATGTGATCAACTAGGCTCTTAAGTGAGTCACACACATACAAACCCATTGGAGAGACACAACGGACCCTTACTACAACCTTGATTAATTAGAGGCCAACCCATTTTACCTCCGGAAAGGTACCTTATTATAGTGCAAGGGGTTGCATAATTTCCCCCCAACATCCCCAACATATGTGTCCCACGATATTTGTGTAGTGAAAGAGATCTTCACTCCACGGCAACAATACCTGGAAATGGCAAAAACACGGGCACTTACATCGTGGACCTTCGTGTCCTAGTAGTGTGACAATTGTTGTGTGAGCTAACGGACATTCAAGTATTAGGCCTATACCATTGTATTCTGAAGCCTTTGACCTACATTAAATCTGACTATTCATTGTTATGACCTCGTGATAACCTTGCAACTTGAAAAAGTTGTAGAACATACACATTGTCAGTCTTCATTCTTCAAAACACAGTGTCTATTGTGCTTGTTTCTTTGATCAGTTTTTGAAAAGGAAAAATAAAACATCCAAAATGTAAAAACAAGTCTAGGGTTGTCAACGTCAACTATCTTTCAAATCAAAAGCATTGCTCCAAAAATATCAAAATGGTCAAGCAGTGATACCCATCTCTTAGTCTTTTTGAGACTGTTTCCTATTTACTGCAATTGCCGCATTGTGCCACAATTGAAGGAAGTTTGCCACAGTTAACTTGTTTATTGCCGCAATTGTATTGTTTATTACCACAACCGGTGATAAACTACCGCAATCGACCATTTACTTTGCCACAATCGGTGGAGTTGTACCGCAATTGACCAGAGATACACTATAATTGTTTTTAACCTAAAAAAATTTGAGAGAACTCTTCATTTGGTGTCCAAAACTAGTGTCTATCCCAGGAAAACATGAAGAACATTATGTGAATCTCTAAACATTAAAGATCATCCCTTCTCTGTAAAGCATGATTATTGTAAAAAACATTGTTAGTTCGAAAGCTCAGACTCAAAATACCTTGATCTCATCATATCAAACATCATCATCCCTATCAAAGTGACTTTGTCCAAGGCAAAGGTCGAAAAATCTTATCTTTTTACATCATCACCACTATGAGATCAAGCTATATCAAAATCTGTCCCTAGAATTACCCTTGTCCTAAACATAACTCAGAATTCCTTAGAAAGGATATTCTTCTTTGTTTTCTTTATATCACTTGTTTTAGTTACAAAACCTAGACCACACTATGTCTCAAACACCTCATGGAGGGCCTTACACAAGGTCTAAGGCTAGAACGCAACCTGATGAGTCATATATCAACCGATTCCCTGCTTGGGAAATAGAGCAAGAGAATGATCCTTTCATAAATATTAGTTCTACTTTGTTCCTTGAACAACCTCGTGGGGCAGCTCTTTTCCAAAATGTCACAGAAGAGGAACTAGAGGATATAGAGAAAGATGCTTATTCCACACAAGTAGTTGACACTGTTGAAGAGAGTAATCCCGAACACTTCTTAGCCATACTAATAAAGAAAGGAGTCAAGCTCCCCGCTAAATTCAGTATATCAACCATATGGCCTGAAAACCCTCTCGCAGGTCAAAACACTACTCAGCCTCCTTAGATATTGCCTGTTGTCTCTCAAATCTTCCCACCATTGGTATTACCCACATTAACACAGACGATACCCAGTCAAACCAATGACATGAACCAGGCCAGCACATCTTCCACTCGAAACATGACAGGCTCGCAACTGAGTGCACCTATGGTTACTAGTATGCTCCCACCTTCGGTCACATGGCCGGGGCAATCAAGCTCTCAAGCTACACCAAACATCAATTATTCTGAAACTATGCCACTACTATAGTTAACTCATACTAGTCTTGGGATCAATACTTCATGCCCACATGGATCCATCTCTACAGGTACAACATACAATCAATGCCCACCCAAGGCTACACCTTTGCCCATTCTGACATCAATCCAACCGCCGCAACAACAACCCCAACTTCAATTGCCTCAATTCTAACCCCAAACTCAGCAACAACAACCCGAGCTTCAGTCCCAATCTCAGCAACAACAATATCAACCCCAATTTCAAATACAACAACAAACACATAAAAACCCACCATGGGCTACTCATGTGCCCCCATTTCAAAATCACTCGGTGGGAAAAAAATATCAAGTCCCCAGGATGAAATCCTATGTTCCTACTCAAGGGACACAGAGGTGCAACCTCATACCCACTATAACACAGAGGAATGTCCTCGCACATCAAACTCAATATCAAACGGACATGTTAATGCAACAAGTGCAAACCCTTCAAACCCAAATGATGGATATGCAAAATCAGGGGCAAACTAAATCCTACACCGCATAGGATTTATACCCATACCCCTTTGACCATTCTCTCCACATGTCTTCATTTCCAAATCACTTCTCGGCACCCAAATTTGACAAATATAGGGGCAATACCAACCTTATTGAACATATTCGAGAGTTTTTTGCTAGTTGCATCGAAGTCGCCCATGATGAAACATATTTAATGTGACTGTTCCCACAAAGCTTGGCCGGACCAGCAATGGAATGATTCTCACATTTACCTCATGGCATTTAGTCTTGGGGTGAACTGGCTGAAAAGTTCATAGCTCACTTCCATCATAACATCAAGCGCAAGGTCAGCATCAAGGACCTTTGCAATATCAAATAGAAAGATGGAGAGTCTTTTTTGAAGCTCCTATAGAGATGGAGGAATACGACAAACTCCATAACATATGATATGCCCGAACAAGACTTAATAATCATGTTTGTTGACAATCTAATTCTAGACATGTCATTCACAACAGAGTTAAAGTTAGCTCCAAACTTTACACAACTCATCGAACAAGGATTTTGTTGTGAGAAGAACTTAGTCAAATGAGGAATCCTTCCAGGGCCAACAGAAACAAATACAAACAAAAATGCAACAAACAAAGCTAAGTGGTGGAAAAAAACAAAAAATGTCACTAGCGATGGTGTCATTGATGTGAAGACACTCAACTATGCACAACCCAAGGTGTCATTGCAAGGCACACTTGTGGCCAACCAAAAACCCACAGGGTCCACTCAATAAGCATACACCCAAAACCAACTTCCCCCTGTATAAGTGGTCATTGTGTCAAACAGTCAACAACAAAATCAACGCAGATCCAACAACAAGATTTCACACCATTAGGAGAGCCGATAGAATCAGCTTTTTACAATTTGATACAATCAAACACTATAACTCTCCCTAAAACCAGGGACTTTGAATAGGATGTGAACAAACCAAGGTGGTATAATGACAAGGATTTTAGTTAGTTTCATTGGATGAAAGGGCACAAAATGTCTAACTGTTACCGATTGAAACACACTATCCAAGATCTGATTGACACAGGGGTCATCGATGTGACAAATACCCAAACTAAAGGCACAACTGATCACACTATCTTCAATGATACCTTCCATGATCACAACAAGGGAAAAGCCTCTGGGTCTGGTGGACAAGAAAAACAAGTTAACTATACATATGCCAACAGTGATAATGTTATCAATTGCCTCAATCCTTCAGATAGCCATGTGGCTACAATCACTATCAAAGACCAAGGTAACAAATATGCTATAACAATGCGTCGCACCAGAGTCATCTTGCAAGGAGTACTACTCTCACCTACTGTATCTGCCAATGCTAAAGAAAACTCAGATCTAGAGCCAAGCATACTAAATCAACTAAAGCGCACACCTTCCCAGATCTCCATGTTTGACCTATTGCGCATATCTCTGCAGCATAAGTTGGCACTCAACCAAGCCCTTTAGAATGCAGCTGTCCCAAGGGACATAACACCCGAGAGCTTCCAAATGATGGTCAACCATATATCTACTAACAAACATGCCACATTCAAAGACCATGATGTGCCACTACATAAACCCTTGCATAATGATCCTTTGCACTTACTTGTCCAGGTCCACAAAAGCGCTATCTGTAGGGTCCTTGCTGATGGTGGAGTTGGGTTAAAAAATTGTACTCTAAAGTTAATCAAGAAACTTGGCTATTCAAAATCAAGAATTGATGTCAGAAGGATGATAAATATCAGAGCTTATGATGAAGAGGAAAGGTCCTCTAAAGGTATTATCATTCTACTTGTCCGTATCGGTCCAGTGGTAAAAAACACTCCCTTCCAGATCCTAGACCTTGAGTTGGGATACAACATGCTACTAGGGAGACCCTGGATATATGAAATGCAAGCTATACCTTTGACATACCATCAATGCATCAAGTTCCCACACCAGGGAGAGGAAATCATCATAGAGGGAGATCCCAATCCTCTCCAATACTGTAATGTGTTCAAATCAGCACTGATAACCAGGTACCATCAAACCAAGATGCAAGCATCCCATCCTCTTCAGATTCAAATCCCAAGGATGTCACACGGAAAATAGGAAATATAGTCATTAACCAGGATGCACGTATTCCCTCCTCTTCAGATTCAAATCTTAAAGATATCACACAGAAAGCGGGCAAGATATCCATTATTGACAAGCGCCGTGGTGAATACAGATATGAAGAGGATTTTACCATCACGCACATGCCTCAAAGCCAAGAACTTATGGCATGCCACAACCTGTTATTATAACCCACAGCCTCTTTTATTCAGATGTCCACCCACAACCTTTGTTAGATGGGGAGACATAGCAGAAGAAAAGCCATTTGAACAAGACATTAGTACCTGGTTATACCAAGACTCACTAGAGACAATGTGACCACCCCTACCCCTGTCAAACTATGGTAATGGTTACACAATGTTACAAAGATTTGGGTATGATGGTACAACTAGTATGGGGGAAAGGCAACAAGGCTTAATGAAATTGTCTCTCCCACCAACCCAGAGAAACAAAAGAGGGTTGGGCTATGGGAAACTAGGAACACATCCGGTGATCCAAGACATCCAAGTCGATCAAGAACAAATAGCAGAGATGCATCGGGGGCACAAAATAGAACATGTCTTGATAAGAAACATATTAGCATAGTTGTTGCCCACCAAAGAGGGAACCACACAAACCTGAATAAACCTCCACATAGCAATCAGTGATAACAAAGGAAGTGAGACATCTGACAAGCGTTCTATTGAGATTGACTCCCACAAGTATGACTGGAGATCCTTTCACGACTTTGAACCATCGATCCCAGATTATTCCCCTCGGTCAGACACTATCATAAACCTAGAAGACTTATTTGACCAATAGACCATTACTGAACAACCCTGCATAGATAAGCATGTCATTTATTAAACCTCAAGTGGTGCATCCACATCAAAGTCCAGTTTCATGGTAACCAGATCTATAGTCCCTTTCAATCAACTAGAGTCAAATAACCATGAAAGTATCTATCTTGTACACCCAGAGCTAATAGAGTGGGATCAACAAGGATCCCCTGATTTAGATATCTTCAAGAATAATGAGACTATTGCTTATTTCATGGGACTTAGGGAAGAAATTCCATCAGGAGACCACAAGGCAGACTTCTCCATTGACCTCGACAAAGTGGCATATTTCAGGGAGGCAGCTCCTCTTTCCAGTCCACAAAAGAAAAAATAATAAAAGAAAGATAAAAAGCTAAAACAAGACGTATCTTCTAGCGAAAACCTAACTGAGGTGCTAGAAGATGGAAAGAAGGAACTCCTCCCCTTGACAGAGGAGAAATTGGCATTACTAGAAGAAGAAACAAAGGAAGTCAATTTGGGAGATGACAAGAACCCAAAAAACATATACCTGGAAAAATCACTCACCCCTAAGGAGAGAGAACAATTTATCAGCTTCTTTAAAGCAAGGATGATCAATTTCACATGGTCCTACTCAGATATGCCAGGGTTAGATCCAGAGCTAGTACTACACCATCTCCCATTGCTACCCAACACCAAACCTGTCAAACAGAAGCTGAGAAAGATGCATCCCCATGTTGCATTGCTAGTCAAAGAAGAATTAAAGAAGCTCCTGGATGCTAAGTTGATAAGACCTATAACATACGCAGACTGGATATCTAACTTGGTGCTAGTTACAAAGCACAGTGGTCAGATACGGATTTGCAACGACTTCAGAGATCTCAACATAGCTTGTCCCAAAGATGACTTTCCCTTACCCAACATTGATATGATAGTAGATCTAACCGCTGGACATCAAATGGTATCACTCATGGATGGATTTTCAGGGTATAATCAGATAAGGATCGCACCAGAGGATCAACATAAAACAACTTTCACATGTCCTTGGGGCACTTACTGTTGGAACGTCATGCCATTTGGTCTCAAAAATGTGGGTGCAACATATCAAAGGGCTATGAAAACAATATTTCATGATCTCATCCACAAAACAATGGAAGACTATGTGGATGACATACTAGCCAAGTCAATGCTTCACAAAGATCATCTACAAGTATTGGGACCAATCTTTGATAGAATGCAGCAACACAAAGTCCATTTAAACCCAAAGAAATGTGCATTTGGTGTCACAATAGGAAAGCTACTGGGGTTCATAGTGTCACATAGAGGCATCAAAGTAGACCCAGAGAAAGTCAAAGCAATATTGGACATGCCTCCACCATCGAACTTGAGACAACTAAGAGGGTTACAAGGAAGGCTCCAATCAATCAGGCCCTTCATAGCTTAGCTAGTAGACAAGTGCCACCCATTCCAACATCTACTGCACAAAGACATCAAATTCATATGGATAGAGCAATGCAAAAAATCATTCCAAACATTCAAGGACTACCTCCTCAAGTCTCCTATATTGGTGCCACCATTCCAAGGTAGACCATTGCTTTTGTATATCTCAGCAAAAGAGTCAGCACTAGGTGTACTCTTGGCACAACATGATGACATAGGTAAAGAAAGGTTCATCTACTATCTAAGAAGAACATTGGTAGGATATGAGCTCAACTATACACCAATTGATAAGTCATGCGTTGCAATTGTCTTTTCTTCCCAAAAGCTGAGACATTATATGTTGAGTCACCAAACAAATTTGATCGCACATATTGATCTTGTAAAGTACCTCCTAAGCAAAGCAACGCTCACCGAATGAATTGCAAAGTGGGTAATGATCTTAAGTGTGTTTGACATTGAGTACATAGACATAAAGGCCATCAAAGGGCAAGTGATCGCAGATCAACTAGCAGAGGCACCCATTTACGACCATCAACCTATTATTTCTGACTTTCCTGATGAATCTATTATGACACTACAACCAATGATCGAGGTATAGAAACTATATTTTGATGGGTCATGCATGAACCATGGTGCGGGGGTAGGGATAGTGCTTATCACTCTAGATCATGATACAATTCCAAAGTCTTTTAGACTCAACTTCCCATGCACTAACAACATAGCAAAATATGAAGCACTGGTCATCAGTCTAAAGATAGAAATTCAATGGAGAATCAAGAACCTAAAGGTCTTTGGAGACTCGCAGTTGATCATTAGTCAATTCAACAATGATTATACGACCAAAGATGAGAAGCTCATACCATACAAAGCACAGATGGAAACACTACACACCAAGTTCCATTACATCTTCTTCGAGCAAGTCCCACGAGCATAGAACAAAGCTGCAGATGTGATGGCTACCATAGCATCACTTATTAATATGCCAGGCAATGAAACAAGATTCTAGTTTCTAGTAGAGCAACTCTTAGTGCCATTACACCAAGCATCTATCATAGAATCAACATGCATCCTTGTTGGTCCTGAATCACCATGGTACCAAGATGTCTATAACTATCTCCAAAATAGTGTCTTACCTCCCAACTTGTCTAGGAACTAGAGAAAGTCCCTCATCCACCAAGCCTCTAGGTATACCATCCTCTCAACTACTTTATATAGAATAAGTCTAGATGAAATTATACTACGATGTCTCACTTCTACGGAATCCCATAAATCTTTGTACGAGGTACATGAAGGAATGTGTGGAACCCACGAAGGTGGCAACAACTTAGCTAAGAAGATCATCTGCATGGGATACTATTGGCATACAATAGAGATAGATACACACAAACATGTTCAAAGGTGTAGACAGTGTCAGATTCATGGAGACCTCATCCATGCACTAGCCCAGGAACTAAATCCTATCACATCACCATTACCTTTTTCCATGAGGGGATTTGACCTAGTGGGCAAAATTACACCTTCTTCAGCAAATGGACACAAATACATCATGACAGCAACTGAGTACTTCACCAAGTGGGTGGAGGAAATTCCCCTCACTTACATCACTGGAAAGAAAATAGAAATGTTCATACTTAACCACATTATCTGTCAATACGGGATCCCTCAAACTATCCTGACAGATCATGGTACACCTTTCCAAAACATGAATGTTGAAGAGCTATGCGAATAGTTCCATATCAAACAAGGGTTCTCTTCCTTTTATTATCCTCAAGGGAACGACCAAGACAAAGCTACAAACAAAACTATCTTAAAAATCTTGAAGAAAACCGTAAATGAATTAGGGCGAGACCAACATTTACAACTTAGTCCCGCACTATGGGTATACAAAACTAGTGTGAGAACACCTACATGAGCCACTCCTTTCTCCCTATTCTATGGATCAAAGGCAGTATTTCCCCTCAAAGTGGAAATCCCATCCCTAAGGATATCTTTGAAGAACCTGATTACAGATGAGGACTATAGAGTAGCAAGGCTCAGTGAACTAGAGTTACTAGATGAAAGAAGATAGCATGCCTTCAACCACTTACAAGGCTATCAAAATTGCCTTAGAAGAAACTATCACAATAAGGTGAAGCCATGAAAATTTGAGGTAGGAGACATTTTCCTCATGGAAATCAAAAGAACCAAGCAGAGTAAGTCAAACCCGAAAAGTTTGAGCCTAACTAGTTAGGCCCATTTGTCATTATCAGCTCTACTCAGAGTGGGGCATTCATAATAGCAACACCAGAAGGAGATCATCTCCGTGGATACATCAACAACATGCACCTCAAGAGGTTCTACTCTTGAGGTCTCTATGGTTAAGGCACCTATCTACATATCCAAAAAATACCAAAAAAATAAGAAAATACAAAATGTTACCTTGGTGAAAACCTAGCAATCAAGCGCCTTGATGACGACAAAAAAAAAATCAAAAAAGCAAAAAAGTAAAGAGAAACAAAATCACTCTCTCAGTGAAAACCTGGAAAATAGGCACTATTGAGTAGGTACCTTGTTGAAAACCTGGCAAACAGACACCAAGTGTTCAAATCCAGCTTCACCATCAATGAACTCCAAAGCTTGAGCAAATTTCAAATGCAAGAATGACTAACCAAGCTATATCCAGAAGCACATTCCCCTTTGAGAACCAACACTTATCCATGGTTAGTACTAGTCCACCAGACTAGGGGGCGATTCTAAATGTCCTAAAAAAATCCAAAAAAAAAAAAAAACTCATCAAAAAACCCAAAAAAGATCAAAAATGTTTTGAGAAAATCAATCTTAATCAAAAACATTCAAAAATTTACAAAATCCCAAGCAATAAAACCAACTCAGTTATCAAGAGAGAAAAGGGCAATCATGCCCAGTCAATCAATGTCACAATCATGAGCTTTGTGAATCAGCATTGGGCTCATCTGACACAGCTTTATCAATCTATCAAACTTATCAGCAAGCAACTGGCGACCAAGCCAATCTATCAATTGTCACAATCATGAGCTTTGCGAATCAGCATTGGACCCATCTAACATAGCTGGATTAGCTTCCAAAATGATCACAATCAATCAATCAAATCATATCAATTGTCTTACACCATGATGGATACGCTCAAACCAGACAGGTCAGTCTTATATGAGCAATCTATTACTAAAACCAGACACACTCAAGCAACCAAACCAATCTATCAATTGTCACAATCATGAGCTTTGCGAATCAGCATTGGGCCCATCTAACATAGCTGGATGAGTTGCCAAAATGATCACAATCAATCAATCAAATCATATCAATTGTCTTACATAGTGATGGGTACGCTCAAACCAGACAGATCAGTCTTATATGAGTAATCTATTACTAAAATCAGACACACTCAAGCAATCAAGCCAATCAAGCCTATCCAAAGAGTCAAGCCAATCAAGAGAATCCAACTGCATTAAGGAACCATCCAAAAAATGTTGACTAGGCCAGTCAGTCGGTCAGATGTCAGTCTATATTTTGCAGTTATGTTCTTACGCTACTCTAGGATCCACCATGTGAGGAGAGTAGCTATGATAGATCATGACTTATTTTCTTTGATTGCTGTCGGTTGAATGTTCACTTCGATTTCAGGGCCATGATGATTTAGGATAAATGTGGTAGGTGCTGTCACTTATCTAGCAGTCACGTAGTTCCACGATCTGAGCTCAACCCTGGGAAACAATTGGACATTCCTTCTCTTTTATTTTTCTTTTTTGGTTTTATAGAATCAAGAGCTTGCAGTGCTATTCAGATGTACTCTAAATGTTTTGGATTTCTATCTTGATTTCGATGGTCTTTCCCTTTTTATGTTGCAAACAAGAGCTCATGATGCTATCCAGATGGACTCTAGGGGTGTAGGAGTTCTATCTTGTTTGCTTGGCTTTCCCTTTTATAAATCAAGAGCTCACATTGTTATCCAGATGGACTCTAGGTGC
Organism: Thuja plicata; assembly: GCA_018584345.1. NCBI lineage: Eukaryota > Viridiplantae > Streptophyta > Pinopsida > Cupressales > Cupressaceae > Thuja > Thuja plicata. Next base: position 1,543,186 of record MU227242.1, on the reverse strand, counting down.
ATAGGAGTTCTATCTTGGTTTCTTTGTTTTAGATTAATTCAGAGGACAAGTGGTATCCAGATGGTCAATATTTGGGTTCTTTTGGCTCTCTTTCTTTTCAAACAGGGAACATAGTTGAACCCAGATGGTCAATATTTGGGTGCACTAGGTTCTCTTTCTATTCAATCTCTCTAC
>MU227242.1:1508625-1533079 GCA_018584345.1 Thuja plicata | reverse complement strand
TGCATTTAATGCATGTAAGAGAAGTTTCTAGAAGTTTGTTGACTTTGGGTTAAGCTTAGGAGTTGGCTAACCTTGGTTAGGGAATGTGACAAGGTTAGGGGGGGGGATTAGGATTAGGATTAGGATTGACTTCTTCTAGAAGAGTCTAGGCTTTGGATGAGGATGAAGACTTTCTAGAAGAGTCTAGGCTTTGGATGAGGGTGAAGACTTTCTAGAAGAGTCTAGGACTTTCTAGGATAAATAGGATTTTAGGAAATAGATAAAGACTTATTTATTTCCATGGTTTAGTTTTGAGAATATTTATTAAAAATGAATTTAATAAATATGAGGATTAAATATTTAATCTTAATTAAATATTTTGAGTTGGGATTAGGTTTAGGAAATGAATGGATTAGTCTTTAATCAAAATTAAAGAACGATTAGAAGATTCTAGAAGAGGTTAGTGGTCTTAAGGAAATTGGCCAAGTTTTGGGAAAAAAATAAATAAATTATTTATTTTGGGATTTTTGATCAATTTATTAATTAAATAATTAATAAATAGGGGAATAATAATTAAATAAGATTTAAACATTTTTGGGAGGGATTTATTAATTAAATATTTTTAATTAAGATAAAGCGATTTAATGACATAAAAAAAAATTAATTAATTAATTAATGATGATGTCATCACGGGTTTTTTAGAAAATAAAAATACTTTATTTTCTAAAGGATTTTTAGGTGTCTACAATAACTAATACAAATCATCAGTTATGTGCCAAGATCCATAATTCACGATCGCCATTCACTAAGCACATTACATCTTTGTGGTCAGCCCCAAATAGGTCCTTGCCGGTCCACGCACCACAACTGACGTCATCAAGAATCAAACAACCCAAGAATCACAAAGAATGTTCTCCCATGTATCTTCTATCATGCCTTAAGCTCGCATACCATAACTTATGCTCACATCCAAGTTATCCCAAAAACTCAGAGACCATATTTGTCATATTCCTCTGTCACTTCTTTGTAACCAAACTTCACCAAAATAACTATAACTCATGCAAATAGTAATATTAAATCTAGTGACCTTAGATATAAGGTGTAAATACTTCCCTCTACACAAATCTATGCTCGCACATACTAAAGCATTGTACACTATTCATACACAACTATCAATCTTGCATGTACCTTTGATAACCAATCTTTTTTAAACTTATAATGCAACCAACTCAAACATATGTTGACATCAATGACAAAACATGAATGTCAACACCTCAAACAACAACAATTCCAACACACACACACACACACAAACACACACACACACACACACACACACACACACACACACACACACACACACATCTATTCCTTAATGGTTGTATTATTCACTACTTTCAAATTATAATTTGGATTCTAAGAACACATTCGCTAGAGATAAATTGATGACATATTAGCTAAAGATTTATTTGAATTGATAATTATAATAATCTATCATAACATAATTGCATAAGATTAAAATATTATCCATGAAAGTAAAAGTATAAGTGTGGTTTGATCACTAATATGCCAATCCATATCATATTGCTTGGAAATTGCATTATTTACTATTTTAAATGATCACTTGGGTGCTAAGAACTTATTTGAAAGAACTAAATTGATGACATATTTGATAAGATTTGTTTATATTAATAATTATAATATTATATCATGACATAATTACATGATATTATAATCACATCTATATAATTAATTATGAGAATGACTTGATTATTAACATGTCATATATATAAATTCTTTGACTCTAAAGCCAAAAATACCATTATTCGTGCTCCATAACAAAAAAAAATTGGCGGTATTCTAAAATGGCTATGAAAGGGAAGCAGAGTTGGGGTGGGTTTTTAATTTCTGAGATTTCTAGCGAGAAGGATCCTATTGAGGAGGATGATCCTTGAGGTCATGGGAAGGTTTCTTTGCAGTTGTTGTTCTATTCTTTCTTTACCTTGCCACTTTTTGTGGCCTTAGGTGGCGTTTGTGAAAATGGGGTCCTCTTGGCCTCTATGGATTCCTACGATTTACTCGTTGATTATCTGGTCTACTTGGGGAACATCGTTCCTTTCTTGTATGCTTGGGATTTTGTTGTGGGGTTTATCTACGATTGTGTGCTTGTTGGTATGGGTCCCCTTTCTCTCTAGATGCGTGCTCATTTTGGGGAAGGGTTGTTCTAGACCTGTAAGGGGATTTCTTTCCATGACAGGGTCTTGCGTTTGGTAGGTTTTGTATTCAGAGTTACGTCTATTTTTATTGATGCTATGGGTGGTGCAAGTTTTCCTGACCCGTTTGCATACTTGGTGGGGTCGTTCTCCTCTAACCATGCCTTGAACGATCCCCTTTTGGTTAGTCAAGTTGTGCCTTCATTTGCATCCCTCTATTTTTGAAGATTACTTGTAACTCTTTGTGATAGCTCTAGCTTTGATGCTACCCATGTGTGTGTTCAGAAAACTTGTCCCATGGACATGTTGTGTGGGTCTCACGTGGGGCAATTCTGGTGGACATGGATTGATATTTTATGGCCCTTTTGGGTGGGTCCTATCTCAGTGGATGAGTGACTGTGCTTCAAGCCCTTTCTTTATCGATGGTTTCTTCATTTGGTGATGACTCCCTACGTGTGGGCAGATGGTGATGGGGTTTACCGCAAAGTTGTTGGAAGGGTTGAGAGTGTTTTCCCTAGTTTTTCCTCCAATTATTGTGCACTATTTCTCTTCTTTAGGGCATATGTGGGGTTCATTCCTTGTGTTCTTCATACCTTGGCTTGGCCCATTGGGCCTGTTTGTATATCTTGTAGGTGTGGACCTTGGTAGCCTGTGATGCTTGTGGCTGGTGTTTTCTTGGCTAGACTGGAATCCAAGAAGATTTTTCTTCTTAGGGGAGCATACCTGGAGTTTGGTTCATATTCTCCCCTAGATGATTATTGATCGTGGTCTTTGAAAGAGAATTGGATACCAGATAATAGAGTCATTCTCTTTGTTCATAAGACTGATGAGGATAATGGGGTTACCCCTTGGATACAAAGTGTGTTGGGATGGGAGCTTACTTCTAGCTTCTCTAGTTGGATTTTCTATTTGTATATTCTATGGCAACCTACTATTGAGATTTTTGTTGGTGATGGTGCTTCTACCTCTTGTTGTGGCTTGGCTTATCTTTCCTGGTATTGGTGGTTGAGGTCATTTTCTGATAAGGAGGTTAGCTTCTTTGTTGCAATAGGATGTGGATCTATGTGAGGCTTCTTGATGCATGAGCATCTTCGGTCATTTGCAATCCTACACAACCAAAAAGATATTTTCTTTAGTTTGTTCTCTATTTCTTGGTTATGCTTTACTGATGGGTTTCCTGATGCTCGATTATGCATTACCGACAAGTTTTGGTGATGCCTTATCGACAGGTTTTCTGATGCTCGGTTATTCTTTACAGATGGGTTTCGGTGATGCCTTACCGACAGGTTTTCTGATGCTCGGTTATGCTTTACCAATGGGTTTTGATGATGCCTTACCGATGGGTTTTCTGATGCTTGGTTATGCTTTACCGATGGGTTGCTAATTCTTGGTGTTCATCTTCTCGAGATGCTTATTTTGGAAGTTGGATCTTTGGCCGACTTCTTCCTTTGATTTCAATGGCTTAATTGATTTGGGATCTCTCATTGGGATCTATGTGGACCTAAATCTGAGTGTCCCTTATGGATTTGAGTGCCGACTTCCTTGTTGGACTCTTGTATATATTTGGTTGTATGTTCTTAGTTTAGGGAGCAATCTTAGAGAAAGAAAGAAAATGTTTAGATATTGAGATCGAAGGTCTGTGATCTCTGTTGTATGAATACTTTTTTGTAATTCATTGAATATAATGCCAAAACTGGGAAGGCCTTACAACCTGGCATGTAATGATTTTGATCAAGATAATATAAAGGATCTCTGTGTTTCTTCTCTCATTGTGTTGTTTCCACATTGTTGGCAAGGTTGGTTGGTTTTGGGTGTGCCCTAGGCCCCAAGAATTCTCCTTGCGTTAGGTGGTATCAGAGCGTGGTGAGATCTAAGTTCCTTCTTAAAACCCTAACCCTATTTGGTATTGTTGTGGGGTATCAGATTGTGATCTGACCTACAATTATAGAGGGAGTCAAGATGGTTCATGGGAGAGGAAATGTTGATCTAGGTCTAGCTGATATACTTAGACAGATGGCTGCTAGATTGGAAGCTGTTGAGACAACCCAACGTAGAGGAAAAAATCTTGAGGATGTTAGTGATGATGAAATTGAAGAGGTTAAAGGTGAAGCTGCATATGCACCTGTGATGAATCAGGAAGAAGAGAGATTCCTGAGAGCTTTGACAAGTTTGAAATCCATGCCTCAATTTAATCCTCCTGAGTATAGTGGAAAATTGGATTTTGGTGAATTGATTGACTGGATAACTAAGATGGAAAAGTATTTTGATTATGAGAATGTGGCAGAAGATAAGAAGGTGAAGGTTGCAAGCACAAAATTGAAAGGACATGCATCCCTATGGTGGGAACATCTGCAATTGGATCTGAAGAAGAAAGGTAAAGATAAAATCAAGGTATGGGATAAGATGGTAAACAAATTGAAAGGAAAGTTTCTACCTGGTGATTATCAGATTAACCTGATTAGAAGAATGCAAATCTTGAAGAAAAAGGATAAAACTGTGAAAGATTACACTGAGGAATTCTATAGATTGGACATCATATCTGGACATGTGGAAGATGAAGTGGAAAGAGTTGCAAGATACCTGAATGGCCTGAGAAGTTCTATACAAGATGAAATTAGTTTGGTCAAGATGGAAGGCATTGAGGAGGCATACCAATTTGGCCTAAAAGTTGAAGGCAAGTTGAACAGAAGATATGAACAAATACAAAGAGGTAGAGGAGGAAGATTCCCTAGAGGAAGAGGAAGATCTCATGGTGAGAATAGTAGATCTGAACCAGACAAGTCAAATTAAGACACATCTCAAGACAAAGGAAAGACTGAATGGAAAGGTGGACATTTATACCGAGGAAGAGGTAATTACTCCATAGGTGGATATAGTAGAAAAGGATTCTAAGTTACTTGTTACAATTGTGGTGAAGAAGGACATAAATCCTTTGAATGTACACATGCAAGAAAGAAAGGAAATAATAGCATAAATGCATTGGTGCAAGATGAGTCACCAAATGAAGTTGAGAAAGAAGGAAATTTCATGATCCGAATGATATTATGGAGTGAGAAGGATAAGCAAGATCTGATCATGAAAAGTTTGTTCAAGACCATATGTAGAGTTGCAGACAAAGTTTGGAAAGTGATTGTTGACAGTGGAAGCTCGGAGAATCTGGCATCTGAGGAAATGGTTGCAAATTTTTAGTTAGAGAGGATGAAACATCCAAAACCCTATCAGATTTCATGGATCAAGGATGATCACACACTAATGGTGAGTGAACAATGCTTTGTGAATCTAAAAATTCGAAAGTATTATGATAAGGTGTTGTGTGATATTATGCCTATGGATTGTTGTCATATTTTTTTGGGTAGACCATGGAAATATGATAGACATGCTATACATGATGGAAGATTGAATAGATACTCTATTTGGGTTGATGGTAAGAAGCAAGTTTTGTTACCTTTGGTTGAAGAATATGTTGGTGAGATATGTACATCTATGAAAGTTTGTCTGATGGAAGGTAGATAGTTTGTTAAAGATTTGAAAAGAAATGATATATGTTATGCTTTGATTCCTAACAAACCAAGCAAGAATACAGAAGATGAAATTCTTGCAGAAGTTGGAAAGTTACTGAATACAAGGAGATAATTTTAGATAATGTACTTGATAGTTTTCCACCAATGAGAGATATCAGTCATTGTATGGATTTGATTCCTGGAGATAGTTTTCAAAACAAAGAACCGCATCGGTTAACACCTACCAAAATTGAAGAGCTTAACCGACAAGTTCATGAATTGTTGAAAAAAGGCTTGATCTGAGAAAGTTTGAGTCCATGTGCAGTACCTGTTGTGTTGGCACCTAAGAAGAATGGAGAATGGAGAATGTTCATTGATTCAAGAGCAATTAACAAGATCACAATGAAGTATAGATTTCCTATACCAAGAATGGATGACATAATGGATTGTTTGAGTGGAGCAAAATATTTTACCAAAATTGATTTGAAAAGTGGGTATCATCAGATCAAAATCAGAGAAGGTGATGAATGGAAGACTACTTTCAAGACAAAGGAAGGTTTGTATGAGTTGTTGGTTATGCCTTTTGGTTTAACTAATGCACCGAGTACATTTATGAGATTAATGAATGAAGTTTTGAAGAAATTATTGAATAAATGTGTGATTGTATACTTGGATGATATTCTGATGTTCAGTAAGACTAGAGAAGAGCATTTGATGCATATAAGACAAGTGTTGTAGAGATTGAAAGAGGAAAAGTTGTTGATAAATCTAAAAAAGTGTTCCTTTATGAAAGAAGAGCTTGTGTATTTGGGTTTTGTGATTTCAGCAGATGGTTTGAAGATGGATCCAGAGAAGGTTGAAACCATACTTAGTTGGCCTACACCTGAAAATGTCATTGAGGTAAGATCATTTCATGGATTGGAAAGTTTTTACAGGAAGTTTATCATAAATTTTAGTTCTATTTGTAATGCTATGACTAAAACAATGAGAGGAGACAAAAGAGAATTCAAATGGACACATGGAGCTGATAAGAGTTTTGAAGCTTTGAAAATGAAAGTTGTTGAATTACCTATGTTAGCATTACCTGATTTCAATAAGGTATTTCAAGTGGAATGTGATGCAAGTGGAAGTGCAATTGGAGCTGTATTGACTCAAGAAGGTAAACCTATTGCTTTCTTTAGTGAAAAGTTGAATGATGCAAAAAGGAAATATTCTATCTATGATCAAGAGTTCTATGCTATTGTGCAAGCTATGAAGAAATGGAGACATTATTTGATGCCAAATGAATTTATATTATACACTGATCATAAGGCTTTATCGTATTTGGGTAGTCAAAACAAGTTGAATTAGAGACATATGAAATGGGTTGAGTATTTACAAAGTTTTACATTTTTGATTAAACATAAGAGTGGATTTTCTAACAGAGTTGTTGATGCATTGAGTAGAAGAAGATCTTTGTTGACTGAAATGAGAATTGAATTTCTTGGTTTTGATGACATGAAGAATTTGTATGAAAGTGATCCTGATTTTTTAGAGTAGTGGAGAGTGTGCAGAGCACCTAATTCAAATCAATCAAGTAAGTATGAAGATTATTTCATTCAGGAAGATATGTTGTTCAAAAGCATTCAGTTGTGCATACCGAGAGGTTCAATGAGAACTAATCTGATAAAAGAGAAACATAGTAGTGGATTGGCTGCACACTTTGGTATTGATAAGACATTGAGTTTGCTGAAGGAGAGGTATTTTTGGCCTCAGTTGTATAAGGATGTTCAAAATTTTGTAAGAAGTTGTGGAGCTTGTCAAGTTGCAAAGGGAGTAAGTCAGGACACTGGTTTGTATACACCTATTATTGTTCCTGAGAAACCTTGGAGTGATATAAGCATGGATTTTGTTCTTGGTTTACCTAGGACAACAAGAGGTAATGATTCCATATTTGTTGTTGTGGATAGATTTTCTAAAATGACACATTTCATACCATGTAAGAAAACATTAGATGCAGTACATGTAGCAGATCTTTTCTTTAAGGAAATTGTCAGATTGCATGGATTACCGAAGAGTATCATCACTGACCCAGACAGCAAGCTTGTTATCTATTTTTGGAGAACACTTTGGAAGAAGTTGGATACTGAGTTGAAGTTTAGTTCTACATTTCATCCATAGGCTGATGGACAAACAGAGGTTGTAAGCTAAATTTTGGGTAATATGTTGAGATGCTTAGTTGGAGACACACCAAGAAATTGGGATTTGATGTTGGCACAAGAAGAATTTGCATATAACAATTCCATAAACAAAAGTAATGGAAAGACACCTTTTGAGATTGTTCATGGCATACAACCGAGAGGAATATCATATTTGAGAGATATTGTTGGAGAAGAGAAAAGAAGTGTTGAAGAAGAAGAATTTGCAGAATTTAGGAAGACATTGCACGAAGATGTGAAACAGAAGCTGGAGAAAAGTAATCAGAAATACAAAGACAGTGCAAACAAATCTAGAAGACATAAAAAATTTGAAGTTGGTGATGCAGTGATGGTTTAGCTGAAGAAAGGCCGATTTCCTATTGGAACATATGGTAAACTGAAGATGAAGAAATTTGGCCCTTGCAAAATACTGAGAAGATTTGACAATGGAAATGCTTATGAAGTTGAATTACCTGATGACATGGATATATCACCTATATTTAATATTTTAGACTTATATGAATATCATGAACCTGATGAAGAAGTGACAGTACCAAGTGATTATCCTAAGAAGCAGAAAGAGGAAGTTGAAAAGATTCTGAAATAGAGAAATGACAGAAGTACAAGAGGAAAGGAATACATGGAGTATCTGGTAAAGTGGAAGAACAAACAAATTGAGGACTCATCTTGGATTTCTCAATCTAAGTTGGATTCATTTCAAGTTGGACCTGACACATGATTCGAAGAATCATTTCTTATAACCTCAGGTGTCTGATTTAGGAGCATCTTGGGTCATTTGCAATCCTGCACAACCAAAAAGATGTTTTATTTAGTTCTTTAGTTTGTTCTTTGTTTCTCGGTTATGCTTTATCGATGGGTTTCTTGATGCTCAATTATGCTTTATCGATGGGTTTCGGTGATGCCTTACTAATGAGTTTTCTGATGCTCGATTATTCTTTACTGATGGGTTTTGGTGATGCCTTACTGACGGGTTTTCTGATGCTTAGTTATGCTTTACCGACAGGTTTTAGTGATGCCTTACCAATGGGTTTTATGATGCTTGGTTATGCTTTACCGACGGGTTGTTGATTCTTGGTGTTCATCTTCTCAAGATGCTTATTTTGGAAGTTGGATCTTTGGCCGACTTCTTCTATTGATTCCGATGGCTTAATTTATTTGGGATCTCTCATTGGGATTTGTGTGGACCTAAATCTGGGTCTCCCTTATGGATTTGAGCGTCGACTTCCTTTTTGGACTCCTTTATATATTTGGTTGTATGTTCTTAGTTTAGGGAGAAATCTTAGAGAAAGAAAGAAAATGTTTAGATATTGAGATCGAAGGTCTATGATCTCTGTTGTATGACGACTATTTTTTAATTCATTGAATATATGGCCGAAATCGGGAAGGCCTTACAGGCTGACATGTAATGATTTTGATCAAGATAATACAAAGGATCTTTGTGTTTCTTCTTTCACTATGTTGTTTCTGCATTGTTGTCAAGGTTGGTTGGTTTTGGGGGTGCCCTAGGCCCCATTACTCCCCCTTCTTGCACCACTTCTATTCTCGGCTCCTTCTACAGGGTTGGTTGCCCTGTTTCTCTACCCAATGCTGCTAGTTGATGGTGGTTGTTGTTTTATTCATTTCTCTTTTTTCTTTCTTGTTTGGACTATCCTCTTTTCATTGAGACAATGATTCTGTTGTTTTCGGTGGTAAGTCTGGGGCTAACAATTTTCAAGGGCTCCTACTTGCTTTTGGTTTTTTTGGTGGCGCTTTGATGTTGATCTGGGGGGCTACTCTTGTCACTACTAGGACAGGGTGTGTGGTTGTTATTGGTGATTGGCACATTGTGTTTGCTTCTCCTTCTTAGAAGGTTCCTTTAGTGGTGGTCATGTTTCCTATGGAGGTGGAGACGTGCTACTCGTTGAAGGGTGGTTGGAACACTATGTGGTCTCTTCATTCTTGTGGTTGCTTGGATTTGCAATGGGAACTCCTTTGTGGTCCTCTCCTTCTATTCCGTTATAATTTTTGGCCCCCTTTCTATTGAGGTGAAACGAGGCTATGATGGTGGGGGAGTGGATTTTCTTTGGGGGTGATGTTCTCTACTATTGAGTATGGTATTGATGAAGATTGCTTGGGGCTTCTTCACTACTCCCCATGCATGTTTTCCTCTCTATGAGATGTTATATGTCTACTATGCCTCTTTTGTTATTGGCTTTTGTTGGCCCTTTTTTGATAGAGGCCTCATTTGGCCCCTTATGTTCCAAGTTATTCACTGATGTTGATCCGCTAACTCTATTGTTTGGGTGCCAGTTTGGGCCCTTGTTCTTGTTGACACTTGTGTTGCTGCTGATTTCTCCCCACGCGTTCGGGTTGTAGCATTATAAGAGTCAACCCCCTTGTTTGACTGCATAACTTTATCAAAAACATGTCATATATATTATATTACTTGATGGTTACATTATTTACTACTTTAAACTAAAACTTGGGTGCCAAGAAATCATTTATTAGAAATAAATTGAAGATACATTGGATAAAGACCTTTCTTAATGATTTAACTTTTAAATTATTATTCTAATTTTTTTTCATATTTTAAATTATTTTTCAAATTTAAGAAAAAAATATTTGAATGGTTAATTTATTAAAACCAAAATCTATGTATATCAATAATTACAATATCCTAGTTATCCAATCATACTGTTAAAATCAAATATATGTTCAAATTTGGTTGAGTATGACTTAGTCATTAACATGTGATCATATGTTCGATGACTTGATGGTTCCATGATTTACAATTTTAAATTATAACTTGAGAACTAAGAAATCATTTACTATAAATAAAGAAATGATATGTTAGATAGTTATTTATTAGAAATAATTTGAAGATACATTAGATGAAGAGCTTTTAACTAGTTAAATATTTTAAATATTATTCTAATTTTTCATATTTTAAATTTTAAGAAAAAAATGTAAATAATCAATTTACTAAAACTAAAACCTATTTATATCAATAATTATAATAATTTAGTGACATAATTCTATAAAATTAGTTAAGTATGACTTGGTCAGTATGGTGTCATATTACTTGATGGCTTCATGATTTACAATTTTAAATTATAACTTGAGAGGTAAGAAGTTATTTATTATAAATGAGTAGACAATATACTAGATAAATAATTTATTTTCAATACTTATAGTTATTTAAATATTTTAAGTTATTTTCAAATTTTAAATAAAATTTATTATAATAATTAATTTATAAAACTTAAACTTATGTATATAAATAATAATACATATAATGATAAAATTGTTATAATATTATGTATATATGTATGTATGAATGATTTGATAATAATATGAAAGAATCTAGTTGCATAATTTATTATTTTAAATTACAATTTAAGTTTTAAGAAATAGTTTTAAATATTTATTCTAATTAAAACCATTGATGTGGTCAACATGTGTATAAATTAAATTAGATTATAGAGTTGTGGAAATAAATTTTAGGAATCGAAAATATTAAGTATTGATAATGGAAAATAAGCTAGGTGATCATGTATTTAGTTTTAGGAATAAAGATGTATGAATTTGATGTAGATGTTGGAATATAACTACTTCGGGATTAGAAGTAAGTCCACTAGTATTTTTCTCAAATTCTAAATAATATTTGCACTATATGGAAGGTTAATTCCATTGGTCTAGAATGATTTCATATGCATAAATTTGATGCCTAGTTTCAAATTTGATCTAACAATGTACATCATGTTTCCTATTTCACCTAATTTGTTACTATCAACTCTGTCATGAGGACTAGAAATACATGATAATATATTTAAAGGGATGTTGGATCACAAGGCTAAACTCTCTCCTTGGTTAATAGCTAGAAAATATTAGCTCTACAATCATGTAAACGATCAAGAAAAATAAGTTTCAAACATGAAAAAGGTTGTAAGATGGTTTTGCAAGTTTCTTATTCATATTGTTCCAACATTAGTGTTTTTGACATGGTATTTCAAATGATATATAATTAAGGAATAAAATATTTAGGATGAGAGATGGATGGTGGAATGAATGTGATTAAATACCATTATATATATAGCAATAAATTATACAAACATGTTCTTTGAACTCATTCTAGGTGGAAAAGGAATGGGAAGGAATCAACCAAAATTAGAATTAAATTTTTGATATTTTAGAAGTCAAATCTATGAGTGTGGGATCAATATTTCTTATTGACCTAGGACATGAAATATTAAAATCAAGGTGGATAGTGAATGAATAATAATGGGTACTATAATATAGGAAAAGTGATCCTTTACTAACATGTGCATTAATCTACGATCAATTCTTTTTTCCCATACAACATTAGAGGTGTGAGTGGACTTGGCTTGCTATCAACAAGGAAGAGCCACATTATCCTAGACTCACACTTATAATGGTTGCAATGTGATTGGAATTGACTAAGTGTGTGCATGATGAATTAAGCTAAAGAATGATAAATTGAACAAGTTTGACAAAATACAAAAAGTACAAAATAAAAATACAAAAGAAAGATACAAATTTAGAAAGAAGGTACAAAGAAGAACTTTGATATGAGATTTGGAGCTAACTATGTAGGAAAGGGATGTTGGGAACCCTAGTATAAAGGTGTTTGAAACTTTGAAAGATGATAAAAAAAAATGGAATTAGGAGGCTCAACACAACTTTAGGTGGCTTTGCACAACTATCGCTAAAAAATATGGCTTAAAGTAGCAAGACAAGACTGTTAGACACCCTCATTTGAGGTTTTTGGTCCATTCAAAATATGGGAATGGTTGTCAGTGTCTTCTATGTCCATCTGTACATAAATTTTAGTCACTTTTGAACCTGCACACACTAAAAATGAGGGAAAATGGCTATGTTGTATAGGATCTTGCCTAAGTCAAGCCCCATATTGGTGTTCCCACCTCCACAACAACAATGATGATGAAAAGAGGGCTTCTCTTCTTAGAGACAAGGGATAAGTAAATGATAAATACTAAAATGACAAGATTACCTTGGGTATGAAATCCCTTCATGGAACTCCATATAAAGGTGATGATGCATTTCTCTTCAGAAGTCCTACAAGTGTTAGTGCAATAACATGATAATTATAAATAAGAAACATGAATCTATGTTTGAGTGTGATGTGCTTGTAGTATACTTCTTTGTAATTTGGTTGCTTTAGAATGAATTTGTTGTGCTTGCTAGATAGTCCATTAGATCTTATGAATGATAGAAAATGTTCTATATATAGGCTGACATATAACAATCAAGTGTAAAGATTGAGACTAGAGTTAAAAATGTAAAGATTGACACAAAATGATTAGATGCAAAGATTGAGGCTAGATTACAAATTTCAAAGGATGACACTTGAAGTTGCCACTTTTTTAGGAGATTTTGTTGTGACTATAGATTTGGGTGCCCTAGTCCACCCAAAAATAGACCTTTGAAAGGGGAACACAAATGTCAAGGCCTATGACATCAATTTTTTTTCTTGATTTTGGTATTTTATGATGGTTAAGATGCATGGTTAACAATGAATTTTTAGGGTAGCATAGAGTAGGACTTAAGATGATATAGGGGAAATCACACTAAAGCTCATGCCAAATAGATTGAAATTGTTAAGGTATACAATTTACAACACTATAGGTACTAAAATAGGCACAATGAATGGGATATATATATATATATATAAGAAAGATGTGGACGAGAGAGAGAGAGAGAGAGAGAGAGAGAGAGAGAGAGAGAGAGAGAGAGAGAGAGAGAGAGAGAGAGAGAGAGAGAGAGAGAGAGAGAGAGAGAGAGAGAGAGAGAGAGAGATCACTATTACATTTACCCCATTCCTCCGTTAAGTCACAAGTGAAATCTAGAATGATCATGTATCTTAAAGTAAATATTTGGATATAAGAGGAAATATGGGTCACAATAAAGGAATGGGCCCAATTGAATGTCATTTTTTAATATTGTCAAGATGTTGATACATTATTTTATCTTTGTATTTGATCAATTATTTTATTGCATTATATGCACACAAAATAAGATAAGCTTTCTTAGGGAGGTTATACTTGCATTGTTGACTTATAATTTATTAATTTTAGTGGAGATATACTATACATGTGAATCCTTTTGTCCAACAATGATTATATATTCATATATCTTAGTTTTGTATTCTATTATACCCACTATGAGGAATTTATTATCTCAAACATTTAGTCTTTTGAATAGAATAAAATTATCTTCTCATATTTGTCTTAATTTTGCTTTTTTTTTAAGGAATTTTTATATTTTAGGTATCTATCATCTTAATCAAATATTACATGATAACAAAGCATTTGAGATCCTATAGTTAGTCTATTATCAAATATAGGATTGTAGATTTGATTTTCTACTCATTTGAAATGAATAAAATTATGTCATATTAATCTTAATTGTCTTTTTTTAGGCATTTGTGTATCTTAGGTAGCCATCATCATAAACAAATATTATATGATAACAAAAGTGGTTGAGATCCCATGGCCAGTCTATTAGAAGATATAGGATTTGAAGTTATAAGGTTAAGATCGTATAGTTATCTTGTATCAAATGATGATCTCAAGAATAAATAATATCTTTCGAAACACTAGGTTCTAAGGGTTTCTTTTTATGGATTAGTACTTCAAGTATATTTTATATATTTTTGGAGAAAATATGAGTTCACTATTCAATCTAAAGCATGTAATATAGTGGATTTTTCTCTTTTGTTGCATCTAAATTAGGCATTGGAGTCCAACCCTATCATTGCATCTAGAAGGCCCAAAATACAATAGATCATCTATAATTTCATCAATTTTATTGGACTCTTTTGTTCCATTTCAAAATTTGTTTTTCTTTTGACTATAATTTTATTTTGCTTTATCATAAAATATGTTATTCTTGTTTTGGTATGTGTTTTATATATAGAATTTTAGGTGCTTGCACCATTTATTAAAAACTATAATTTCATCAAAATTGAAGCACTTGACTTAATATAGTTTTTTTTATTTTTTATTTTCTCTCCAAATAAATATACCTATTTTCATTAAGCTTATGTCTCACATAGATCTCAAAAAAACAATTTTATATATTAGGAAAAGTAAAATTTTGTATATATCATTTGAGAAATTAGTCCAAAAAAGGATTTAGATTGGTATTAAATAAGATATAATTATCTTAAATTTTGATAAAATTGTTAAATTTTGTTATATGTTGCAAGTGGAAGAATAACTGTAGTTTCAATATTATAGCCTAATTTTAAAATCTGTAAAAGTTAAAAATAATTTTCACTTTTTGACAAGTAATTTAGTAACAATTTCATTTAAGGACCAAGTCAGTGAGAGACGACCTTAAGAAAATTAAAAAGCTCATAGCAAATAATTCACTTCAAAATGACAAGGTTTGTATCCCACAGACTATCTTTGACTTTGTAAACATTAAAAAAACTTCTATTCTACCATATTCAAACATGGACCCTCACACAAATGATTTTATATCAAGTAAATTTCCCTATATAAACTTATGCTCTCCATGGCAAGAAGCATATCTTGTAATCTACATATACATTTTTAAAAAAAAATTTGGGGCTTCAGAGCTACTTTAGTAGATAGTCATGGGTGGGGTGGAGCTTGAGAAATGGGTTACAGGGTGGCCAACAAGAGACTCTTCTGCCCATTTGTCTCCTTACAAGTACACACTCAGGTGGGAAATACTACTTCTTACTGTAACCATTAATGCTACATTCCAATGTTCTCTAATAATTGAATGCTCTACCGGCTATGGCAGGAACCCAGGACCCCAAGATGTGGTGCTCAGAGTCCTTTATTGTGGCATATGTCACACTGATTTGCATCAGATGAGAAATGACTTGGGAATATCTTGTTATCCCATGGTACCTGGGTAAATATGTTGATCCATATTTTGTCAATTACTATGATTCATATTATGTTTTATATATTATAGAAGATCTGAACTCAACATCATTTAGATGTTATTAAACCGAGTGTCTTTTGACAGCATGATCCATATTATATCACTTCAGTGATTTCTTGTGTTCTTAACAATTGGATTGTGGAATAGGCATGAAGTGGTGGGAGTTGTGACTGAGCTTGGCAAGGAAGTAGAGAAGTTCAAAATAGGAGAGCATGTTGGTGTGGGGTATATTATTGGATCATGCAAGAGCTGCCAAGCTTGTGGTGGAAAAATGGAACAGTATTGCAATAAGAAGATTTGGGCCTACAATGATGTGTTCCCCCATGGCAAGCCTACACATGAAGGAGGATTTTCAAGTGCCATGGTGGTTGATCAGATGTAAGTCTTTCTCTTTGGGGGTTTTGGTTTGTGTTCCTTAACAAACTCATCTGCTTCAGTGCAATTTATTGGTTTCTTTTCTCATTTCTGAGTCACCACTATCACTAATTGATTCGCCAATGGGTATCTTGTAAACATAAAGATGAGACCACTATAACAACATTTGGAATTGAAATTAGATGATTTTTCTTATATTGCATAATCTAGTATGATTTGTTCAATTGTTAAGATTGTCTCACTTTCCTAAAGTGTTACCTTACAACTATAAGGTAATTGTCTTACAATCACTATGTCATTTAGATGGTTATCTTACACTGCACTCTTTTTTGCTTCAGTTCAATTATATGATTACCCACTTCTCCTAAGCAATAGATAGTTACTCTTACATTTTTGACTCTGCAATATCTTGTTAGTCTCATCTAACCTGGATCATTAGTGGTTTAGAACTAGTCTATTGTAGTTATATTTGTTGTGTAAAACAAAAAAAAAAACTTTTGAGAGGGTGCAGGTTTGTGGTTCATATCCCTGAAAATCTACCACTTGAACAAGCTGCACCCCTGTTATGTGCTGGAGTTACAGTCTACAGTCCAATGAAGCACTTTGGAATGACAGAGCCTGGCAAGAGATGTGGAATACTGGGGTTAGGGGGTGTAGGTCACATTGGTGTGAACACTGCCAAGGCCCTTGGGCATCATGTGACTGTTATAAGTTCCTCTGATAACAAGAGAAAAGAGGCACTTGAAGTCCTTGGTGCAGATCAATACATTATTAGCAAAGACACCTCTCAGATGTAGGTATACATTATTAGCAAAGAATCAATATAATATTTTTCAATATGTAAGTCTTATATAATATTAATGAAGTGACTATAAAACATAGTAGTAAAATGTTGTAAATAAAGTCAATGTTAATATTTCATTAGTTTAAGATTATTTAATATTAATTATCAAAAAATCTAATTTGTCATTTAAATATTTAGTTCTGGCTATTCTCTATATAAAATGGTATGACTGTAGAAATACAAATCAACATAACATATTGTGTTTCTATTAGTTTTTTGTTGCATTTTTACAATATTATAAAAAAGATTATGAAATTATAACATAATTTAAATTTATTTTTAATATTAAAAATTGATAGTCTCTATGTTTCAATCTATTTCTTTAGAATAGACTCTAGATCTGAAACCACTTTTGACAAAAAATTTAATAGAATCTAGAAGCAATGCCCCTGCCACCAAGTCCAAATGAAGACCTCTTTTACCACAGACCTTCTTGATGCATATAAGTCCAAATAAAGTAATGTTTTTCAACTTTTAAATCCATTTTTTTAATGGACAGGGCAAATCAAGGGCTAAATTCACTGAACCTACTAACTATATTGGAAACTATTAAAAAGAAAAAAAAAACAAATTTTGTTTGGGTTGGAACTGCTAGGGTTTTGTCTGGGTTCATCCAGGTTTATCTAAGACAAATCCACAATCACATTTCCACACCCTCCAAAGACCATAAACTATATTGAAACTACAAAGCTAAATTACTTTGGGGTTCTATTCTCAATGGTACAGTGACTTGTTCCTTGATTTTCTGCCACATTGTGGCAATGTCTTTTTCCTACTATCCACTGAATTGTACACCGTCTTGATGACCTTATCCATTAAAAAATTAATGAAAACAAGTAATTAATTAACCAAGATGAAAAATTAACTGAAAGGTCCTATTTTCAATAGTACAGTGATTTATTCCTTAATTTCTATCAGATTAATACATATCTAATGTTTGCCTGTATATGAGGGAGTAGCAGAGAGCTTGGATTACATACTAGACACCATTCTAGCATGGCATCCAATAGAACCATATCTTTCCCTGTTGAAGATCAATGGAAAAATGATTATGCTTGGGGTTACTATGGAACCATTCACCTTTATCTCTGGCGGTTTAATCATTGGTAAATCTCCCTGCTTCATGCTTCAAAAATATATTTCATTAGGATCTCTTCCCCTTTTTAGAACTAATGCCAGACCCCATATAGTTAAACTGGTTGAATCTCTTTTAGGTGTTTGTGGTTTCAAGTGGTTTCTGCATATGGATTTCTTTAACAAATTGTATTTGAATCTCTTTGGGTGTTTGTGTTTTCAAGTGGGTTCTTAGTGTCGATTCTTTTTAACAAACTAAATAAAAATTACAAGAAGGAAGAGCATAGCTGGGAGTTTCATTGGCAGCACGGAGGAAACACATGAAACTCTAAATTTCTGTGTAGAGAAGAAATTTTCATGCCAGATTGAGACTGTGGGCATGGACTACTTAAACGAAGTAATGGAAAGACTAGATAAGAATGATGTTCATTACAGATTTGTGGTTGATGTGGGTGCTAGCAATCTGGATAAGGAATAAAGTTTAGCATTTTTCATATAAGATCAAATATGTGTTCAGTATTCATAAGATTTTATAACTGGTTTAGATTTGTGTGTCATTAATAATAGCTATAGCCTGCTCTGTCAAATGTTTATTAGAGCTCTGATCCACCTAATCTGAGAGTAGTATGATCAAAATTCTCCAATCTTAAGGGGGTTGACACTTTTTTTCTAATAAAATTTAAGTATATTAGTGCAAGGCTTTTTTAAATAAATATTTAAAGCTTGTCAGTCAATTATGGCATTTTTATATTTTCAAATTATTTTATGTAGTGTTAGTCAAAAGGGTACTTTTAAAAGGGTGTAGTTCATCTTGGAACTAAAATAATCCTTTTAGATCGATGAAAATTTCAGTAATAATTTTTTTTTAAATTGAGCATTCATTAATGGTGGTTTGAAAATTTTAATAGTTTTTAATTTGAAAATATTTTATTTTTATTTTTGCAGTCTAGGAATGATTTGTGAAACTTTGAATTTTGTCATCATGCAATGATTTTTATATGTCATGCCAAACAGTTATTCGGAGCATGAGGTACATAGGTTGTGAGTTATAAAGTGTAGGAAAGGAGTGGCTCTAGACATTTGCTAAGATACAAAGTGATCCCAAGATAGAACAAATTAATTAACTAATAATTGAACGTTATAGTGTAAATTTAAACTGAACTAAGATGCTAATGTTGTGACATACCTAGAAATGCTTGTAGAGGCTTGTTGTGAGCACAAATGACATATCAAACTATAGGAGTTGCTAGAAATTAGTAATTGAACACCCTTGCGAGGTGAGTGAGATGCACAACTAATCCTTACTTAACCAACAATATAGGCTATTGTGATGGAACTTCTTGACTTACTTCTAGGATCCTTGTCCTTGTTTTGATTGGACTTTTGCATCAAATGTGAGACCCATCTCTAGCCATGTATGTGTTTGGATGATATGTTGATGATATTCATGTTCATACTTACGATGTATGCTACATGACATGGGTTATCTCTTATGCTTCTTATTGGTGATGGTTCCCCTTGAGCATGTTATGTTTGGTTGGTTGTTCATACTTGTTGACATGCATTCCATGCTAGCTTATCTTACTTCAAATTTGTGTGGAAGAAATTATGGTTATTCATATTCATTGACATGTATGTAAGTTATACTCTCTTGTTTTGCATGTCTTGTGCACTTGTGCCTAGGTCGCTATATCCTAGCATGGCGGAGTGAATTTTTTAGTGTCACATGGTTGGGTGGCAGGAAATCACTATTGGGGACTTAGAAGATCTTGGGGAAGCTTTGCCTACTAGGTTGTAGAAGTTATCTACTCCTTGCTTTCAATTACCTCATTTATTGCAATATGTTGTAAAATTATTATTTTAGGATATTTGACTCATTTTATGTAATCAAATAGAGTATCATATCCACCAATTTGGAAGTATTGTAAATCACCCACCTAAGTTGTGAATATGTGATTATTACTTCTACTATATTTTTCTGTTGGTGTCGAACATGCATGTCATTTTACATTCTTTTCGTCACTATTATTAAATGTTGTTTGAAAGGATCTTAGATCACCTCTGGATTTAGTTTTAATGTGAGAGAAAAATCAATTTCGATATTATATGAGTGATATTTTATTCATTTTTTTCTATTCTTTGGTTGAGTTTGAAAAATGTCATCAATGATTTCATTTTGATTCTCCTCATGATTATAGAGTGAATGGGGTGTTTTGGGAACATTATCCTTCATCTCTCGTGTTCTTGAATGTCTTGGAGTCTTCTATAGACATCCCAATCCATGGAAAACATCTTTGTTTTTATATGTGTTGGAGATCGAGCGTGACTATTAAAGTAGTGAACCTCCTTGCCAATGTGAAGTACAACAATAAGAATTGGAGTTAGTGGAGTCTAGTCCCTTGTCTTGGAAGGGCCTTGAACATGTTTTAAAACTTGAAACTATCGCGGGTATTGAATTATCAAAGGAGTGACTGCCTCACACATGGAGGCAAGTGCATTACACCCATATTGTCTTGCCAATTCAGATCTATCTGGCTACTAAAGTGCATGGGAAGTTGGAGAAGCAATCTATTACCTTGAGACAAACCTGGTAGTTGCACCTATTAGACTTTGGAAGTGACAAAAGGAATAGGTAATAGAAGGATAACAACAAGAAATTAACCTTGAGATATTGCTCTTTAATCATTCCTATCCCGAGGATGCAAAATATTTTATTTAAGACCATACAAGGGAGAATTTTGTACATGGTTGGGAGGAAGATTTTTGAGGTAGAATGCAATTGGGCGACATAATCAAAGGAGTATCAGGTTTACAGGATTTTCAAGGCGAAAGTTGAAGAAACAAGGAAGGTTATTATTAGTCTTTGTCTTTATAGGCAAAGATTAAAGTTTTCACCTCAACACTAATGCAGTTAATCTTTCTCGAGAATCACATCAATAGAAAAAAAAATATTTTATCCTATGGTTGCAGCCTTCTAATTTTTCACTTATATTTTTAACTCATTTCTTTTCTTGTTGGTCCCTACTAATTTTTTCTAGGGTTTTAAATTTTTTTATTAATAAATTCTAAAGAAAATATTCTAACCAGTTGATGATGAGCATGAGAAAAATTTCCACGGAAAATTTACAATATTCCCTAATGTTTATTATTCACTGTTTTTCACATATAAAACAACAAAATATTGTGACAAACTTGTAGAAATCAAAATAAATGAAAATTGATGCACAACTTTCACCTATTAATTACACATTTAATAATTTTGTTAAATCAGTGGGATATGTGTGTGGTTTGCATAAAGTAAAATAAGTTTGACACAACTAATTTATGCATGGGTGTAAAAAAGTTTTGATTTAATATTTTTAATAAAATATATAGTTATTAAAAATATTATGGTTATTTGTAATATATATTTATTAAAATATTTTATAATAATTAATTATATATTATTATTAACTCTATATTATTAATAATTATATATTATATATTATATAATCACAATGTTTAGGATAGATTTGAAAATATATAAAAAAAATCAAGCAAATACATACTTAGCAACTGGCAAACCAAGGCGAGAATGTTGAAAACACATAATAGGGGAAGCAAACAACAACAAGGAAGCCATCACAAACCCTAGGCAGAAAAACTAAGTTTCTAGGACAAGCTTTTGCAAGTGTTCACTAATTTGACCTATATAATCAATCTCGTTGCTCATAGTCATGTTCCAATTAACATCTTTCTCTTTCTCAGACCTAGTTTTGGAAAGATAATCTGCCAATTTGTTTTGATCACGGCTAGTATAAACATGTATAACATTAGGAATTATCCTCCACAAATCCTTCACTTGGGAAAGGATCTGCCTCAAGCATCAGGAAGTGGTAGCAAAGTTCCTCATATAATAAAGGCCTCCAACACAAACTTGGGAATCAGACTCAATGATTACTTTAACATGTCCCTATCTAACTTCCCAGAAGGAAGCATATAGAATGGCTAAAGCTTCAGCCTCATTATTGGTGGCCTTTCCCAGACCTTGCAGTTCCCAATATAAAGTGGTGCCCTTATTTTCCCTACAAACAAATCTTGTGCCAAAATCCCCGGATTGCCTTTAGCAACACTGTTAGTACTTATTTTCACCCAACCATTAGGTGGAATACTCCATATGTTATTTTCACAGTTCACATTAGTTCTAGATCTCACATCATCTTGACTACCCACCTGCACGGAATTAGGGCTTAAAAGGGCCATAATAGTCTTAGTAACTTTTCTCCATAAAGATATCATGAAAGCCTCATCCACTAATCTCAAAACCTTGGTTAATTTGTTGGACAGTGGTCTGGACGAGGGAACATAACAAAGGGATGATGACCTGGAGATCAGTGGCAGGCCGAGTTCCAGAACCCAGGCTAGGAGCAAGAAAAAATCCCCCACAGTTAAGAAAAATGTGGAAGAACTGAAGAGCCTTATTGGGAGCATGGATGATATCCAAGCCAAGATGGATGAGACCCTGGAGGAGAATTCTGTAGTAACGAGTGTTGGTACCTGAGCTGGTGTTTCGGCTAGTCTCTGTCTTTTTTGCTGGTTTTTTCTACTTTCCTTTTTTTGATCGTCTGTGTTTCCCCCCTATGGGTTGTTTGTTGATGTTGCTTCTTTTTGGTGTTGATAATTCTTCCTATCTTTGTAATTCTGTATTGTAAAAGGTTTTGGGTCTCTTCAAAACTTATTTTTACCAGTAATCAAAACTTTTCTCCATATGGTATGCCAAATGACATCAATAGAGCAGGAAGTCTCACTAAAAATATGATTTTTACGTTCAAGCCAAACTTGCCACAAATAAAATTAAGACCAAGGTGCCAACCAACATTTACCACTTTGGATTTGAATCTTTGCCTTTTCTATTTTTTCATAATGTTGTTTCTACATTTGACTCCAAAATTTTTAATTTTAAAATAAGAGAACCATCTTTCCTAGATTTTACAAGTAAAGGAACACTCAAACATCAATTGGTCAGAAGTGTCCTCTTGTGAGTTACATAAGACACATCTAGAGAGACCTATAACCCCTCTCAGATGAAGATTTTTAGAAGTGAGAATACCTTTGTGCATAAACAATCAAGAAAAAAAGTTGACCTTGGATCACCCTTTCAGCTGTCAGATCTTAGACCAATCCAGACTAGAATGGAGAGCCTGGAAAAGGGCAGCAAAGAGAGTCTCATAACCAACTTTAACTATGTACGTAACTAAACCTCCAAATCCCCAAGCAATCTCATCTTCCTGGTCACTACCACTGAGAATGTGCTTAGACAAAATGCCCTTTATAATAGGGTAAAAGTACAAACCTGTGTCACACTTTAACAAAGGAAGAGGACCACGACATGCAAAACTGTTTAACTTTAACGACAAAAAAGTGACATTTGTGTTTAGAATTTGAAAATGATGTAAAATAATGAAATGTGTAAAATTGGATCTATTTTATGCCTATAATTTTTTAATTTTTTTTTGAATAAGCATTGACCTAGTTTTTTAATTTTTGAAGTCCATTTTTTAATTGCTCAAAAAATGCTGAAAATGTAAGGTCTAGTTCCCTCCACTTTAATATATGCAAATAATCTTTTTTTCTTCTGATTTCAGAATATGTTTTAGATGACATGTACAGCTAGTGCATAAAAAAAGAAAGATTGGTTTTCGGTATATATTTTGTCTGTTATAACTATTCAAAGTCGGAATTACCCGAAATTAACAGTTTTTTTCTCCCTCCACATTTTCCCTAGCAAATTTAAACCAAATAAAAAAAAAATTACATATTCTTGAAGAGGACTCTCTCCTCTAGTGTTACATATAAGTTGTAAATTTTTCCGACATGATTTGCTATTTTTTTTTATTTTTTTGAAGGAGCGTGTTCTTGAATGTTAAAATACCTACTTGGAGTTTTTTCAACTTACAATATAGTAGATGTAAATAAAACACCATAAAAATTATATGACCATAATCTAGACTCCAAGCTCTACAAAAGGGTATTTTTAGATTTTTAAACAAGCTAAATTGTGATGTGGCAAAAATCCTCCAAACACACATTTTTGTAAAATCTCATTTTTCTCTTGTTTTGCTACCACATGGGATGCCACATAGGTGCTTTCGACTGGACCTATTTTGGCCGGACCTAGTTCGGCCGAAACTAGGGCCGACCAAACATGGTCGCCATGCGACCACGACCCTTAAAGTCATATATTAAAGCATTTTTTTTTAAATAAAAAATATATAATTTTCTTTAATTGCGAATTAAAATAAAGTTTTTGGAAGAAAATCATTTTTTTAATAGTTTTAAAGCATTTTTTTT
>MU227242.1:1490255-1501135 GCA_018584345.1 Thuja plicata | reverse complement strand
TAACTAAAAAATAAATTTAAATCTACATTAAACAATATTTTATATTTTCTAAAATTATAAATAACAAAATAAAAACAAAAAAATATCAAATAATAGTAAAACTACATTAATTTAACATAACAAAATTAAAAAACATTGAAAAAACATTAAAAAAAAACAAAAAAAAAAATTCCTACCTATTTTCAGCCGAAGTACTTCTATTCCGCTCCTCAAATCGTGGAAGGCGCTCAGTGCAAATGAGCCGCTCTAACCAAATTTTGGGGTTTATATAGATTTTATGGGTTCCAGCCGAACCTGGTCCGGCCAGACCTGTTTCGGCCCGACCGGTTTTGGCCGGAACCCTTCTGCCACCTGGCGCCACATGTGTGCCACGTATGTCCAGCCGAAACGGGTCCGGTCAAAACATGTCCGGCCGAAACATGTCAAATGGTCCCCAAGTGTGACACAGTTCTGTACTTTTACCCAATAACAACAATATATGGAGGAACATGTATGGGTTGTTCGTGGAGATTTTTAAATTCCTTATATCTATAATTCTGAAGTTGACAACTTTTTAAGTAATGGTCAACCTTTTTCCAACCCCTTGATTCAAGAGCATCCATGATAAGACAAAAAAATTGGATACTCCTTAATGATAGGGGGTGTTGATCCTAGACATCAATCCAAAACATAGTCTTGTCACCCTTTCCAACAATCCAGAAAAAGGCCATCCTTAACCAATTTGAAGCCAAGCTTTAAAACCTACCAAGCTAAAGAACCACTACCCTCCAAAGGGTATCCTCTCATATCATTCATATTTAGCCCGCAAAATTACTTACTAGTCATCATTCTACTAAAGAGAGAAGTGGGGTGGAAATCCACCTCCAATATAACTTTCCAGCCAAATCTTTATTGTTGAACTCCGCACATCTAAGGTCAAGACCATCGACAAATTTTCATTGAGTAATCTTGTCCCATCTAACAAGAGCCCATTTCCTCGAGTCTTTAGCACCATTCCAAAGGAACTTTCTAGCCATATTATGAATATATTTCCAAATGGAAGATGGAGCAATAATAATAGAGAGCTTGTAAATAGGAATTGCATCCATTACATATTGCAAAAAATAAAGCCTCCCTCCATAGCTAAGCCATTTGTTGGCCCAATAACTAATTTAGATTTTATATGCTCCAAAAGGCTACGCAAGACAACTATAGGGAGTATAAGATGCCACATATTTTTCTAAGGGAAAAGAAGACAAGGAGAATCTCAAAATGTTAAGAATTCATTGTTGAAGATGGGGTAAGTGCACAAAGATGGGGGACCAAAAAGGGAGTATAAGATGCCACATATTTTTCTAAAATCAGCAAACTCTGAACTTCAATGAGAAATTGAGGATAGTTACACTTAAATTTTCAAAATGTGACAAAAACAATGGTTGTTCTATTCCAAATCTTGTTTCTAAACTACTAATTTATTTTAGAAATGGTGGAGATTAAGGCCTTCAAAAAAGGGGAGCACAAAAAGTGGTCCTATTTTTTGTGAAAAAACATAACATAGCGTCTGGTGTGCTCCCCCTTAAATTTTAAATTTTTGTAAAAAAAAAATTAATCGCTTCAATGAGAAATTATCTAACACTACCTAGTTTATCCTAGATTTTTCTACTAATTTTTTTATGAAAGTATGATTTTTTGTGATTTTTCAAAGTGGACTCATCCTGAAAACGTGAAATTTATGCATGCTCCCCCTAGAAATCATTGAAAAATTATTGAAAATCAAAACTTTTTTTTTTTTTAAAGTGTGTATAAGGGAGTCTAGTTTCTGAAAAATGTAATTTTTTCAAAATTCGACGAACGAGCCAAAATCTAAGCCCAAATGAATACACATTGGTTTTTGACAAAAATCAGACATACTTACAAAAGAAATCAGTTATGAAAAGATTAACATAATGAGAATTCAAAATAAATTATATGGTTAGATAGCTAACAGAGAGATCTACAACATCCAGTCATCTGAATTTATCATTATTGAACCACGTGCAATAATCACAATGCTTGAGATAGATTTGAAAATATATAAAAAAGAATTAAGAAAATACATACTCAGCAACTACCAAACCAAGGCCAAAACGCTGAAAACACATTACAGACAAAATAAATAGTGGCAAGGAAGCCATCACAAACCCTAGGCGAAAAAACTAAGTTTCTAGGAAAAGCTTTTGCAAGTGTTCACTAATTTTACCTATATAGTCAATCTCGTTGCTCATAGTCATGTTCCAATTAACATCTTTCTCTTTCTCAAACCCAGTTTTGGCAAGATAATCTGCCAAGTGGTTTTGATCACGACTGGTATAAATAGGTATAACATTAGGAATGCTCCTCCACAAATCCTTCACTTGGGAATCAGACTCGATAACTTTAACATGTCCCTATCTAACTGCCCATAAGGAAGTATATAGAATGGATAAAGATTCAACCTTATTTTTTGTGGCCTTTCCTAGACCTTTTAGTTCCCAATATAAAATGGTGCCCTTATTTTCCCCTCAACCAAATCTTGTGCCAAAATTTACCAGGTTACCTTTAGCAACACTGTTAGTATTTATTTTCACCCAACCATTAGGTGACAGATTCCATCTGTTATTTTCATGGTTCACATTAGTCCTAGATCTCACATCATCTTGGAATTAGGACTTATATGGGCCATAACAATCTTAGTAACTTTACTCCATATGTTATGCCAAACGATATCAACAAAGAAGGAAGTCTCAGGAAAAATATGATTGTTATGTTCAAGCCAGACTTGCCACCAAATAAAGTAAAGACCAAGGTGCCAACCAACATTCACTTCTTTGGATTTGAATCTTTGTCTTTTACATTTTTTCATAATGTTTTATATGCATTTGGCTCCAAAAATTTTAATTTTAAAATAAGAGAACCATCTTTCCCATATTTTACGAGTAAAGGAGCACTCAAACATCAAGTGGTCAGAAGTTTCCTCCTGCGAGTTACATGACACATCTAGAGGGACCTATAATTATTGTAATATATATATATATATACATATATATATATATATATATGTATATATATGTGGTGTATAGATATGATATATGTGTGGTGGGGTGTTATTATGTTGCCTCCTAATCCAAGACAAGGAGATCCCAATTGATTAACCAAAAGGAGACGATCAATGCAAAAAGGAGTCAACTAGTTATGGATAAAGAGGGAAAGGGGGTCTAATAATAGAGTAAAATAATAGATCTGAAAGATTAGGAGGAAATGAAACACTTATCTTGAAATATAGAAGATCTGGAAATACCTATTTTCGGGTATCTGTACTGAGTTTCTAGAAATTATGCAACCGGATCTGGAACAGAAACACAGAGATGGAGAAAACCCAGAAATCTTTTCCTCTTCTACTCCAGGTCAACCTTGACCCAAATGTAGTTCAACCTTGACCCCTTTATGTCGACCTTGACCTGTGTTGCTCCGACAAAAATTCTATTCTCGGATATCGAAAGTTTTCCGAAAAGGGTATTCAAATCTGTTTTATAATTCGTTGTTCTATATCTGTACCTTCAAGAAAAATGGTTTTGTTTGTTGGGGGAGGGGTTTTCCTTAGTCAAACCCCAATTTAGGAATTAACCTTGAAATCAAAATTGAAATGGATAATGCTAGCAAGTAGTAGAAGTAGATCTAACAACGAAGCTATGATATTCAATAGATATGCAATTGTATTTCAAATGTAAACAAGTAAGTTAATATGAAAGCTTAGACTCAACATTAAAAACCATAAATGTAAATCAAAACCTCCATGATTGTATGCTTGGAATCCACCTTGAAGGAAGAATGAATGAATCTTGAGGATGCACAAAGGATCTTGAAGGAAGATCACACCACCATGATGGATAGATCTAAGATTTGAATCTTGAATCTTGAATGCTTGAACCAAATCCCTTCAAAGGCTTGAATGCTTGAATCCTTGATCTTCAATGGAGAACTTGAATGCTTGAGAATAATGTAGAAAAATTGATTCTTGAAAGTAGATGATCACTTTTATAAGTTTCTTGATATCCTTGTGTCATAGTCCGTAGGTGTTTATGGTTGTGTTTCAAGTCTTAGAAAATGAGAGGAGGAAGGCTTCCTTAAATACAAGTCTAGGGCACAAACTTTTAGAGAGGCAGACATAGGAGAATTAAATTCCAATCAGGCCTATACCCATAGAAGTGGACCTATATTAAATATATTTTAAGAGTCACTACTTCGAAGCCCAAAACAGCCGACCTAGAAGCGGGAAAATGAACTTTTGAGTTTCCCCCGCAACCGACAAACTTTCCAATGGAAAAGGGGGACCTGGGTCAAAGTTGAGGTCAAACCTGACCTAGGTCAAGGTTGAGGTCAACCTTGACCTAGGTCAAGGTCGAGGTCAACCTTGACCCAGGGGGTCAGGACCCCTGGAAAATGTGCTAGGTGGGGAAAATAGTGCCCGAAGAGGCCCAATCAAGGTCCTAAACAGGCACAAAAGATGGAAAAGGGGAAAAAATGAGAGGAAAACATGATGATGGCCCAAAACACCCCCCAAGTAGGACTAAATAGTCTTAACATGGAAGTGCTTCCATTTTAAGATGATACATTAATCCCCCACTTTAGAGGGAGTATGGAAATTGAACATACTCATCGTAAAGTTAGAAGAAAGACTCGAGTGGATTGCAATGAGTTAGAACATCACTTAGTCAAGGACATGAGCCCCCAGGCCAAGGATTCTAACTCAATATACATGAAAAAGGGTACAAAAACAAAGAGTAAACAAAGATAAAGCTAAAAAATATATAAAGAGAGGGGTTAGTACAAAAACAAACCCAAATCAACTAGCAAAGGAAACCTTACTAAGAAATACTTCCTATACTAATATAATATTTGGAAAGCTATTATAAAAGTATAAATGACTGCATAAGAAAGACAAGAGAAACACTATAAATAACATAGCTTCATGATCTAATCCTAGTAGCATGAAAGCAAAAGAGAGAAAGGAGAGAGTGATTACCTTTCCCAGTAAGATGCCCACCTTACCGTGAATCACCAAGGAGGGAGAGCTCAACAGGTTCACCCATAAACTATGCTTTGTAATCGTAATGCGTCTTCTTATAGCTTTTGGAATACCCATAGATCCACATTCTTGTATCACTATGGAATATAAAATGTGTGTCCCCTTGGTATTTAGCAACTTATGTGAGTTACCTTCCAAGGATTAAGCATATTTGAAATTGAAAATGTGTATCTCTTCAGGATTTAGCAACTTATGTGTGTTACCTTCTAAGGATTTAGCAAAAATAAAATAAATATATGTGTCTCTTCAGGATTTAACAACTTATGTGCATTACCTTACGAGGATTTATCATGTTGTAAAATATAAAATACAGTATAAGGGAGACCCTATATATGCCCCCTCCTTATTGTGGCTACCTAATAGACAGGATAAGGAAGAGAAGAAGGTTACCTACTTCACAAAGCAAGGAGATATCCTGTTAGCAACAATGTACACTATATTCTTAGCGAAGAGTATTGACCCTTACATCTAAGAGCATAGATAATCATGAAAAGGATATGTCAAAGAGGAAGAAATATTATCAACAAGACTCCCACCGTAGAGGAGTGCTTTGGATAAAATATCACCTTTCAAAAAAAATCAAAGAGGGATCAAAGATTCAATCATCAAGCCCCTTGCGATCAAGAGGAAGAGGAATCTTGGAATGAAGAAAGAAAACTCTAATCCAAAGCAAGGGAAAGAGTTTATAAAGAACATAATTTGCAAAATAAAGAAGAGGTAATGACCTAGGACAATCACCTCTCATATAAAAGGGTATCCATAGCCAAAACACAAGTCTTTATAAGGAAATAATGTTGCAGAATAAACAAATGCCACTAAGCTAAGGAAAGTAGATCCTTAGACTTAGAGAAAGAAGGAAAACCTTCCCCCCCAGAGATGAAAGAAAGGGATATACCAATCAGATCAAGATATTCTATAACAAAGAGATAAATTTGCAAAACAAATGTCTTATAAAAGATATCATGAATACTAGAAGAGTGCTATAGATGATTATGAGCAAAGGAAGGATGTACCATAATACAAAACCATAGGGATAGAGTATAGAAAGAATAACCAATTAAGCTTAAAACAACATACATGCTAAGAGCATAATGGATCCTAGAAAAATGGAAGAAATACCTCTTTCCCCCCAGTGAAGAGACAAGAGGGAAAAAGATCTATATTATAGAAGAACGAGGGTATTCCCTGGATGGAAATTATGAATAAATTGTAATACCGCATGAAAGTGAGATATAATTCCTAAAGTAGCTCTTTCTCTAACATACATCTTGAAATGAACACAATCAGAAAGTAAATGTGTATTACTATAATGAAAAGGAAATTTATACTTGGAGAGAGCATCTTCCGACATAGGTTTAAAGATTTCTTTCTTAGAATTCATTAATTGAACATACACCTTCTTAGCCACATCTTGAGGGTTATCAGGGTATTCTAAGGAAGGTGTTGGAAGAAGAACATGAATAGGAGGGCAAAGATCAAAATTAACTACCTTAAATTGAGATAGCGGAAAGCCTAGACCATACCTATCTAGTTTAGGGGATAGATGAACTAGATATTTAATACCGTGTTCATTAACACCAAGCCCTAAACCCTTATAACCTTGTTTAGTCACCATATTGTATCTAGTAGTGTACATATCTTGTAAAGCTTCTACAGGAGGTGATTGTTTACGGAGATCATGAGAAAATATTGTGTAAGGTGGAATGATAGGTCTAGAAGAAGTTTTTTTTCTCTTCCCTTTAATATCATCATGGATCAGATAAGAAGGGGAAGGTAAATCAAAGAATTCTTTCACATCTGCATTATAAACCATAGTTTGAGCCCCATCATAAGTGTGTGAAGAACTAGGGATAGAAGATGGAGAAATAGGAGTGGGAATATTAGGAATTGGATTAGGAAGGATAGGATTAGGATTAGGAAGATTAGGAAATCGGGTATCATCTACCAAATTCTTCACATAATCCAAAAGAGCAATAAGTCCGCCACACAAATTCTTAATGAAAGTTTTTAAAGTACGAAGGCTAGTATTAGTCAATCTCATAATAGCATAAGCAAGTGAAACATGAAGAGTGAAAAACATAATGAAATGTATGATACTCTCATAAACATCATAAGTACTATAAAGAGATGCTAAGAGAAGAATAATGAGGAGAATAACCATACCCCAAAGCATCTTAAAGATTTTCGTAGTGACTAAAATGCAAGAAATGTTTTTTTATTTGTATGAGTATGTAGATTTGTTTTTATTTTAAAATGCAAGAGCGTAAAATAAAAATAATCTAATATGTATGCAAAAGCTAGTCTTAAGGAAAAGAGGCAAAGCATCTAACACCAAAAAGAAAGAGTTGTTTATCACACACACACACACACACACACACACACACACATATATATATATATACACACACACACGCATATATATATACATATAATATGCATATATACATATACATACATACATAGATATATATATATATATATAGACACACACACACACACACACATATATAAGATGAAGTGTATGTGTGGGGTGGGGTGTGATTGTGTTGCCTCCTAATCCAAGACAAGGAGATCCCAATTGATTAACCAAAAGGAGACGATCAATGCTAAAAGGAATCAACTAGTTATGGATAAAGAAGGAAAATGGGTCTAATTATAGAGTAAAATAATAGATCTGAAAGATTAGGGTGAAATTAAACACTTATCCTGAAATATAGCAGATCTGGAAATACCTATTTTTCGGGTATCTGTATTGAGTTTTTGGAAATTCTACAACCGTCTGGAACAGAAACACAGAGACAGAGAAAACCCAGAAATATTTTCCTCTTCTGGTCCAGGTCGACCTTGACCCAAATGTAGTTTGACCTTGACCCCTTTATATCAACCTTGATATGCATTGCTCGGTCAAAAATTCTGTTCTCAAATCCCAAAAGTTTGCCAAAAAGGGTATTCAATGTTTTTTTGTAATTCATTGTTCCTTACCTGTACCTGCAAGAAAAATGGTTTTGTTTATTGGGGGAGGAAACCCCGATTTAGGAATTAACCTTGAAATCAAAATTGAAATGGAGAACGCTAGTAAGTAGTAGAAGTAGATCTAACAACGAAGCTATGATATTCAATAGATATGCAATTGTATTTCAAATGTAAACATGTAAGTTAATATGAAAGCTTATACTCAACATTAAAAACTATAAATGTAAATCAAAACCTCCATGATTGTATGCTTGGAGTCCACCTTGAAGGAAGAATGAATGAATCTTGAGGATGCATAAAGGATCTTGAAGGAAGATCACACCACCATGATGGATAGATCTAGGGTTTGAATCTTGAATCTTGAATGCTTGAACCAAATCCCTTAAAAGGCTTGAATGCTTGAATCCTTGATTTTCAATGGAGAAATTGAATGCTTAAGAAGAATGTAGAACAATAGATGCTTGAAATTAGATGATCACTTTTATAAGTTTCTTGATATCCTTGTGTCATAGTCCTTAGGTGCTTATGCTTGTGCTTCAAGTCTTAGAAAATGAGAGGAGGAAAGCTTCCTTATATACAAGTCTATGGCACAAACTTCTAGAGAGTTCGACATAGGAGAATTAAATTCTAATTAGGCTTATACCCATAGAAGTGGACCTATATTAAATATCTTTTAAGATTCGCTACTTCGAAGCCCAAAAAAACTGACCCGAAAGCAGGAAAATGAACTTTTGAGTCCCCCCCCGTAGCTGACAAACTTTCCAATGGAAAAGGGGGACCTGGGTCAAGGTCGAGGTCAACCCTGACCTAGGTCAGGGTTAAGGTTGACTTTGACCTAGGTCAAGGTTGAGTTCAACCTTGACCCAGGGGGTCAGGACTGCTAGAAAATGTGCCATGTGGGAAAAACAGTGCCTAGAGAGGCCCAATCAGGGTCCTAAACAAGCACAAAAGATGGAAAAAGGGGCAAAAATGAGAGGACAACATGATGATGGCCCGAAACACCCCCTAAGGATGGATAAATAGTCTTAACATGGAAGTGCTTCCATTTTAAGATGATACAATTATATATATTATATAATCACAATGCTCTGGATAGATTTAAAAATATATCAAAAAGAATCAAGCAAATACATACTCAGTAACTGGAAAACCAAGGCTAAAACATTGAAAATGTTAGAATAATGGAATGGTGTGTACCAAGAGGGGAGGGGTGATTCAGTACCCCTAAACCTTTTTATCAATTAACCCTTAATGATCTGTTCTTGCATTACCGACCATTGATGCTTTTCTATCTTATGCATGTAATATCAAAACATAAGCTTAATTGCATGTAAACATTCATAAAATGTAAGTACACATGACACAAGAATTGGTAATGCAGAAAACCCCTGTTAGAAGGTAAAAACTACGGTGGGGATGAAACCCACAAAGCTTCACTATCTGCAGAATGGAAGGTGTCGGTTAAGGCTACAAGTGTGATCACTTCTGATGATCTTACCATGTTAGGAGTACTATTTTAGACTGGTTAGGTCTACTCAGTTAAGAGATTTAGAAACACTGTTAAGTGTGCACTCGATTAAGAGATTTACAATAAGACTTTTAAGTCCACCTTCTTAAAGGATTTCTTCTATTTACTACAATTGTTAGAGAGTAGTCAAAAATACTTGTTGACCTAATAGTATGCAATCCCCAATTACTTAATACAGATCCTTTAAGTTCACAATGTATATGTATTGTTAATGTTTGTAGCTTCAGTCATATGATCATTAGAAAACATATGATATATGTTGATTAATAATAATATAATATATATGTTATATTATTATGAATCGTATGAAATTTAATATTTAATATTAAATTATTATACTATTATTCCTAATTAATAATTGATTGATGAAACATTATAAGATTGATTAAATTATAATTAACAGGAAGAGGCGTGTCCTATCTTATAAATAATAATGAATAGACATGTCCCATGAAGGGACATGTCTCTCTTATCCTCATTCCCAATATAAATGAAAGAGAGATTGTTGCATTTGGAAAACACATACAACATAGAGTGTTATTACATTTTTAGCTATCCTAAAACTTAACATGGTATCATAGCCAGACTGCAAATGTAAGAGAATAGTTTGTTGATGGTGAATGCGTGACTGTCTCAGAAAATATAGTCTCGGTAAAAGGACCATATCTGACAAATCAACTGTTGGAATTTGCTAAATTATGGATATGTTGGTGAAAACCAAATTTTAGAGAATCTCACTGAAACGATTAGAGATAAAGTATTGGATACAAACGTTATGATGGAGTATGTACGGGTTTATGTGAAATTCCTGAAAGCGACTTTCATTAAAGAGATATATTAATTTTTTATGATAGTGGTCAAGCAATAAAAAAGAAGCATGCATTCAAGGAAGGGTTTCTATTTCTATAAAGAAAGCATAAATTATATAGTTTCACCTCTCTTGGATAAATCAAGTTATTTCATAAGAAGACATGAGAATTGTTCAAAGATATAAGAGTGGGAATTGTACATTGTGAGGGGAGAATAATAACCAATGTTACATTTCCATTTGAACCATCCTTAGTGGAGAGTGAGAAAATGGTGATCATCCACTCTAGGCTTTCGCTCTGCATGAAGGTCATCAACATTCCTAGCATGAACAACATTATGATCTCCTGTAGCGTGTCCATCGCAAACAACTTCAAATTTTGATGAGAGTTGATATTTCCTATATGGGCTCACCTTACAAAAGGAAATATTTGAAACTTAAGATAAGTATTTCATGTTTTATTAATGCACATGAATTATTGAGTTTTA
>MU227242.1:1475694-1490205 GCA_018584345.1 Thuja plicata | reverse complement strand
AACAACTTCAAATTTTGATGAGAGTTGATATTTCCTATATGGGCTCACCTTACAAAAGGAAATATTTGAAACTTAAGATAAGTATTTCATGTTTTATTAATGCACATGAATTATTGAGTTTTAAATTATGCTATAATATTGGCTAGTAAAATCATGTATGCTTCTATCTTTGGTATTTCCATATGAGATAATTTAGTTTACAAGATATTTGTAATCTACCTCTAACATACCTTCAGGACAGAAGCACGATAAATTGTTTTCAGAGGGATTCTGACTCTTGAAAGGTAACTTTGGACAAGGAGCTAAGAAGATTGATATCAGACTCAGAGGAAGTTTGACATTTCATCATAAGCAATCTTGAATGATCAATAGATTGATATCTTCTCAACGAGTTCTTCTCTGTGAGAGAAGTTCAAGGTGGAATCCCTTGTTTTCACCCTCTACGCTGAGGTATGATGGATGTCATGTGTGTGACTCCATATTTTTAATGGGCATGCCCCCTGTGTACATCATGAGGAAGTGACGACTTCCAAATGATTATCACTTGTATTTGTAAGAGTTATTGAAAGGTGATGATCTTACAATAACTTGGCCTTCTATTGTGATAGACATCTTATTCAATGGCTGAAATAGATCATGATAGATGGAAACTTCTATTGTGATAGACATCTTGTGATGGCTGAAACATATCATAATATATGGCATCTTCTATTGTGATAGACATCTTGTGATGGCTGATACAGATCATGATAGATGGCATCTTCTATTGTGATAGACATCTTGTGATGGCTGAAACAGATCATAATAGAAGATGTGAATGTTCTTATGGTAAGTGCACATTACCTATGGACATATTTTGAGTACTTGGTGGAAATCATGTGACTTGATGTTGGTAGGCCATTACTCTGAGCACTTAGTGAATATCATGTGACTTGATATTCTATAGGCCAATGCTCTCGATATCATGAGATGATATGTTTGTAAACTTTTGAGTACTTGGTGGGCATCATGTGACTTGATGTTGGTAGGCCATTACTCTGAGCACTTGGTGAATATCATGCGACTTGTTATTCTACAAGCCAATGCTCCCAATATTATGAGATGATATCTTTGTAAACTTTTGAGTACTTGGTGGACATTATGTGACTTGATGCTGGTAGGTTATTACTCTAAGCACTTGGTGAATACCATGCGACTTGATATTCTGCAGGCCAATGCTCCCGATATCATGATATGATATCTATGTAAACTTTTGAGTACTTGGTGGACTTCATGTGACTTGATGTTGGTAGGCCATTACTCTGAGTATTTGGAGAATATCATGCGACTTGATATTCTGTGACAAATACTCCCAATATCATGAGATGATATTTATAAATACTTTTGGGTTATGGTGAATATCATGAGACTTGATATTCTTCGTCAAACCATATCTTTGATATCATATTGAGGTGGTGTCTAAAATATTTTTTGAGTTATGGTGAATATCACGAGACTTGATATTCTTGGTCAGACCATATCTCTTGATATTATAATGAGGTGATATCTTCTCTCTTAAAAGTAATGGACCTTTTGTGAATTGTATTTTGATGAATTTTATCTTTCCTAACTAAGAGGGAGAGTTGATTTTTTGTGTAGCTATGGTAAGGGTCATAAGTGTTGACATGGGAGACCACTACACATTTTGTTTGATCATCCTCCCTAGCTAAGAGAGAGTGTTAATGTTTGTAGCTTCAGTCGTATGATCATTAGAAAACATATAATATATGTTGATTAATAATAATATAATATATATGTTATATTATTATTAATCGTATGAAATTTAATATTTAATATTAAATTATTAAATTATTATTCTTAATTAATAATTGATTGATGAAATATTATAAGATTGATTAAATTATAATTAATGGGAAGAGGCATGCCCTTTCTTATAAATAATAATGAATAGACATGTCCCATGAAGGGACGTGTCTCTCCTATCCTCATTCCTAATATAAATGAAAGAGAGATTGTTGCATTTGGAAAACACATACAACATAGAGTGCTATTACATTTGAAGCTATCCTAAAACTTAACATGTATCACCTATAGTGATTGATTAATACCTATGTTCTGCTCGGTAGCCTTGAATCTTGTTCTTCATAATTGAATTCTGTCTTTTGTGTCCTTCTGCATGAAACTCTTTTTATGATCCATAGATGTATGTTGCGGCTACAATCATCTTGTTTTGATTGATTACTATGTCTATTTATACAATGTATTGACCTATTTAGGTTTCACGCTTTACAATAAAAACTCTATGATCAAAGGTTTACAACTTGACCTTGATCTCCTAGTTTGCGTGTTTACAATTAGTTAGACCGATTAAAACAATTAAATATGCTCTACTTGTCCCTCAATAAATAGTTTTAAAGATAAGAAGAAAACTAAATATGAAACTTAGGTGTTTAATTTGACGTGTAACTCAGATCCACATTTCTCGGAAATAAACCTATCTCTCGGTAGACTGGTGCTCGGGTTGCTCTGTAGTATTTTCTCAGTGATGTCTTTGAATTGTCTGTTGGTTTACTCTGTAAACTGTCTATTGGGTTACTCTGTGAGTTGTGTTGTTGGTTTACTCTGTAAAATGTCTGTCGGTAATCATTGTGCTAATACACTTTCGGTGATCTCTTTACTTGACATTTTTAGTGACCTCTACACTTGATTGTTTCGGTGTCCTCTGTTTGCTATCACTCAGTGATCATGTTACTAACGGTTCAAAAAAAATTTCCTTTGTATAATAATGACAAAATATGATCATCAATCTCCCCCTTTGGCATTAGTATCAAAAAATGATATGTGTAAACTGATATGTTCAGTATATATACCATGTGTTTACCTTGTCAATGACTCCCCCTATATGCATGCATCGATACAAGTGCAATGTATGAATTGTATATACATGTTTTCCTAGGTACATTTTCTCCCTTTTTGTTTGTACACATGTTTTCCCCTTTTTACTCAATATATGTATACATTGTTTCCCCCTTTGAGTATCATACTATGTACACATTATATTTCCCCCTTTTACATCATATTTTCCCCCTTTTTTGAATATATGACAAAGGTGTAATACTTATAGCTTGTCAAAGATGTGTGAATGGGTTTTCTTTATGTCTTCCATCATCTCCTCCCATTCCTCCTTGAGGTGTTCCAGGTCCATTTTCTCCAATGTTATCCTGGCGTGCATGTCATAGATACTCTAGGTGAAAGACATCTCTGGGGTGGCAATTAGTGTTTTTGTCAAAGTCATGTTTTGTTGTAGTAATGTTAGATTTTGTAGTAGTAGAGCTTGGATCTCAGTTACCTCATCTTGGATTTTGGATTCTGCCTCTTGAATCTCAAGTCTCAACCATTTAAATTATACAAGCTTCTCATAATGCAACTTGAATGCATTTTCATGGATTGTGAAACCTTGTGCACTAGCATTAAGATCTGCATCTATCTTAGCAATCTTTTCACTATGCTCCATAGTGAATTGCTCTATGGTGCATAAGTTTTGAAGTAAGGTTATAACTTCTGAAATAATTGGTTCCAATGTATTGACTAGTTCAGATAGCTTTACCTTGTTCTCTACCACTTCTTGGTTGATTTTCTCTGTTAGTTTGTATTGGTACTTCTCCTTTGATAGTTCTTCAATCACCTTGTCAGCTTCCACATTCTGTGATGTAATGGCCTCGGTGAGAATTTCTAATTGATCAAGTATTGGTGCACTTTGATCAATTTGAGTGTCGAGTACTATCTGTAATAGTATTTACTTTGTAGTTTCTAGTACCTGTGTTTCCTTGTGCTCCCTTTTGAGCTTATTTTGTATGACTTTCCTTTAACACAATTCTCCACGTACCTTGTTAGGGACTCATAATTTAGTGTTCTTGGATCATAGTAAGGTATTTCTATAATATCATCCAAGGTAACTGGAGCTTTATTCTTCTTTTTCTTCTTCTTCTTTGAAATTGTGCTGGAAGCAGGGGAATATAGAACTGTAGCTAGTTCATGCTCTTTTTCTTTCTTTGGTGATTGTGTGGGAGGTGTGGTGCATTTTTTTTCTGCTCGGTATTGACCTATTGGTCGGTAGTGGACGTCTCCACATCAACCTTATCTATATCTGCAGCCTTTTCACCTTCGGTGTTCTTGTCAGTGGTATCAATTGTTTTCTCCTCTCCACTTGCATATTTCTTCTCTTCACTTGTATCCTTTTTCTTCCCTTGATCATCATGTGTGTCCATCGGTGTGTTTGGATCAGGTTCAGGTGTCTTTTCCTTTTCCTCTGTAATGATATTGATAGCTTGTATCAATAATGGCATATCACCTGGTAAATTTACCTGTGCAACATCTGTGGTATCCATTTCCTTTTCCTTTTCCTTCTCGGTGGCATCAGTTATATATTCATCTTTCTTTGGTTCATCATCAAAATCAATAAGTGTTATATCTTTGATGATGACCTCTATTGAATCCCCTACTGATTGAAGTATCTGAGGTACGTCATCCATGGCCTTTCTTTCCTGTGTTGTCAACTCAACTGGATTGATGTCCTCGATGTCATTTATGAAGATGTGCTCTAGGCTCCGTGTGTCCTCTTTCTCTTCATTGTGAGGGTTCTCAGTAAGAGCTAATACCTTCTCAGGGCTTGTATCCTCCTTAGGTAGATTTAATATTTCATTCCATGTTTCATCGCTTTCTTTATCAAGCTCTATTAATCTGCCCTCTAGTAATTTGTAAGATCTCATCTTAGCTGAAAATTTCTTTGAATGCTTCTTCATCATTTCATCAATTTCTTCAAATTTTGATTCGGGTGGCATGATTGTAACAAGGGATCTTTCCCTTATCTATTTCTCTGTATGCAAGGCATATGTCCATCTTGCTGAGATTCTATCATTAAGCTCTTGTGGCATCATCATATTAAACTGTACAGGTACATATTTGAATGCAATCATTGCCTTAATGATGGTTTCTTCAATCTTGCTTTGATCTTCGGGAGATAAGGTTAGCCATTGCCTTATCTTAGAATTTGATATGCTACATGTCTTGACGATTGATGCAACAATCTCATCAATTGTCTTAGGAACTTTTTTTCTTTTCAGGTTGGAGTGCTTGTTCACTCTCATCATGTGCAGTTTCATCCTTTTCCTCTTTACCTTGGATATATCTTCTTCTTTTCCCCAGTGCTTGTTTCTTGGTTTGAGGCTTTCTCTTATAAGTCCTCACTATTCCCCTCTTAACCGGCGATGAGTTTGCATCTTTTGAAGTCTGACTCCTATTTCTTGATGCAACAGTAGTTCTTGGTTTTTTTCTTGGTGGTGCATCAGATTCATTTGACTCGGAGTCACTCAATTGTTCACCTTCACCGATGGGTGACTATTCCTCGGGGTCATCTTTTTGTTTTGATTCTTCATCATTTACTGACAACTTCTTTTGAAGTGTTTTTACCATTTAGTTTTATTTCTGTCAATTTTCTTTACTACTAAGCCTATTTTGATTCTGGCCTTAGATTCTTCATAAGTGCCAAATATTGGTAATGATTTGTCTACTGGTTCATTCAATAATGCTTCAATAGAATTTGTGGCTTGATCAATGTTGACCTCATAATCAAGAGGTGGTAACCACGTTGTTCTTGGTACAACTGGTTTTATAAGGTGGTGTCGGTATCCACTATGAAAT
This sequence comes from Thuja plicata, assembly GCA_018584345.1. Lineage (NCBI taxonomy): Eukaryota > Viridiplantae > Streptophyta > Pinopsida > Cupressales > Cupressaceae > Thuja > Thuja plicata. The sequence continues at coordinate 1,484,505 of MU227242.1, read as the reverse complement.
ATATATCATCTTAATACTGTTACACCAATTGTTCAGGTATCCTCATTCTTTTCTACATTTTGTCCTTGAAAGTAGTGAAGTATGCATCCATGAATGATGTAAAATTGTCCCCTAGTGACTTAATATATTCACTAATTTGCACATTTACTAGTCGGGTTGTGTCCCAATCGATATTATCGACAAATGGGAAGAAATTATGGAAATAGAAAAATTTACACATGAGGAGTGATCTGAACTTACATGAATTAGAACTTGCTGACCTAATTTTCCTCATGTTCTCATCTAGTTACTTTAGTAGAAGCTTGGATAGGTCCAGCTGTAATCCCTTGTTCACAATCTTGTAGGCAATGTCAACTGCACCGCATGCTATGCTATTCAGTCTGTTGGCTTGGAATACCTTGTATCCCAGTACACATGCACCGAAATTCATCTCTGGATCGGTGATGGATTTAACCTTCAAACATATGTCATTCTATACTACACCTGTCGTCTTTTCAATCTTGAGGTGAGAAGGATGTTTAAGGGCTTTGGCCTTTTCGGTTACTGGATAACCGGTTATTGTGTGTATTACATCCTTAGTGACTTGTTTCGGTTCATCCAACCACATTTTCCTGTCATGTACTTGGCTGAGTACTATCTGAATCCACTCAATTTTAAATTATTTAGGGAACATTAGGGAATTTCTTAACCCTTTTACCTCTATGTGCTTGTGTTCATCTTTAATTTTTCCATCTATGCAAAGCTTCTTGTAAGCTTCTTCAACTTCAAGATCTCTGATCTCTACAAGTTTGCAATGGATATATGCTCGGACATCTTCAGCTAGTAAAACACTAGGAGGTATGCTTGAGAACGCTCCTTGGTCATCAGGTTTTGAAGCAACCTCAGGGAAAATTTTGTACTCGGGCTCTTCACAAGTTGTATTCAAGATCATATTGACTTTCTTTTCCTTCGCATTCTTGAGCTTGGAGACTCGCGATGTGGTTTCCATGTTTCTATAAATTAGGCCTTTCTTTGTAAATAGTTTGTTTGCTCGGTGAGTCTTAGATACTCACTGGGTCTTAGCTGTAGATGATGGAAATCTATTGTAGTAGCTGTGAATGTGCTTGTGAATCTCTCTGCAATCTGGTCACTCTACTTTTCTCTATTCTTCACTTTTCTATTCTCTCTTAAATGCTTGGTGAATGAATGAGATTTCAATTTCCCTTTTATAGAAGATGCCCTAAGTGGTGCAATAAATGCTTTACCTACTTCTTAGTGGTCAAAGATGGAGTCTCTTGGTCATCACGCAAACTTCTTGGCTCGGTGAGTATACACTGCTTGGGGTAAGTGTCAACTTTGTTGCACTTTTTACATGTTCACCGATGGTGCTCGGTATGGAGTGAAGACTTGATTGTATTTTTACATGGTTACTGATTACGATGCTTGGTTTACATTGACAACTTGGATTTTATATGTATACTGACAATTATTGGTATGTATTAACTGAAGAGATTGTATTCACAAATTCATAACAAGTAATACCATTGTGCATCTTCATTCATGCTAATTTAGCATATTATTAATGTATATTGGAACTGACGTAAAATATGTCTTTGTATAGTGTAGTTCCATACTTACTTGTTCTGTTTAGGTGGGGGTGGTGATATCACCAGATCCATTGGAAGAGGTGTCACCAACTGTGGTGCACAATCCAGCATCATCTTTTCTTGAATCTTTCCTCCACATTTGATTTCTCATTCTCATGATATCTTCAATAGTGTTCCCATTATCAAAAGTGCTTGTCTCTGTCACTTGGTCTCTGCAGTCCTTGCTTAGATGACCGACCTTATGATAGTGTAAGCATGCCATTCTAGATTTAGTCCAATTCCTTGACCTTCGTATCCATTTTCTAATGTAGTTTGCAGCTATGTGACCATATCTACCATATGCTATGCAATTTCTCCATGTGTTGTAATCCCAAACATATGAGTTACCAAATCTTCTCAGTTGATAAGCATTTTCTTGTTCTTTTGGCTTCCATGCTTTATTTTTCTTTTTCCTACATTCAAGAGATGTGTACCCATGCATTTTACAAGTAGAACAATATTTTTCCATGTAGGATTCCTTCTTTGGTTGTTTCACCTTAGATCTGCATTCATGTGCTTTGTGTCCATGTTTGTTACAGTTATAACATTTACCTATAAATGTAGAAGTGGATTTAGGAATACCTTTTGCTTTGCTCCTGCAAAGATTTGATGTGTGGCCTAGTTTTCCACAGTGATTTCATGACTTATTCTTTGGTCTTCGATTTGTGTAGAAATCTTTGTGATCAACTTGGTTTGATTATTCTCCATGCTTGGTATACCCTAGACCGGTGTTGTTGTTGATCCTTCTTTGTCCATTCAGAAAATCATCCATTCTTTTTGTGCTTTCTTCAGCTTTCTTGATCATATCATTGTGTTGTTGTTGAATCCTTACTTCATGCTTTATTTTTTCATTTTCTTCTCTTATCTCACCAATAGCTTCGAATTTCCCATTGAGTTCTATGTTCACTCGGTTTGCCTCATGACTCATAAGAACTATTTGATTGGTGATCTCATGATGATGTTTAGTTAGTCTCTGTATTTTAGTTTCTCTTTCTTCTATTTATTTAAGTGATCTTCCTCCTGTCATCAATAGCTAATGTTCTTTCTTGTTCAACTTGTCTATAATTATTCATGACATCAATCATTCTTACCATATGTGTCTCTTGACCAATTTTCAGTACCTTTACTTGTTCTGCCAGATGTTGATTGATTTCATTTAGACTTGTAAAGCTTCCTTTAGATGTGTCTAATGTATTGCTAGATGTAGATCCTGATGACTCAAATAAATCAGGTATCTCTCTTTCATGATAGTCTATTTCATTGCAGCGAGATGCCATAACTTTTCTTTCATCCAGTAGCTTTCTCATCTTGATTCTTTCTTCTTTGTATTGCTCATAGAAGTTCTATATCTGCCACTTCTAATTCTCAATATTCTTATCAAGCTTATACCTTTCCATTGTATGATCTTTTCTCTCAAGTGGTTTAAACTTTTCCAAATAATAGATCTAGCTCTGATACCAATTGTTGGAATAATGGAATGGTGTGTACTGAGAGGGGAGGGGTGAATCAGTACTCTTAAACCTTTTAATTAGTTAAACCTTAATGATTTGTTCTTGCATTACCGACCATTGATGCTTTTCTATCTTATGCATGTAATATCAAAACATAATCTTAATTGCATGTAAACATTCATAGAAACATTCATGAAATGTAAGTACACAAGACACAAGAATTGGTAACACAAAAAACCCTTGTTAGAAGGTAAAAACTGCGGTGGGGATGAAACCCACAAAGCTTCACTATCTGCAGAATGGAAGGTGTCGATTAAGGCTACAAGTGTGATCACTTCTGATGATCTTACCCTGTTAGAAGTAACATTTTAGACTGGTTAGGTCTACTCAGTTAAGATATTTAGCAAAACTGTTAAGTGTGCACTTGGTTAAGAGATTTACAATAATACTCTTAATTCCACCTTCTTAAAGGATTTCTTCTATTTTCTACAATTGTTAGAGAGTAGTCAAAAATACTTGTTGACTTGATAGTATGCAATCTTGAATTGTTGAATACAGATCCTTTAAGTTCACAATGTATATGTATCACCTATAGTGATTGATTAATACCTCTGTTCTACTCGGTAGCCTTGAATCTTGTTCGTCATAACTGAATTGTGTCTTTTGTGTCCTTCTGCATGAAAATCTTTTTCTGATCCATAGATTTTTTCTTTGGCTACAATAATCTTGTTCTGATTGATCACTACATTTATTTATACAATGTATTGAACTATTTAGGTTTCACGCTTTACAATAAAAACTCTATGATCAAAGGTTTACAACTTGACCTTGATCTCCTAGTTTGCATGTTTACAATCAGTTAGATTGATTAAAACATTTATATATGCTTTACTTGTCCCTCAAGAAATGGTTTTAAAGATAAGCATAAAGCTAAATATAAAACTTAAGTGTTTTATATGACTTGTAACTCAGATCCACATTTCTCAGAAATAAAACTGTCTCTTGGTAGATTGATGCTTGGGTTGCTCTGAAGTCTTTTCTCGATGATGTCTTTGAACTTTTTGTCGGTTTACTATGTAAACTATCTATCGGGTTACTCTGTGAGTTGTGTTGTCAGTTTACTCTGTAAACTGTCTGTCGGTGATCATTGTGCTAATACACTTTTGGTGATCTCTACCCTTGACATTTTCGGTGACCTCTGCACTTAACTATTTCAGCGTCCTCTGTTTTCTATCACTCGGTGATCATGTTACCAACGGTTCAAAAACTATTTCCTTTGTATACTAATGACAAAATATGATCATTAGAAAACACATAACATGGGAAACAAATAGCAACAAGGCAACTAGCACCAACCCCAGGTGGAAAAACTAAGTTTCTAGGACAAGATTTTGCAAGTGTTCACTAATTTGACCTATATAGTCAATCTCATTGCTCATAGTCATGTTCCAATTAACATCTTTCTCTTTCTCAGACCCAGTTTTGGCAAGATAATCTGCCAAGTGGTTTTGATCACGGCTGGTGTAAATAGGTATAACATCAAGAATGATCCTCCACAAATCTTTCAATTTTGAAATGATCTTCCTCAAGCGCTAGGAAGTGGTATAAAAGTTCCTCATATAATAAAGGCCTCCAACACAAACTTGGGAATCAGACTCAATAATAACTTTAACATGTCCATGTCTAACTGCCCATAAGGAAGCATATAGAATGGCTAAAGATTCAACATCATTGTTGGTGGTCTTTCCCAAACCTTGCAGTTCCCAATATAAAATGGTACCCTTATTTTCCCTGTAAACAAATCTTGTGCCAAAAATCCTCGTACTTCCTTTAGCAACACTGTTAGTATTTATTTTTACCCAACCATTAGGTGGCAGACTCCATCTTTTATTTTCATGGTTCACATTAGTTCTAGATCTCACATCATCTTGAGTACCCACCTGCATGTAATTAGGACTTACATGGACAATAATAATCTCAGTAACTTTTCTCCATATGGTATGCCAAATGACATCAAGAAAGCAGGAAGTCTCACTAAAAATATGATTGTTACATTCAAGCCAAACTTTCCACAAATAAAGTTAAGACCAAGGTGCCAACCAACATTCACCACTTTAAATTTGAATCTTTGTCTTTTCCATTTTTCTATAATGTTTTTTCTACATTTGACTCCAAAAAATTTCATTTTAAAATAAGAGAGCCATCTTTCTCATATTTTACAAGTAAAGGAGCACTCAAACATCAAGTGGTCAGAAGTTTCCTCCTGCGAGCTACATAAGGCACATCTAGAAGGACCTATAGCCCCTCTTTGGTGACATTTTTTGGAAGTGAGAATGCCTTTATGCATAAAAAAACAATTAAAAAAAGTTAACCTTGGATCACCCTTTCAGCTATCAAATCTTAGACCAGTCCAAACTAGAATCGAGATCCTAGAAAAGAGCAGCAAGGAGAGTCGTATAACCGACTTTAACTGTGTAAGTAACTAAACCTCGAGATCCCTAGGAAATCTCATCTTCCTGATCACTACCAATGAGAATGAGCTTAGACAAAATGCCCATTATAATAAAAACAATATATGGAGGAACATGTATGGGTCATTCATGGAGATTTTTAAATTTCTTATATCTATAATTCTGAAGTTGACAACTTTTTAAGTAATGCTCAACCTTTTTCTAACCCCTTGTTTCAAGAGCATCCATGATAGGATGAAAAATTGGATACTCCTCAATGATTGTGGGGTGTTGATCCTAGACATCAATCTAAAACATAGCCTTGCACTAGTAAAATTGGCCCCTATTTTTGACAAAAATTGGTCGAATTATCTACGCAGATTGGTCGAAAGATCCACAAATTGCTTTGTCGGTATTTTTATCATCGAAAGATCGACACATTCTTGTTAAAGTCGATATTTCTACACAAAATTGGTCAAAATTAGCATATTAAAATGCCCATATTATTTGTCAAAACTGCGCCCAATGTTTGTCGAAATGTTTGAAAAGTTTGGACCAAACTCAGTTGAAATGTTTGAAAATTTTTGACACAGAATGGTCGAAACATTTCGATTAAACTCTTTCTGTTTTGACCAGGATGCCAAACCCACGATGCAAGCTTTCAACATAGAATGGTCAAAACATTTTGACCAAACTCTTTTTGTTTTGACCATGATGCCAAACCCACGATGCAAGATTTTGACTATTTAATGTCAAAATTTTGACAAAAATTAAATTTAAAAAAAAACAAATTCTGAAACCAAATAGCCTCAGTTTTGGTACTCGACTTCAATAGAAGATGGACCAATAACAAATTGCTTCTTTCTCTCTAACAAACAATTCTTGAACCAAGTGAGAAGCTATAAGTTCATGACTTCAACTTATAGCTTCTCACTTGGTTCAAGACTTGTTTGTTAGAGAGAAAGAAGCAATTTGTTATTGGTCCATCTTCTATTGAAGCCGAGTACCAAAACTGAGGCTATTTGGTTTCAAAATTTTCTCATTGAGATTTGTATTCAATCTAAACAACCATCAATCATATTTTGAGACAATCAATGTGCTACTCAAATCTCATGTATCCCAATCCATCATTAAAGGACCAAGAATATTGACATCCACATACACTACATTGGGGATCTCATTCATGGACAAGTCATCAGTCTACTATTGCCCAAGATCCAAGCAAGTTGCCAGTATTTTTACCAAAACCTTCACATAAAGAAAGTATTCTTATTTGTTAACTTTGTTGGGGGTGTGGGAGGCTTCATCTTGTGGGGGACATACTTGGTCTTTTTGTGCCTTGATCTGTAGATTTCAGTGGATCTTTGGGCTTCATGGCTCTATCCTAGTCAAAAAATTTCCCATTGTACGACCTGCAAAATTTGCGGTACTCATCTTCATTCTTTTCCTTCCAGAGATAGAATTGTTACAATTTATGTTTTTTAAAATAAGAATTGTTGTATGGGGGAAAATGAAACAAACGTGTAACTTAGTTATCAGAAAACTCTTTGATTTCTTTGTGTATTGATAATATTTTCCTCATGTGATGTATTCAACATTAACCAATATTACTGAAAGGAGATACACACATCCATAATATAACGCAAGAGAGAGGGGGCATCGGGGGATGCAGGGGGAGGGGTGAGTACAAGGAATGTACCAATCATCACATTCTCACCTTAGAGGTTGAATTTATGTCACATCAACCTCCTGAATTAGAAAAAGAAGAGAAGTTCAATATAAGAACTATAATGTAGAATCCATAAATCAACATTAATATTTTGACTATTTATAAAAAAATAAATAGTATAGTGTAGACTTCAAGTTTTATATGAGACATATTGAGTTTATTTTTCAAAGGCCTTGTCATTATTATGAAGGCAGAGGAAGATGAAGTGAAAGAAATAGGATATGAGTGACAAAAAGAAAGCAAACATAAGACTATTCTATACCTATAGCAAGATTCATACAAGAGTAATGTATTTGGAAAAGCAAAATACTAACAAGATTTTATTCAGGGATGACAAGTTACTTATTGTTAATTAACTCAGACAACTATGTTGCCTAACTTTTGTAACCTATATTTTATGAAGACATTGTAATATCCCCTACCAGTTTGAACCAATTATTTTTCACTTATTTCAATTGAGTATTTTGTCAAACAATTAGTATGCATGTGAGAATGAAGGGTTTTTCTTTAATAGTTATGTTTTGCTGATACTGCAAACTTCATTTCAGAAGATTTATTTATATTGATATTCATTCATAGAAATGAACACAAGGAATTTATTGATATTGATACTCAATCTTCAAGTAACAAATTGTTGTTATCACAAAACATAAACTAATATACAAAGGAGGAGATTGTTTGACTGCAGATTGATATTCTGAGCAGCAATTTACAAAATAACAAATTACAAACCAACCTTATATTGTTAGCATGAACATTTGTTGGTCATTACTTGAAACTGGAAGTTTGAAATTGAAAAGAGAAACAATGAATGGTGCAAAAGTCTGTATTCTACAACAGACTTGGAGAGTCCACTTTTGACTTCTGTGAATGCTCAAAAACCTCTTTGCTACCCAGCTATGACCATCAAACTTCCCTTCAAAGTCTCAATGCCACTTCATACACTATATGATGGACCAAATACCAAGGACTTGGTTTCTTTCTACACCAACACCGTGAATGTATTCAAGGCCATTCAACCAACCCATGCTAATTCTCTATTTTTTTACACCCAGCACCTTACAAGCTTCACGCCAAGTTATCGTTTTCTTTTGCATTCAGGAATGAAGAAAAGAACCGCATAGAATTTCTAAATATCCTTTCGACCAGCTTTGAATAGCATTAGTAGCTCAACTAACTAAATTCTTTTGGTGGAGTCCTCCCTCCCTGTTCCATCAGCCTAAATACATGTCCCTCCTTGATCATTTGAGTTCAATCAAGAGCTATCTCAATGGTCAAGCTTTTTTGGATGACTGCTACCTAGTATGGGTGGTTTCCCTCGACCGTAGTTCAGTCCTCTTGTATTGGTTGACTGCTCCCCTTACTCATAGTTTCTTCAAACTTAACCTACAAGTCAAGGCCTTGAACTCCTCCCTCTTCTTTGTTGGGCGAGTCCTTTCTTGTTGGTTCAGCCTTTTGTATGTGGAATACCCCAACCCTTATGGTTGAGTGCTATGCCATCTTTTACCATTTACTATATACATGATCCAATCATCAGTCATATCACATATATAGTA
>MU227242.1:1426043-1457977 GCA_018584345.1 Thuja plicata | reverse complement strand
ATATCATTTGTGGAGGAAGAAGACAAGGAAATGGTTGAAATTGATCATGATGAAACTAAGAAATTGAAGAAAACATCCACATAGAGGTCTCAATTCAACCTAATATACTGATAATTTCACTTTCTGCTGCAATCAGTATCACAACATATTAATCCCTTAAGGTTTAGAAGACAGTGAAAGGAAGGACTTTGGTGACTCATCAATTCTTTGAGTACTTATACTTCCATAGATGCAAATTTGGTGACATTGATTGTAATGTCCCCTTTTATGTTATCTTGGACACTACATGATCTAATGCAATGTTATGGCTAAATCTATGCGATTATGAATGCAGAGCTATAAAGGTATATATGACTGGTAATTCCAAGTGCTATGAAATGAACTATTGAAGGATAATGCAATTATATATATAATTGGTAATTCCAAATGCTAAAATTGATAAATTGAACTAATGAATTATTATGCAAGTATGCAGTATAAATGAACAATGTAGTATGATGCAACAATTATGCAATGAATGAAGTTGGAATAAAATATATTTACAATTGTATTCCCAATGCCACAATGGAATACAATGAACCTTAACAAGGCTATGACTACAATAGATACTTAGCAGTTTGAATATATATTAATGGTTGTCTCTGAAATAACAATATGGAATATGCACATACCTTGCAAGCTAGCTCCGATAGACAATGAAATATATGCTGTTATGATAGGATAATCAATGGAAGATAGGGTTGTCTCTAATATTCTTAATAGTTGATACGACTTATGAAATCTTTGATTCTAGGGCCATCTTTGATATGGAATTATGATTTATGCTTGATATATGGTGTCGTCTATGATCTACTGTATAATGTCTGCACTTGAATCTATAAGGTTGCGATAGCAACCAAAATGCTCAATGAGTGATATCCACAAGGGAATGGTTATAAAATCAATAATCAATACACACCTCTCATAGCCGATCATATCATAATATTACTACACAAGAATCAAATACAGGGATTCTAAGACTTTGAAATGTATTTCATTTCCATACTAAGATCACTCAACTCAAACCCTACATTCATGGAAATGATTATATTCACCTACCCTAACCTGCAGGTTTCATTGGATTCTCGAAAATGCCCTCCTCCCGCCCGTGAGTGAACTGAAAAATGAGTTGCACTTTTCACTTTTTTTTTTGTTTATATCCCGTATTCGTTGAACTTTCGACAAACTCAGGATCGTCAAAATTTTGATGAAATCGGGGTCATAAAAAAAATAATAATAATCTAACAAGTCAAAAAAGGCCTTGGTCAAAATTAAAGGTAGAAAATAGCTATCAAATGTATTAGTGTTTTCACCCTTTCCAACAATCTAGAAAAGGCCATCCTTAACCAATTTGGAGCCAGGATTTAAAACCTACAAAGTTAAAGAACCACTACCCTCCAAAGGGTATCTTCTCATATCATTCATATTTAGCCTACCAAAGTACTTACTAGTCATCATTATACTAAAGAGATAAGTGGGGTGGAAATCCACCTCCAACATAACTTTCCAGCCAAATCTTTAATGTGAACTCCACACATCTAAGGTCAAGACCACCAGCAACTTTTTGTTGAGTAATCTTATCCCATCTAACAAGAGCCCATTTCCTTGAGTCTTTAGCACCATTCCAAAGGAAATTTCTAGCCATCTTGTCAATATATTTCCAAATGGAAGAGAGGGAAATAAGAATGGAGATCTTGTAAATAGGAATTGCATGTATTACAGATTATAGGAAAAAAAAACCCTCCCTTCATAGCTAAGCCAGTTGTTGTCCCAATGACTAATTTTAGATTTGATATTCTCCAAAAGGATATGCCAGACAACTATAAGGAGTTTTTTTTATAATGGAGAGGGATCTCAAGGTAATCTAAGGGAAAAGAAGACAAGGAGAATCCCAAAAATTTAAGGATTCATTATTGAAGATGATTATCCACATTGAAAAAAACCACCTAATTAGATTTTTGAGCATTGATAACTTGAAAAAAGGCTGGTAAGGAAGTTTGGAGAGTCTTAGAAATTATACAAGCTTCAGAGAAATGAGAAGCCCCCATAAGCCTCATTTCATATACAAATAGCAAGTGAGAAAAAAATTATTCTCCAACCTTAACACCAATTAACAGTCTCTGAGATATTTTTTGAAGAAATGATGCCTAACCCTTCAGCCAAGATGAGTAAAAGAAAAGGAGAGCATAGATCTCCTTTTTGAAGACCATGAGAGGCATTAAAGGGGAAATAAGGGAATCCATTAATAAGAATAGAGTAGGAGGGAGAGAAAACATAGCTCAACATCCAGTCAATCCACAATTGAGAGAACCCAAAAGCTTCCACCATCTTTGATAAAAACCCCCACTCCACTCTATCATACGCTTTAGACATGTCAAGTTTAATGAACATATCATTTTTATTAGACTGGTGGAGATAAAGAACAACTTCTTGTGAAATCACCACACCATACATGATTTTTGTTTCCTCCACAAATATTCCTTATTCAGGAAAGATAATCTTTTGAAGCAAAGGTTTTAGCCTTTCCGCTATCACATAAGTGATATTCTTGTAGATAACATTACATACTGATATAGGGAATAAATTACCAATTTGAGATATTTCCCCTTTTAGAATGATGACAATGAAGGTATGGATCAAATCTTTTAGAATTCTCTTATTATTAAAAGATTCTCTGAGAACTTCAAAGACATTGTATTGCATGTTATCCCAAATGGACTAGATTTATGCTCCACATGGAATCCATTAGGTCTAGGAGACTTACCAGTGATCATACCTAAAACCACCTTCTTTACCTCATCCAAATCAATAGGATGCATCATGACATGATTTTCCTCATCAAACTAATTTGGGGATAGCATTGAGGACAACTTGTTGAGAAGCTTCATCATGATCATTACTAGCAGCAAACAAATTTGAGAAGTAATTTCTATAAATATCATGCATCGTGGAGGTAGAAGAAGAGGACTGACCAACAACATCCTGAAGAGAAATTAGATTATTCATTTTCCTCCTATGACAATCAATTCTATGGAATAAAGTAGTATTTTTATCCCCATCTATAAGCCAATTAGTTCTAGAATGTTGTTTCCAGTAAATATCTTCTTGACTGTCAATATCTTCAATAGCCTTGCTGATGAGATCATCTTCTTCTTTTAATTGATCTGTAATGATACCATTCTTAAATGAATTATGAATATTTTCCCATCTAGCTAACAGGGGAGCACATTGTGAATGAAAATCAAATCTATCAAACGTTTTCCATCTCTTGAGTTGATCTTTGAAAAAATGCAGTTTCTTGTGAATCTTAAATATTGTAGTACCATGCTTAGGGAAACCTTCCTTCTACTACAACAGAATAAGGAACCTAAGATCCTCCTTTTGGAGTAAAAAATTCTCAAAGCTAAAGGGATGATGGTGAGAGATAGAACATATACCTCCATCAAGAAGGAGAGGGGAATGATTAGAAATAGGAGCATCAATAACATGCATGCTTAACCTCCATTTATTAAAGGCAATCTCATAAAAAAGACATCTATCCAATTTAACTTTTCTACAATGAGGCTCAACCCTTTTGTTAGTCCAAGTGAAATTCAATCCAGGATCTGTCACTTCAACTAAACTAAGGTCCAAAGCTTAAGAAATCATAAAGTGATCTCCAAGATATAAAGAAGGAGATCCACCCTCTTGGTCATTGAGAGATAGTTTATCGTTAAAATCACCTACAACAATCCTATCCACCTCATCCAAAATGTTTTGCATATAGTGAACAATAGACCATTTCCTTTTGAGTCTATCAAGACTTTGGGCACCATAGAAATTAGTTATCATAATCTATTTATAAGTTTCATTATTTTTAAAAAGGGATGTTAATACATCTCTTCTGGTAGTATGACTCAAAGAACTCTAAAAAAAGAGTTCCACATGTTAACTATACCCCCTATTGTACCATGAGAGGCTACTTCCATATGTTTTTCACCTTTCCAAATTTTAATAATGGTTTGGGCGATTGAATCCAAGGTCATTTTGTCTCTTGTAAAAGAATAAAATCAAATTTGGTGTTTTCCAAAAGTCTTCAAAAAAAAATTTTATTGGTATGTTGTTTAAATCCCTAATATTCTATTTCTGTAAAATCCTCAAGAACTTTGAGAGAGGTAAGAGTCTAGTAGCTTGAATATTCATTTAGTGGTCATTTTCTCTCCTTGAGATGCCATCAACTCCATGGTAGAATTTCTTCCCCCTTCTAGAGAGCTATTGTTCTTTGGTTTTTTTTTTCAGTCTGGTTAAGCCAAAAAGAGGGATTTTCCCTATTCTTTCCATAAATAACTATATTAACATCAGGTTTGGAGATGCTAACATAAAAATTCATTTCCAAGTCCTCTGGTACAACACATTTTTTTGGGTTTTCTTATGGAGCAACTTTTGAGAGATGAGATTGACAGGGAGAGTGATAGGATAGTGTTATAATTATTGAGTTGTTGTTGGCATTGATTTTCATTGATGCCAAAACCTTCATACCGACACTTTGGCGATATCGGTTGGTTGTTGGAAGTTTTGGTTATGTTCATGTTGGTTGTTGGTTGTGCAACAAGAGTTTCAGTTATGTGTAGGACAAGTTCAATATGAGCATTTTTGGTGTCCTCGATGTTCAACATTACATGGTATATTCTATCGGTTGTTGATCTCCTAGGTGTTTCTATTATTTGGATAGTGGTACGTTCATCAGATGGTTTTAGTTTATCGACTATATCGTATTCTGGACAGGTTTTATCTATCAGTGGTTTTGGTTATTTCTTGGTTCATCATTTGAACTTGGTTACAGTTTTCAAATGTTCTTGGTAATTATAATATGCATTGAAATATCTTAAGGGAAACCTATTTGTGGGTCGTGTTGTAGCGTGTTGATAAATATTCTTAAGTATGTCTTAGATTTAGCATCGATGTTATACATTAAATATAATTGTAATAGGTTTTTCTTGGGGTCTTTTCAAACACCTTTGGTTTGAACTAACATATTTAGGATCATATACCTATATAAATAAAGGAGATCTTTTGTATTCTAATAGGGATGTGATTGTATGGAGTGTATGCATGGAGTATAGTGTGAATCTATTACAGTGGTGTATGTGAGAAATTTTTTATGAAGCAACATCAAGGAGAGGCTTACATATAGATAACAATGGATCAGACGATTACATACAGAGAAGAGTTCATTCAGATCTACATGTGGTTGTGGTAATAGAGCTTAACCATTGAATTGTTCATGCATATTCAAATATAATTATGTCAATTCATGTTTTTGTCATATCCATTTTGATAAGTCTATTATATAAGGGTAGTTATCCCTACCGACAGTGATCCAACTTGCAGTGAGAACAACCTATTGGAGTTGATGAAAACTCAACCCTACAGCTCCCAAGAATCACCTGCATGCAAACCTGTCATAGAAAGAGAAGAAAAAAAACTATGGAGGCCAAAAATAACAGATCGATGAAAGAGGAAACATATTGTGCAAACAATGGAGAAAAAAATCTCAATACAATTGCATCCTCAATTAATTAATAATTTACAAAGAGGGAATCCTTATAAATGGATACTAAAACCCTAAAAGGGAAACCGTAAAGGGGAAATATCTAGGTTGCATAATAATAATTAATAAAAGAATTAATTATTATATGCCTAAAGTTTAGCTTAAGTAAAAGAGAGATAATAAGTGACTTAATAATTAAATCAAAATGATTTAATCAATAAGTGAAATAAATTATTACTCTAACACCCCCCCCCTTAAGATAAACTTAGGAAGTAGCTAAAACCTAGAAACAACTACTGAAAGCAGGAAATGGGTCCTGACAACAAGGCCTGATCAGGTACCCAAGAACAAAGGAATCTATGTAAAGTGAAGAAATAGAGAAAACCACATGGGAAAAACTCTACTCCAAAAAGAGATGAGTAATAGTGAAGGATTGAAGAAGCCTCCAAACTAGAGAATGTCCCAGAAAACTATAACAAAGGAAGAACATGAAGAACACCACTGAAGCATGAAGCTACAAACACTGTCAAAGAATAACTATTGGAACCTCCATTATAATAGAACATGATCAAGTAGAGGAGATAGTAAAAAAAGTTTGAAGAGATGATCAATCGAAGCTGAAAGGTTTGCTCCAAAATAGGAATCAAAGAGTGACCATATGGTAAATGATCCATCTCACTGAAATGCATAGGTATTTAGCCACTACATCCGCCTAGAACATAGGAACAAATACTTAATACATAGCCCACTCCATCAAACCAAGGAAGCATTAAAACCAATAGGAGATACCCCCATAATGTTGAGCAGGGAGAGGCATGATAGGTGCACTGAAATAGACTGCCAAGAACAACTGCATGATGAAGAACCAGGAACATCAAGAGTGCAGAAGAAATTACAAACACCTATAAAGGATGGTGTAATGGAAGGATCACTATCTTGATACACATCATGAGGCTAATGTCATGGAAGGAACACTCACTTGACAAAGGTAGATGGAAAAAAAATCAAACATCAAACCCCCCATGGCACTTTATAATGTAGTGCAAGTAGAAATAGACACAAAATGTGCTAGATCCCAAGCATGCAATAGATGACATTTTATTTCAATGTATTTGCAAAAAATAAATGCTAGGGAAATAAATGTCTACAATGCTTAGGAATGAAAAAAAGATATAAGAATATGAGTAACAGCTAAAAAGGAGTAATCCCATGCAAGGAAAATGATCCCGGGACCTGAAACATCCAAGATATTCACCAGATTGCAAAAAAAGAAAAAAACAGAATAAAAAATACCCAAAGCAAATTTTGGAAATAAGACCCATACTAGAGGAAAGAGCACATAACCAACTTTCCAACAATATGCAGAAGTCAGAAAATTAAGTTTGAATGAGAAAGATATGGCTCCTAGAGTGGAAAAAAGAACCTTGACTCTGACTGGTAAAAGCAGTTGCAAGACAGAAAAATCAAGACCCCTAGAAGGC
Source organism: Thuja plicata (assembly GCA_018584345.1). Lineage (NCBI taxonomy): Eukaryota > Viridiplantae > Streptophyta > Pinopsida > Cupressales > Cupressaceae > Thuja > Thuja plicata. Next base: position 1,450,927 of record MU227242.1, on the reverse strand, counting down.
AAAGAAAATGTGTCTGGTGGCTCACTGGTGCAAAGCAAGAGCCGAGATGTGGAGGAGGTGGTGCGTTGGTGGCACTACTGGAGCAGCGGCAGTGGATGAGGTCAAGGTGGTGGTGGTCATTGGGCGGCACTGACCACGGTTGGCCCTGACGGTCACTAGACCGTTGCAGAACCCACCGATAGTAGTGCTGATGACTAGCTAGCCGCAGTGACTAACGGTGTATTTTTGTGTATTTTTTTTGTTTTTTGTTGGTTTGTTTTTATTTTTTGAGGTCGTACAACCCTAAAATTAAAAAAAATGCCTCAAAGGCTCTCAGAGGCCAAAATCGACAAACCTTATATGAAAATATAGGTTTTCAGGACTTCTGAGAATGATGGTGAGGTTTGTTTGGGCCCAAAATGCTCCTAAAATAGGTTCACTTAAGAACACCAAAAAAACTTCTGAAAAACATGATCTAAAGAACAAGGCCAAATCTCTCATGAAGAGAATAGGTGCATGAAGATCTTGAGCTCTGATACCATGTTGGAGTTGATGAAAACTAAATCCTACAGCTCCTTAGAATCACTTGCATGCAAACTTGTCATAGAAAGAGAGAGGCAAAAAAGCTATGCAGGCCAAAAATAATAGATCGATGAAAGAGGAAACATATTGTGCAAACAATGGAGAAAAAAATCTCAATACAATTGCATCCTCAATTAATTAATAATTTACAAAGAGGGAATCCTTATAAAAGGATACCGAAACGCTAAAAGAGAAACACTAAAGGGGAAATATCTAGGTTGCATAATAATAATTAATAAAAAAATTAATTATCATATGTCTAAAGTTTATCTTAAGTAAAAGAGAGATAATAAGTGACTTAGTAATTAAATCAAAATTATTTAATTAATAAGTGAAATAACTTATTACTCTAACACAATCGACAGTGAGCCTTTGTAAAAATAACCTTAACCACTATTTCATTTTATGAGAATTAGCTTCTCTGTGTTTTTTCCCAGTTGGGTTTCCATTAAATAACAGTGTTCTTTGTGTTAGTGTTTATATGCTTTAATGTTTACATATACTGTGAATGTTTAATGTACTTAACCGATACGTCAGAAGTTGTTATTATTGTTGTTTAAATGTTTACCAACAGAGAAAAACTTCTATAAAGTGTGTGGGAATAATTGTTTCACCCCCCACCCCTCTCAGTTATTCAGTTTGTTCACCAATTGGTATCAGAGCTTGGTCCCTTGGAGACAGAGCTTAACCACTTGTGGGAGATCTTAGATGTTTGAACAAATGGAAGGAGGATACTACACTAAAGAAGATTGGAAAATCATGATGAGTGACAATGAAGGTACCAAATCAAAGAATGAAGAGATAAAAGAAAATTTGAAGGAAGAAAATTCATGTATCACAAATTTGAGAGATCAAATCAGGAAATTCAAAGAAAGATATAAAGAAGTCAGTTAGGAATTGAAGGAGTCAAAAGAAAAAGTTGCAGATCTGGAAAGTGAACTGAAGGAATCAAAGGAAAAGGTAGTGGATCTGGAAAGGAAGCTGGAGTGAAAGATGCATTATGAGGAATTTATCCTAGATGGATTGAGGAATAAGATGAAGAGTGCTTGGATAGAAAGAGATGAACTGGAAGTTGCAATGGAAGAATGGAAATAATCTAAATAAAAGTTCAAGGAGATTATCAAGAACAATTTAGAACAAAATGAGAAGCTGGAGATAGATTTAAAAAGGTTGAGAGTAGAAGAAAAAGTGTGTGAAAGAAATATTATTTTGGATCAATTATTAGACATACATAAAATTCACAAAGATAAGGAAGGATTAGGGTTTACCAGTGAATTATCAAATCATAAGGACAAAGGAAAAGAGAAGGAAATTAAAGAAGATGCAAAGGTTGAAGTAACAAGCAAGGTAAAAAATTAGAATACATCGACAAGAAGACCTTTGGTAAGACAACTGAATTCTCAAAGGTACTTATCATTTAATAATTTTGGTCATAAATTAGTTGATTGGAAGATGACAAAGGATATGAAGGTTCAATTCTTTAATTTCCATAAGTTTGGTCATGAGGAAAATGAATGTAAGAGTCGAGTTTCAAATCAGGATAAGAAAAGTGCAGTGAATGATATCTCTAATGATAATTTCTATGTATGTCACAACTATGGTCACAAGGATATTCAATAAAGATCAAAGGTTCAGTCGGTGTGATCTAATAGAAGGAATGTTAATAATGTCAAGTGTGGTTAGAGTAGTCATTATGCTAACACACGCAGATCTGCTGGTGCACTAATAAATACAGAAAGTGGAAATAATGTTTTGGTTAAATCTCAGAAAACTAATATGACATGGAAGAACAATATTTTTCTAGTGTGGAGAGTTCTATGATACCAGACCCCATTACTAGCTCTTCCAAAAACCGAGTCAAATTCTTTGGCTCAGGGGGAGTTCTAACATGTTGAATCATTCATCTCCCCTACTCTGAAGCGTTACCAACTTCCAGTGGATTGTTTACAGTAGGAAGGATTAGAGTATTTATGATGAAAAGAAATTTTGGTGTGTTGTGTTAGAAATATTTAAATTTTGGGGGGAAAATAATTCATGTTGTTTCATGGATTTAAAGGTGGAACTTTTAAATCATTTGGTACTGTAGCAAGAAGAGAAAAATTGAAAATTGTAGAAAAAATGAGAAATAAGATTTGTGAAAAGATTATGGCACCTAAATTGGCTATTTGTGGTGTCGGTGTATCTTCAAAAAGGAAAATGAAGAAATAAATTGAGTTGAAGGATTTTGATCATATTTTTATCAAGCAATTGGAGTTTGGATTTCCTATGGAGTATATGCAACAAGTTATAAATATTATACTTGATATCTAGGAAGAATTTGTGTGGTGTGATGAAAACGAACTCATCATGTTTGTGCTAAGTCATTTTCATGGTGAAACCCTGCTGTTAGACAAGCCCTGTGTCATAAAGAAGGAAGTAATTGAGGCAATTACTGAATTGTGTAGTGTCAGAAAATTTCCTGGGAAGAAGTTTGTTATCTATTAGGAGGTGGAAGCTCTAACAGTGATTGGAAAGGATCGGCGTGAATTTCCCATCAATAATATTGAGGATCTGATTGTAAGTAATGTTTCCTACAACATTTCATATAAGATAAAGTTTTGAAATCATGATGGTTTGAATTCTACTTTAGCTATATATATGTCACATTAGATTGTGAAGGATAATGTGCAAATGGATCTATGTAAAATGTTATTAGTTAATTTTATAGAGAATGTAAAGATGTCATTTTAAAATGGATATGGTTTTAGATTTGGATCTTTGGTTTTGTGCTTAGTATTTTACTTCATGAGGTCTTTGTCTGATCGACAAATAAAATGTTCAGTGGAGAACCAAAATTCCTTTCAGCAGGAATATTTTAAGGTACTTGGATGTGTTAGAGAATAGGGAAGATGTCTATAAGACATATTTCTTGTTTTTATAGGAGGATATTTTTTGGTTTAGTTTTTTTTTATGTTTTACCAACAATTCATGGCGAGGAGGGCTCCACCTTCGGTGAGAAGAGAATTGAAGAATTTGTTGATGGTTCATCTCCTAAACTAAAGAAAAGAAAGATGGGTGGTAGAGGAAAAGAAATAGTTACCATTTTAGGGGATGATGAAGAAGAAGAAGCTGAGGAAGAAAGTGTAGTAGAAGAGATGGAAGAAGAGAAAAATGTGCTTTCTCTGACAGAATCTAAGCACGTGGATTCTAATATGGTGAAAAAGTTAATGGAGAATGACGAGTATGAAAGGATTGATAGTTTGTGGACCAATTTCTCATCAATGGATAAGAAATTGGTGATAGATTTACTGACTAGTCACTTGATCAGTAAAAAGGTTACGATATCTAGTGCATCTAGAATGTTGCCGATTGAACTTGTGATGAGTGTTGAAATTGAGTTGTTGTAATTTGGTGCACATTACTATACTGTGGAAAAATCTATAATGAAGAAATGTGACAATGAAAAACAAAGATTTCAAGGATTATTGGTGGGATGAAGGAATAAGTGAAGGAGATTATTGACATTTACCGATATTGTCTTCAGCAGCCTGCAATTATAGATAACTTCAGAGGTCAAAGTGAAGTGATTGAGACACAGCTGAATGAAATTGGAAAGACATGTGGTATCTTCAAAGACAAAGATGGGAAACAAAGAATCAAAGTTAGTGAATTTTAGGAAGAGTTGTTGCTACAAAAGAGACAAAGAGAAGACTTGATCAATACCTTTTGGCTAGTGTAGGATATGATTGAGGTCCGACTAGAGTTTATTTCTTGCATCCTAACTGACGCAAAGGATTATGAGTGGCAGTTTCAGTTTTCAGATTGGGTAAAATATTTTGACAAACTGGTGGAGTGTGACAGTATGTGTTCTTGGATGGAGGTAGATATTGTTGATTGGAAGAAGGGGCTTCCAATGTTGAAGGAGAGGTAGAAGAACTTCTTTTATGTTAAAAATGTTGTATTTCTTTGACTTTCTTTGTTTTAATTTTTTATCATTTTCCATGGTGGCTAAAAGGGGGGAGAAGAAAGGAAAAACAAATGTTTCATCTACTCACAAGGAGGTTTTGTGTTTTTTTATTTTTTTTCATCAATGCCAAAGGGGGAGATTGTTAGAATCATTGAGTTGTTGCTAGCATTGATGTAAAAACCTTCATACCCACACTCTTATGGTATCAGTTGATTGTTGGCAGTTTTAGTTATATTCCTATTGGTTGTTGGTTGTGCAATAGGAATTTCAATTATACACAGGACAAGTTCAATATGAATATTTTTGGTGTCCTCGGTTTTCAACACTACATGAAATATTATATTAGTTGTTGATCTTCTAGGTGTTTGTTTCATCTTGAGAGAGGTATGTTCATCAAATGGTTTTGGTTTATTGGCTACATCGTAGTCTAGATAGGTTTTATCTATCAGTAATTTTGGTTATTTCTTGGTTCATCTTTTGGACTTGGTTATGGTGTTCAAATGTTCTCGATAATTATATTATGCATTGTAATATCTTAAGTATGACCTATCTGTGGGCCTTGTTGTAGCGTGTTGATAAATATTATTAATTATTGTGTGTAAATATTGTACCTGCAAATCTGCAACATGACACTTCAATATATCATTACATCAATGGTTAGCAACATCAAACTTAATTGGAAAGCCTAAAGAAACCAAAGAAATTGACATATTACTTCCTATTTAGAAAGAGTATGATCTAATTATGGATTTTATCTCAGGTTATGCATTAGATTACTGACAATTCAGTTCTAAAATGGAAGATTCAAATGCAAATGAAGCTATTTAGTATGTAATTCATTCCTAAAACATGATATTCTAGGTTCACTGATCCATTAAGCATATAGAAAAATTTCTCTAATGATCTATCAAAGCATGAAATCAATTGGGCGGCATAAGAGTGAATTCAAATTCTAAAAATCAGGACCCTTTGAGCTAAAAAATCAATCCTTTTATGGAGGAGAAGAAGAAATGGAGGGCTGAGATCAATCCATGAGAAGAGGTGAGGATCTAAACTTAGTTGATCCATGTGAGTGAAATCCCATTGGTCCATGGATTGACTTTTCATCTTGAAATTGATGAGTTATAATTGAGAGTATTTATTAATTGTCTTCTATTTAATTACTTTAGCCAAGGAATTTAATGGGATTGATTTGATTAAATAGGCCAAGGTAATTAATGTGAGGTAGTGATAAATCAATTTGATTTGAGGGATTATCTTGATTTTGATTAATTATGCCAATAATCAGATAGTTGGATTGATATAATTGAGAGTATAATCACATTTAGGGAAAACAGGGTCTCTTGTTAGAGTAGACCAATTTAGGGTGGTTACATTTTCCCCTCTTTGAATGGATGTGTGAGCATCGCATTGATTCAAAGAAAGTATGATGTTTTCAATTAAGGTAAAAACAAGTTTTGAAGGGAACCGTAACCCTTTACAACATCAAAGAGATAGAAATAGAAGCACAACCCTAAAAGAGACAGCTGGGGGAAAAGGAGATAGACATTACATAACCCACCCAGCATAAACTACCAACAAATAAAACCAGCAGCCCCAGACCAGAAAAACAACAGCAGCATAAAAAGAATAAACACTAAAGCACCTACATCTCACAACCTAGAGAAGAAGGCCACGGCCTAACATCAAAGCTCAATAATAAAACCCACAAAAAGATTATCCCTTAGACCCCTTCTTATGGGATCAGAGTGTCATATCAAAGGAAGGAGAGGATCTCTTTAAAGATTTACCTTTAAGCGTAATCCATCCTTCTTCCACTTTGGTAGCCACATCCTTCCAGCATAGGGAATCTAGAATCAAATTCCCAGCATTCATAGAATTTCCAGCACCCAGCATAGGATTGACCTGCAAATATCCAGATCCCAGAGCCCATCCAGTAGAAGAGGGAGAAGCAAGAGGACCTGCAGAGCCAACAACAACTAGTGAACCAGCACAAAAAATAGAACCATACAGCAAGGAAGAGACATTTCCAGTAGAACCTGCAGCAATGGAAGCCTGCACAAGAATAGAATCAGTAAGGGGAGCATCCACAACTTAAGCCCCAAGAATAACATTAACAACATCCCCATGGGGAAAATCCTTTCCCTCAAATGATAGAGGAGAAGGCACAGGAGAATCTGAAGCAAAAACCTAGGAAAAGCTCTACTGGGAAGAACTCTTCACAACCGTGCAATGTTGAGAAGAGGCACCTTTCCACCATGAAATAGATTGTTTGGTTTTACCCAGACTACATTTGGATGCAATATGACCATTTTCAAAGCATCTTCGATACCTGAAAGGGATACCATCATAGTCCAAAGACTGAATCCAACTTCCCTTAGGATAAACCAACCTAATCTCCATAGGCAAGCCCTTGCAATCATATATATTCACCAATATACAAGCATAGGTGGAGTGGATAATGTCTATAGATTTTTCATCCACCATCTGGAAGTCTCCCAAAGCCTCTCCTCCAAAAGAGGATCCACCCAAAGATGAAGAGGGAGGTTTGGAAGCCTAACCCAAATAGGCATCTTATTAAAATTATCAGAAGAGGGATTGAAATCCTCATGCCATGGTTTAATCATCAACACGAAGTGATCATCCCAGCTAAAATAATGACCATAAAGGATACGATTTCTATCCTCTATACAGTCAAATTTGACAACGAAAAAACCTTTAGCCAAAGGGAAGATATGAACCTCACCAGAAATGATGGGTTCCCAAAATTTGGAAATCCAAGCATGAAGCTCAGGGAGACTTGGCCAAAAACCCCTAAATCTGTAGATCACTACTTGGTTGGAAAAAATGGATGAAGAATGCATAATTTCTTCCATAGTATCCACACCAAAAGAGAGAGAAATGGGAGCATCCACAAGGATGGGAGAAACCACCATGGAATACTTTAGAGCAGCCCCAACCACAGGCTTGAATGACACTCGTTAAGACTTGGGAGGCCCCTTGGAAATCCTAAGATCAATTCCTGCCACCACAAAATAAAGGGAGGCCATGACAAAAGCCCTAGTTGCCAAAGCATTTTCCTCACCACCAGGAGACACACCACCACCGATAGCAGCTGGGATAAAGAGAGAAATGCATGGGGCAGGGGCAAGCAGCACAGATACTCCAAGTTGAGAGGGAATACAGTCAGTGGGAGCGAGGGTAGAAGACCACGCAGGGATAGAAGACCACACAATCAAGTAGAGCATGTGAGCGAGAGCTAGAGGCATTTCAAAAATTATCTCAGTAGTGTTTTTGTTATGTAGTTTAGAATATCAAGCACAATGGAAAAAAAATAAAGAAAACATTAATATATTTATGATGTTGACTTCAAAAAGTTTTGAGAATTTCAAACTTGATTGCACAAAATTTAGCTGATGATATCAGTCTCAAACTTGATTGAACTAAGACTGATAGTATCAACTTTAAACTTGATCGAATGAAGATCGATTGAATATTGATTTAGAGATATCAATTATGAACTTGATTGAACTATATTTGATAATACAGACTCTGAACTTGATTGAACAAAGGCCAGTAAGAAGCTACTAAGAGCTTTATAAATGATCTAAGAGATTGTAGGCATAGATATCCAACTTTTTTTGCGCTAAATCATTTTATCCAATAGTCCCAACTTGATCGAAGGAAATTTCCATGCCCCTATTCATTTGATTATGAAGTAAGCTTTTATTTTGAGCAAGAAATTGATTGATTTTAGGTGTGATCATGCGCCCTCAGAAACAAAATTGAGGGAGGTAGTGATGAAATCCCTTTGTAGATGTGCGAATATCCATGATAGATTGATGGAAAACTCGATTGGATCAATAAGAAGAAATCAGAATATGCATTGGAGAAAAAATGTGTTAAGAGAAAATACAATTTTACCAAGTTGACTACTTTGAAACGTAATTATGAGCAAGATAAAATGATGTCTGACCACAATGTTAAATATGTGATATGAAGTTGTTGATAAAGAACCTTGAAAAACCACTGTGTAAAGCTTGTGAATCCTTTTATGTATGTATAGATCATTTTTGTATTTGTTGGAGACCGTCACGAAATGAGTACTATGTTGTGAGTTATGTTATCTACATATTGGATTTCATTCCTGATAGATTGGAGAAGAGATAAATAGAGTATTGATAGTTCACTTAGGGTTTCATAGCTTTGGTCTAGCCCTAGAAGGTCAATATAAGCCTAAAAAAATACTTATAATAGGTTAAGTAGTCAAACTTGGATTTTAATGAAATAGGAAATCATTTTGAACTCAAGTACTTATGCTACCAAATGAATCATGAAAACTTAAATAAAACTAAATGCAAACCTCTAGGACTGTCACTCATCTTTTTACACTATCATTTTATCATCATAGAGGGCTTGTGTATGAACATCATCGGTCAGTACAACTATCACGGATACCATGGAAGTATCATGAAAGTATGAATAGAACCTTAATTGGATGCAATGTCAAAAATAAACCTAAGCATCAAGGCATAGAGGCCAAGATGAATTTTCAGTTATCTCCTTTTGATTTAAGAATCATCTTCTGTGTTAGTAATAACTGAGAGGGGGGGTGAATCAATGGATTCAAAATTTATCCTTAAAACTTAACCATCAATCAATAAACCTTAGATTATTATGTCCCTACAAGATGTATGCCATGAAATACTAATAATGATTAACTGTCTATCAATTTGCTCTGTCAATCCTTATTCTTTCTTGATTACCGATAAACAGAATAATTATTTACTGAAACTCAGTAAATAAGTAGAGTATACCAATCAATCCAGAGTTAGCTATGTAAGATACAAAATAGTAAAGAAATGAATCATACACACATAACACATGAATTTTTAACGTGGAAACCTTGTTACGGGAAAAACCACTGGGACCGGTACCCCAAATTTTCACTCTTCTGAAGTGAGCCCTATTAGGAGCCAACCCTTTTAAAGGTTACAAACACACTGTTAAGTGTGACCTTGTCAGAGGATTTTATACATAGAGGTTGTCACTTAGTATCGGGCATCTATTGCTACCATCCTTGAATCCACCTCCTTCTTAGACTGTCAATAGGTATCGGGCAAATCCAATGCTACTTTCATGAATCAACCTTTTTGGCACTCCTTGGGATGTACCTCAATATATAGAAGACTATTAAGTCCTGCTTGGTTAAGAGACTTGATGCTTCAATGGTTAAACTGAAACACTATGACCTGTTCATATTGCAACTTTGAATTGCATATTTTCAGATCTATTTAAGTACATTACCTCTCTGATCAATGTATCAATTCAATCCTTTGTGCTCCATAATTTCTGCTCTGTGATGTTGTGCTTCACTATTTGTCGGTGTCTACAGAATTCCTTAGCTCTTCCTTCAGCTTGTTTGATCAGGACTGCATGAAGTTGTTCCTCATTAGTTTATCTTTAGCATCCTCTTTCTATTCACTTCCCTTAATCCCATTCATAAATGAATTAAGCTTGTCTCTTATATAGACATGATATTCACTGTTTCTTGATTCTTGATTCTTGATTCTTGGCGTGAAAAACAATCCAGCCATTTAGATTTAAAGCATAACTCCTAATTTGTCTCGTAGATATATTCTTGCCAACTGTACAAATCAGCTTTAAGTCAATCACTTATCTCTAGTCAAATAAAACAAAGTAGACAACCAGTTAAGTCTATCTTTAGCTCTGCCAGCTAGATATTTTTTCATTTTCTGAACTTTCTGTTCCATCGGTCACCACTACAGTTAGTTGTCAGTGACAACTGACAGTTTCTTCGGTGAGACTCCAATTAGCTTCGTGATCTCTGTCCGTCGGGTATCATTGAGATTTTACTCGTCGGGAAACCTTCTGAGTTTTCTCATCGGGAATCACTGTGGCTTTGCTTCATTGGGAAACACTATGCTTCTAATCGTCGGGTACCACTATGACTGTTCTTCTTTTCTCTGACCGTCGGTGTGCACTCCGTCGGTGTTTTTGTCACTAAGTGAATACTTGACTTTTATGCATTGCTGAAAGCATAAACTTTGTTTCATTGATTCTCTGAAGTCTATGGCATTATGTACAAGACCATACAGATGATATCAAGTTGACATCAATGAAAATACAATACATTAACTGATTTAATGTCTTGCATTATCTTCAACTTAACATTGTCAAACATTCAATCAGTTACATGTCATCACTTTTGTTCATGTGCCATATAAGATATGTAACCCACAATAACCCTTAATGTTCATATTCTTGGGTACATAATGTGTCAGACACCTTGCTAAGAAGTTGATTAGAAATAGACAAGGAAATTGATTCAACCTCACTGTAGCTTACACATAAAAATGATCAAGATATATGCGGCTATCCACTCATGTTGGAAGCTCTTATCATAAACATCAAAATTAGGTGAATTTTGTAGGATTATTAACGCAATCGCCATAAGAAGAAAACCAAGAGAAAATTATGCCCCTATCCTTGAGACTCTTTATCATTTAATAGAAGTCATGGAGTAACTTGAAAGACATAACAAGCAACAGTTAATAATCAGAGAGAAAATGCATAACCATATTGTAACATCTAAAATGTAACATAAGAAATTGGATAATATTGGGTATTTATTTATGTTTACCAATGTGTAAGATATGAAATATGTATTCAAAATGTAGAGATAAATAAGATGCTCCTCTCTTATACTTAGTATATATAAATGAAAGGATCCAAATTGATTAATCCCAAAGGAAGGATCAATGCATAAATGAATCAATCATTTGGAAATAAGATCAAAGAGAAAGATCTTAAATACCCGTTTATAGGAAAGAATGTGTGATAGATCTAAAAAGATTAAGAACTTTGATTGAAATGAATAAGAGGAAATTACTAACCTTGAAATGTTACAAATCTGAAGAATGTTTTTTTTGGGGGTCTGCACTTAGTTTCTGGAAAATATGAGACCGGATTTAGAATAGAAATGCAGAAACGAACAAAACCCAGAAATCTTTTTATGTTCTGACACTGTTCTGATTTTGACCCTCAAGTCAATGTCACCATTGACCCAAAATTTCCAATTCTGACCTAGGGCAGAATTGACCTCAAAAGTCTATGACAGGAAATCTGTTTGCAGATCCTAATTTTTTTTTGAAAAGGGTATCTGAATCTGCACTTTGATGCGCTGTTCCAAACCTGTACCTGCAAGAAAAATGGATTTTTTGTTGGGGGGAGGAGTTTGCCTTGGTCAAACCCCAGTTTGGAATAAACCTCAAAGTATAATAAAAATTGCATTAGTAAAATAAATTAAATGAACAAATTCACCTTGTTTGTAGAAGCCCTTGTGGCAGATTCGAATCTGTGGGTCCACAAGTATGCATGCACCAAATGGATGTAGAATATAGAATGTAGGATGTAGGATGTCTCAAACCAATTGCTTGTAGATCTTAAACACCAATCTTGAATGGATCTTGGAATAGGAAGAGGCTTGCAGGAATGTGGATTGAGAAATCTTCAACAAGAGGGCTCCATGGAGCTTGAATCCTTCAATGGCCACCAATGGATCTTCTTGATGAATTGAGTGCTTGAGAAGTGCTTGAATGCTTGAGAATGGATGAATGCTTCAATGGATACTTGGCTTGGTTCAAATCTTGCTTCTTCACCTTTGGATCTCACTCTTCAAGTCTTTGTCTTAGATTTCTCTTGCTTATAGTTCAAGTCTTAGTTGATGGTTAGAGAAAATGAGAGGAGAAAGCTTCCTTATATATGAATCTAGGGCACAATCTTCTAGAGAGGCCTACATAGGAAAATTCAATTCCAATTAGACCTATACCCCTAGAAGAGGTCCTATATTAAATATAATTTAATATTTTCTACTCCGAAGACAGAAACAGCCGACCCAAAAGTGAGAATTAACTCTTTCCAAAGCCCAACATCTGGAAACCCTGGGAATCTGGACCCTAGGTCAAAAAAAGGTCAATTTTGACCTAGGTCAATTTTGACCTAGGTCAAGGTCAAGGTTGACCTTTACCTAGGTCAAGGTCAAGATCAACCTTGACCCAAAAAGGTCAACCTTGACTCTGAGGCCAAAATCCTAGTTTGCATTTTGGAAGTTCAGAAATAGGCTTGAAAAGTGGAAAATGGGGCATAACAAGGGGAAAAAACTAAATCCAAGTCAGAGACCCATTCAAGGTGCTTGACATGACCCCAAATCACTTACTCGAAAGGCTAAACCATTCTATAATGGAAGTGCTTCCATTTTTTGACTACACACACACACACACACATATATATTCCCCTAGTTTGAAACATCATTGGAACATTAAAAGAGTCATGATCAAATCAAGATTAGTCTATATGTGTTTATGTGATTTTTAGTAACACCTTTGATTCATCATTAAATCATAGAAGAGAAATCATCAATTGATGCTTGAATTTTAGCAATGTATATCTATGTCTTAGTCAGGGAGATAAACAATATCAGTGATTGCAATCCAATGGAGTGTTGAGAAACACTGTTTGATTAAAGTGTTGAGAAACATTGTTTGATTAAAGTGTTGAGAAACACTAGTATGATGTTTGTTAAAGGTAAGTGGTGTTTAAGAAACACCTTTGGTGGTGACATTGATAATGATGTTTTGTGAGAGTATTAAGAAATACTATTTTATGTCAGTGGAAAACTTTCCTAGACAAGGAACTAGGATGAAAAAACAACCAACAACCTCGGACTGAAAGAACCAAGATGACCACTGAAATTGCTATAAAACATGCCCCTAGTGAAGTATGACTATTCTAAGACTCAAATATAGACAAATTCTGAGAAAGGAATTTATATTCTTGAAGGGCTCAGGTCTAGCTGATGTCAAGAAAATGATCGTGAAGGATATGTTCAAGCGGTGTATTGAAAGAATGAGCATTGATTATAAGTGACACTTGTTTGCCAGGTTTTCACCACTTGGAAAAATTTTATTTTTTCTACCAAGATGCCTGTTTGCCAGGTTTTCACCAAGGCACTTTTTCTTGTTTTGCAAAATCTTTTTTTTTTGTTTTTGGTTAGTATCAAGGTGCTTGTTTGACATGTTTTCACCAAGAATGCCTTTTTTCAGGACTTTTTCCACTATTTTTTTTCTCTTCCACTATTTTTGGCTTTCTTCAGGATCAATTTTTGTTGTTTTGGGTATTTTCTCAGGATCAAATTCATTGTACAAGCCCTTCAGCTACATGTCAATCATAAAACTATTTCAAGTGTAGAGTATTGATAGGATCGGGAAGGACATCTCCTTCAAGTGTAGCTAACTAATAAGTTACCATCCCAAAAGATGTTGTGATAAAAAAATGCCCCATCCAATTGGGTTCAAAATTACCTTTTTGTTCTCTTTTTTGTTGATTCTTAGGATTCTCTCTGAGAATGAGATCTCCCACTTGAAGCTGTCTTGGATTTGCCTTCTTTTTATAACCTTTTGACATCCTTTTTTGATATAATTTTAGGTGATCGAACGCTTGTTGTCTGCGCTCATCCAACATCTCTAGTTCTTGTACCCTATATATGTGGTATTTTTCATCTGTGATAAGCCCTTTGAGGGATAATTGCAAAGAAGGGATTTCTACTTCAATTGGTAATACTTACTCTGAGCTATAGACAAGAGAAAATGGTGTGGCTCCTCTTGGTGTTCTGATACTTGTTCTGTAAGCCCATAGTGTTGGGTTCAATTGTAAATGCCAGTCTCTCCCAGATTTTGTCATAGTTTTGTGTAGGATTTTTAGAATTTTCTTGTTTGAAGCTTCATCTTGTCCATTACCTTGAGGATAAAAGATGGAGGAATAGTGCTGAGTAATGTGAAATTGTGCATAAAGGTCATTAATGTCTTGGCTCTTGAACTACCTTCCATTGTCTATTACAATAGATGAGGGTATCCCCTACCTATAGATGATGTAGTTCAAGATGAACATAGCTACTTGTTTACCAGTGGCTTTGATTAGCAGCATTGGTTCGACCCACTTTGTGAAATACTCAGTGTTCATGATTATGTATTTATGTTCATTTGAATAATTGGGATAGATTTGTTCAACAAGATCAAAGGCCCATTGCTGGAATGACCAATGTGTGATAAATGGTATGAGCTCCCTAGATGGAGCATGGATAATATTTCCATGTGTTTGACATTTTTGACATGTTTTGGCATATTGAACTACATCTTTCTCCATTGTAGGCCAATAGTACCCAACCCTTAGAAGTTTCTTAGCTAATGAAAAAATGTTCAAGTGAGATCCACACACACCTTCATTGACATCTTTTAATGCGCGATTAGACTCTTCTTGTTCTAAACATCTAAGTAGTGTTCCATCAAGACCCCTTCTATATAAGTTAGTAGTTATTAGTACATAACATGATGTTGTCCTAATTAAGACTCATTTTTCATTTCTAGATAGGCCATTGGGTAAGGTTTGATTCATAAGATAGGTATTTATATTGGTATAAATAGATTGCTTTTGGACATTTAGGGCACAAATAACTTGGGACTCAGGTACATCAAATTTAGGAAAGGATAGTTCTTCCACCAAGAATTCATAGTGGAATTGATGTTCCTCTAGTTGTAGCATAGATGCTAGCGTTTCCATTGCGTCTGTAGCTCTATTTTTTGTTCTTGGAATTTGTTGAAATGTGACAAACACAAAGTACTTCTCCAAATCCTCTATCATCTGCTTATAGGGAATAATCTTCTCATCTTTTGTTTGGTATTCTCTATTTACTTGATTGATAATGAGTTGAGATTCACCATATATATGTAACTCTATGATTTTCCATCAATGGCTAGTTTGAGACCATTTACCAATGCTTCATATTATGAAATGTTGTTGGTGCATGGAAACATCATTTTGTATGCCTTAGGTATCTTGTAACTATTATCCAAAATCTAATCACACAACAAAATAGGCACTAAAAGAGAAATTTGCATGTACATGTTACCCAGTTAACACTATCTTACAGGTTTTGATGATTTGCATTCACTTGCTACATTTATTATTAGAATTTCATTTTATGTACTCTAAGTATTGATCAAATTATTACACATTCAAATTCATCATTGATCATTAAATTGTGCATTCATAAGAATGTAGTACAAATTTCCTTTGATTCATATTTCATGTTTCAATAAACATAGTACATTGCAAATGAAAGTAAAAAACTGAGGTATGGAATAGGGGTCCCATGCATTGCCTTGTGTTTGTATCTTGTGTATGCTATTAGTTCTTTCAAGTCTTCATCTGCATCTAGGTCACTCCCGAGTCTCCATCAGCATTCAGGTCCTTAGGGCAAATATCTGCATGAAAGAGTAAAAAGAATAATGGTTAGATCCTGATGGATCTAAGCAATGCAAAGGGAGAAAATTACATACATCAGCTATCTACTTCTATCTACATATCAATCTGAAGTAATAAATGTAACAAGAAAACATAAATCAGCACTCACTATAAGGTAGTGTTAAAGGGACGTGTGTTGAAACATGAAACCTTTCACTTCTAATGTCTATTGTAGTGTATGTTTTCAATTTTGAACAGGTCTGATATCTGAATGGAAGGAACTTAATATTGTCATTTAAGAAACCTTTCTCATGTTTAGGTCAACTTGTTAGTTCATCAAATCACACAAATCAACCAGTATTCATGACTGAATGTATTCTTGCATTCACTCACAAACACTAATTGATGCATATCATGTGATGACCTAATAAATTGAATGTTACTGTGTGTGCAAACGAACAGGCATACATGACTAAATGCAGGAAACAAAAGAAAATAGGAGTGGATGTCACGAGCCCCTGCTCGAACTCCACTTTTTTATGCAAAGGAATGATTATTGATTGAAAAGAGTTATTGTTCACACACTGGAGGATCACATTTGAAGACACATGAAGAAATCAAAGAGACTACAAGAAAAGACTGGAACAGAGTATGTGATTTCATTGTTATGCAAATATTCCAAACTTTGAAAGATGCTGTTACAGTAAGTACTTCTTTACATTCAGCTAACTGTTAATTATGCATAATGAAGCAATGCTAATAGAATCTAAGCTTAAAGAAGGGAATATGAGAATTGCAAAATGGACAGAGAATTTCTTTATGCAGAGTGTACATCTCAGATTGAGGTTTTGAACAAAAGGTTATGCATTCATGTAAATCAGTGTTTACAGATTATGGTTTCAATTTAAAATCCATGGGAGTCACGAGACCGTGCTCGAACCCTATGGGTTTTTCTGGTTTCAATGTTCCAAGATATAAACAACATGATTCAAACTGTTATAATGCCCTAAAAATGCTCTGGAATATCCACTGATGTAACCTGTTTGTGTTTTTTAAGACAGCAAGATATCATCTCATGAGAACATGTTTATGTTTTCCATATTTTATGGCATTTATCTTACAGCAGTGATGATGTTTTATTCGAAAAAATTAAGACAGTGTAAATGGTACACCCACAGTCGACATCAAACAGTAGCAAAGATAATGTTACATGCAGAAAAGTTCATTAAGTGAACAAACAGAAATGACACTTTCTATCATCATATCGGGTACCTCTCAAAAAGCAGCAGTGCATCTACAGTATATGTAGCATTACAAAGAAAGGAAATACACTGTTCTATTCAAAAACCGTAAGTGTATTTATAACATTTATTTGTTTTCAAAAAGTTGTATCAACATATTTTTGCAGAGAGAAGACAGCATATTGTTCAGACAGAAATAAAACAGAGGGTTATAAGACAATAACTTTTTGAACATGCAGAGAAGTTCATTAAATGAACAAAATAACAGATAAATCAACTTATCTGTAGATGCATGGTTTTCTTTTTCATGAACTCAAAGTACAACTGTAGCAACTCACAAAAAAAGTGTGAAGCTTATGACTGAAAGATGTCATAGAGCTCAAAATTTTGTAAACCCACTACATCTTTCAGTCATAAGCCTGCATATTTAATGCTGATGAAAATCCACATGGCAAGTTGTCAAGAAAGACCAGTTAACAAATGCAGTGGTGGTGATTCCATGTTACACAGTGAACTGGGGATAAGTCTGAAGCTGTGGCAGAGGATATCCCCAGTTCATAGTCGAAGAGTTTGAGTGGTGATTCCATGTTGCACACATAGCTGGGGATGAGTCTAAAGTTGTGGGAGAGGATTTCCCCAGTTCATGGTCGAATTTCATGGGTTTGACACCTCTGCCACATCTCCAAACCATTCCAAGGTGGTCGTGGTGTCATTTACAGATGTAGTGGTGATGCCAACAAATAGCCAAAGAACTCCCCGAAGCTTCAGATAGACTGCAGACTCAAAAACCATGGTGGAAATACATCAAATAAACAACAGGTTCATTGTTCAGCGCCATATTTTATGGCACGATATCAGCAAAGTATCAAAGCACAAGATAAATGCAAACTTACAGTTGGGGCTCGAGTTTGAGCAAGATTGAAAGCCGCGGCCTTTAATATGGAGTGAAACTTCAGTTGCATTGACTGAGTTTCTTGCATTTCATTCAACAAACTCCAGGTTTTCTTTGCAACATGGAAGATTTTACAACTAGTTTCATGGTTTCCTCGTGACATGGCGGCAACACAGTGAAAGCATAAAACCCTAAAGATGCAAATGGGCTGACAGATGAAATACATTGTATTTTACCATCTATTGAGTTCCGATTGTCAGTAGAGTAAATGCAATGTTAGTGACAGAGCATCGGCATCTCTCCAAAATTGCCACATTGGTACTTTAAGTGCCACGATGACTGCAGACCATCTCTTTGGTGCAAATTGTCATGTCGATACAGCACATCAACTAAACTGTAGTTACTCCCCAATGCTCGGTTGTGGAGTTTTACAACTATGGTGGAGTCAAATGCCGATGGGTTTGAAAGGTGAAAAACTTTGCAAAGTGGAAAATCGGGTTTTAAAAACCTTTTTCTTCACATTCGAATCTGATGTATTAGATGTAACCTCCACAATGGTGATTAAAGTGATTCAAGTGGGGGTTGTTAAACTTAGGGTGTTTTAATATAGTTTTAAAAAATCTTATGTTTTGGAGGGAAAGTTTTTTTAATCAGCCATGTTGGCTATTTAGAGAGTTCATTTTTCATTTTGGAGGGAGTCAAATTGAGGGGAGGATTAGTATTAGTGAATTTTTGAATTCCTACTGCTGAAACCCGTTTTCTTTATATTCCATTATAATTACATATGTGTGATTCCATTGTTATGTAAGTGAATTTTATCATTCCTTGACATGATTCTGGAATTTATGAATATAGTTTGCACACAGACTTTTGGAGGAGAATACAATTGCCTTACATACTCATATCTCTTGTTGTGATCATTGTTCAAAGTTCCTGTTTTCAATTTTCTGCATATAAGAGTAATGCTTTTGCAAGTATATACTAGTGAATTATAGCAATTCCTATTCTATATTGCAGAAATATAAGCCTTTTGCAGAAAGTGCATGTTGTTAATGGGAGGAGTATTGCTTGTGGTGAAAACCCTAGTTATTCATTTTCAATTAACCTATGTATTGATCAGTGAATGATAACTAAAGATCCAACAGAATATGATAAGTATCAGTCAGTTTGAAACTTCATAAAAGAGTCTGAATATCCTTGGTGTATCACCTTTCTATTATGCAAATTTAGTTACAAACCTCTTTTCTCTTTTCCCAGTTCAGTTTTCAATCAGGAAGTGATATACCATATTTTATAGGAACCGGCCTAGAATCCAGAGATTCCTCTTCACTCATAGCCTACCCACAGCTAGGAGAGTTTTCCATGGTTAGGATGGAACTGTTGTGTAGCCCTAATGCCTGAGTTAGGGTGACAATTCTAAGCCTGAACAGTAACCTTGAAGAGTGATAAAAAAAAACCCTGTTCTAGATCCTTGTTGTGTGAAAGAACCGTCAAAGTACATTTTCCATGGATGTTTTGTTAAGTGCATTATTGTTTCATCCAAAAACTCTATTATCAATGTGTTGCATCTTGCAATGGTGAATCAACCAGTTGGTCGAATAGAACTTGTCCTTTAATGGTCTTTTTGTCTACATACTCTATATCAAATTCACTAATTATTAAGACCCATTTTGCTAGCCTTCCTGTTAATGTTGTCTTATTCAGGAGGTACTTGAGAGGATCAATCTTTGCAATGAGTTTCACTATATGTGGAAGCATGTAGTGTCTTAGATTTTGGGATGAAAAAACAACTACAAGACAAGCCTTTTCAATTATACTATAGTTGATTTCATAAGATACCAATTTCCTACTGATATAATAAAATTCTCTTTCCTTCTTGGAATGGAAAGTCACTCCTTTATATAACAATTTCTTTAAAGGTTGTTCTCTATCCGCTAATTGAGACATGGATCTTCTGATTGACTGGATTCTTCCTTGGAGATTCCTCATTTGAATTATGTTACGAGGGGGCGACATCTCCATTATTGCTTTCACTTTTTATGGGTCTACCTCAATTCCTTTGGCTGATACAATGAATCCTAAGAGCTTTCCTGATTGGACCCCAAATGTGCATTTCTTTGGATTGAGCCTTAGTTGAAATTGTTCCATTCTATCTAGTATCTTTCTCAAGTCCTCGATGTGAGTTGTTTTTATCTTAGACTTTTCTAGGGTATCATCCACGTAATCCTCCATGTTCTTATGTATCATGTCATGGAAAAAAAAATTCATATCTCGTTGATATGTGGCTTCGACATTCTTTAGCCCAAATGGCATTACGTTCCAGCAAAATTTTCCCCATGCAAAGGTAAATGTTGTCTTTTCTTGGTCTTTAGGGGCGATCTTTATTTTTTTGTATCCGAAAAATCCATCCATGAGTGAATATATCTCATATCATATCGTGAGTTATATAATCATATCAATGTTTAGAAGTGGGAAGTCATCTTTAGGACAAGCTTTGTTTAGATCCCTAAAGTCTGTGCAAATTCTGACAGACTTGTCTGCTTTAGAAACTGGGAGCACATTAGATATCCATCTTGCATAAGCAATGACCCTCATGAATCCTTCTTTTAAGAGTTTTTCTAGCTCTACTTTTACCAACAATGCTACATGTGGATGCATCTTTCTTAATTTCTGCTTGACATGTTTTATCCCAGGAGCTATATATAAGTGATGCATTATTAATTCAGTGCCTAATCCAGGCATATCATAATAAGATCATGCAAATTTGATCTTTTTCTCTTTAAGTAACTCAGTGAACTATGCCTTTTCTTCCTCTGATAAATATTGTGCAAGATGGACATATCGAGGAATTTCAGTTGTTCCCATATTGACTGGTTATGTTGGTTCTATTAATACTAAAGATCTTTCTTGGAAATGCTAGGCGAGATTATCAATAATCTCATCTTTTGGCGCCTCTGAAAGGTTTTCACCATTAGTTACATATTTTATTTTTGCTTTTTAAGAATTTGATATTGCCACAACGTGGTTTTCACCATCAGTTCTTTTTTTCTATTTTCTTTTCAAATTTTGACTGAGAAACTTGATATCCTCCTCTATCATATTTGTGCTCCTTTCACTGGTGGAAGAAGGATATGGTTCACAATAATTCAAATAGCAGCCCAAAGTGTATTCATTGGGAAAGTTCATTATAGTGGTGGGTTTTGATTTGGTCCAATCAATCAGTTCAGGGTTTACCAATGATGGTGATTCAAAGGGACCTAAGGACAGCACCGCATTAGTGTCAAGACTATTAAATGATAAGACAAGTTCTGTTAAGTTACTTGTTGGAAAATAAAATTGAGACAATTTTTATATTGCCATTGATTTCAAACCTTAACTGGTAAGATAGTTGCTATATTTTAAAGTGTCATATCAATTGATTGATGAAGAAGATTTGAAAGGATAGATAACAAGAAGACCTGGTGAATGGTTGAGTTATGTGAAACTAAAATGGTTACTTGATGAGATTGCACCTTGACAAGGTAATATACTATTTATCTTAAGTATAACTAAAGTTTGGATGACTACAAGATTAGTCTTGACCGGGTTACAGAGTGGAAGATCAAGGAACTGAAGTATGTGTCGAGTAATGCCGAGTGATGTGAGTGTCGATTGAGTGCCAGTATATGTTGAGAAAATTTTAGTGTTGACTGAGCATCAACATGTGCTAAGTGTTAGAGAATTACCAAGTTACACAGATATGACCGAGCGACAGAACGCAATATTGACCAAGTGTTAGTTTTATGACAGTTTGAGAAAGATTTGAGATCCCAGCCAACATAGTTTATTTTCTTCGAATATGTGAAGCATATTTAAGATAAGGCTGATTTTTTTGGAGAATGAAATGAACATTTAATATATGTTTAACTGTTTTATGTATGTATTCAAGGAGTTTTAGGATGTATTCTACATGTAGATGGAAATGAAATGATGGAAGGATTCGTTGGATCTGACCTAAACCTAAGATCTATGGTGATGATTAAGTGGAAATAGATTGAGATACCTGATCAGAGAGGTATAATTTTAACCTAATTGCAGGTTATGTGTGTGGTGTTATATGGTTAATTTAGTTGATTGGAAAAATCTAAGCAGAAATAAGAGAAGGTTACAGAGAGAAGTACACAACTACACAGCGGTGATTGCTTAAAGGATTTATGAGAAGATAAAAATTATGGAGATGACAATGAAGGCCATTTATTGAATTAGAATTTGAGCTATAATTGGATATGTATTTGCAAAGTGAGTTGTATATTTCAAATCATGATTTTTTGTTACTTTCTAACCATTGTATCAGTTGCAAAATCCTTTTAAACAAGGTTGACCTAACAGTCATATTGTTAAATCATTTAATCAAGGTGACATTATAATGGAATGGTCTAAGCCCTCTAACAAGGCTCACTTCTAACAGAGTAATTAAATCCTTTAATCGGGTCACATTTCACAGTGTGTATTGTAACCTTTAATCGGGTTGGCTTTTCATAGAGCTCACTTCAGAAGAGTGAAAAATTGGTGGCATGTTACTGGTGTTCTTTCCCATATTGGATTTCCACGTTAAATCATGGTGTCATATTTGTGTGAAAGTTATTTGATGTGTTGTTCTCTTAAGATTTTTACATTCTACAAATTAATTATAGTAGGACAATAAACTACAATTTTACATTGTTTATCATATGCTATAGAGAGTAAGTGGATCTAAGTTGGTTGAAGTGTTTGAAAGTTTAATTGGTACATTTGGACCTTGGATAACTGATTCACCCACTCTCTCAATTATTCTAAATCATTATAACAATTGGTACCAGAGCTATTATGGTGCTTGTAGAGAAAATTTTGAAGGTACTTGAAGCGAAAGATCAAGATGTATAAAAAGGAGGTACCAAGGCTGAACAAGGAGAACTTCCCTGCATGGAAAAGTTTGATGAAGCTCCACCTAGATGGTATTGGAGATTTAGAAAAATACTTTGTGGAACATGATTAAATAATAGTTCCTGCACCTATGACAACCCCGTAGATGAAAGAAAAACAAGAACACAACCAAGCAATGTTGGAGATTGCATTAGCCCTAAGCTATCCTAAATTTGAAGACATAAAAGATTGCAAAACTACAAAAGAAATGTGGGATACATTGGAAAATATCTATGGAGGTGATAAAAATGTACTGAGAGCCAAATCTGAAAGCTTAAGAGGTAAGTTTGATGAAATGAGAGTGCAAGATGGTGAAACTATTGTTCAGTATTGTAGCTGAGTTAAGGAGGTTGTAAATGCTATTAGAGGAGCCAATGGAACTATTAGTGATTATATTATTATTAGCAAGGTACTGAGAACCTTAATTCCTATATATTTTATTAGAGTAACTGTTAGAAACACTAAGAGGGGGGGGTGAATCAGTGTTTATCTATTAATTATATTTCAACCAATTAAACATATATCAAATGTGCATCCAAAGAAACATAACACAAGAACACATGATATGATTACGGAGAACCTTGATCAGAGGAAAAATCTGGTGGGGATTAGTACCCACAAATATTGTACTAGGTATAATGAACCTGTTAAAGTTCCTTTGCCCTGTTAGAAGCAGTCTTTATAATTTGAGTACAATGACCTGGTTAAAGGTTTGACCCTGTTAGGAGTCTTTTACAAAACCCTGTTAAAGGTATATGGCTCACTGCCCAATAAGATGAAGGCTACAACCCTTTGAATGTTGATATGCACTATATCAAAAATGAACTATTGTAATCACACTGCTGTCTGATCAGTTCCTTGTATGCGCGAATGCTCTTACTCCTTTAAAGAGATATATCATCTACTGACTTCATTATACTACTCATATGTATCTTCTACATGCATAATAATCGACTCTTGTAACATAACATTACATTACATACTTATATGTTTATAATTGAATAGGCGCGACCCAAAACATAACACTAGTCAGCCTTTAAACCAAAATACACAACGCTTTCGAACAAGTCAGCTCAAGCATGTTTACTATAGAATTAATTACATTATTACAAACATATAACTAAAGGTGCTTAGCCATTACATTACAAAATCATTCACGCTGATCAAAACTATAGTCGGCTTCCATGCTCTGTTTCCTGGACTCTAGGTCTACTAATCTGCCTGTAACTTTTATGTACTGATGTTCCATACTCTGCGCATCTGGATCTAGCATGTATATACACCATAGAGTATATACCTAAGCACGCATGCTCTGGTGTGATCTCTAACACGTGCACTGATGTACTGATCTCTGTATGTGTCTGTCTGCCCTATTTTCACACTTAGTCATTTTGTCTTTCATTATAGAACTTAAGTATGACTTTGTTGCCATGATTGACAACACAAAATGAGTCATGCTTCCTCAATAATTCAACTTGCCAAAAATCTCCCCCTTTTTCATTTATGGCAACAAAGGAATGTGGCTAAGTTACTCAAAATGACTATATATCATAATACTTAATGATATATACATATATACTTCTCTGCATATACACATTCTATACTACTCCCCCTTTGACATTAATGACAAAGGTGTACAAAAACTGTAAGTCTTCAACATACTTACTCCATGTAGACTTTTGGGTACACAACTTGAAGAGATTGAATCTCTTTCTTCCAAAAGACTTTCATTGCATCAACCGTCTGAAGATGCGTGCATAAAGCATATGTCAATTTCTCCATTTTTATTAGATCCATGCAAGGACATTGATCTTGATAAGATCTTCTTCTTCTCATGCATCTAAACTTGTTGAGTCAGGAGTTAACCTTGACAACAATGAGGTGGATGGTTGAGTGGATGGTGAGAAAGTAGTATTCTGACTTGTATCTACACATTCACTTTTGACATGAATTTCCTTTACTGGTGTCTCATTATCTTGAG
>MU227242.1:1400505-1422510 GCA_018584345.1 Thuja plicata | reverse complement strand
CACTGAGAGGGGGGGGGGGTGAATCAGTGTTTATCTATTAATTATATTTCAGCCAATTAAACATATATCAAATGTGCATCCAAAGAAACATAACACAAGAACACATAACACGTGATATGATTACAGAGAACCTTGATCAGAGGAAAACTCCAGTGGGGATTAGTACCCACAAATATTGTACTAGGTATAATGAACTTGTTAAAGTTCCTTTGCCCTGTTAGAAGCAGTCTTTATAATTTGAGTACAGTAACCTGGTTAAAGGTCTGACCCTGTTAGGAGTCTTTTACAAAACCCTGTTAAAGGTATATGGCTCACTGCCCAATAATATGAAGGCTACAACCCTCTGAATGTTGATATGCACTATATCAAAAATGAACTGTTGTAATGACACTGTTGTCTGATCAATTCCTTGTATGCGCGAATGCTCTTACTCCTTTAAAGAGCTATATCATCTACTGACTTCATTAAATTTCTCATCTGTATCTTCTTCATGCATAATAATCGACTCTTGTAACATAACATTACATTACATACTTATATGTTTATAATTGAATAGGCGTGACCCAAAACATAACACTAGTCGGCCTTTCAACCAAAATACACAACACTTCTGAACAAGTCAGCTCAAGCGCATTTACTATAACATTAATTACATTATTAAAAACTTATAACTAAAGGCGCTTAGCCATTACATTACAAAATCATTCACACTGATCAAAACTGTAGTCAACTTCCATGCTCTGTTTCCTGGACTGCAGGTCTACTAATCTGCCTGTAACTTTTCCGTATTGATGTTTCGTACTCTGCACATCTGGATCTAGCATGTATATACACTATAGAGTATATACCTAAGCATGCATGCTCTGGTGTGATCTCTAACATGTGCATTGATGTACTAATCTTTGTATGTGTCTGTCTGCCCTGTTTTCACACTTAGTCATTTTGTCTTTCATAACAGAACTTAAGTATGACTTTGTTGCCATGATTGACAACACAAAATGAGTCATGCTTCCTCAGGAAGTCAACTTGCCAATGGTATCTGCTATACAAGAACTAAGATGTACTCCTGGTAACAACTTAACTCTGGAAGGTCTAGTTGGTAGACAACTGCTTTTGAAATGTCAAATTTTGATAATTTCACTCCTAACCATGTTGATTCTACATTCAAATCACAATTAACTCTTCATAAATCTAGAAAAGGAAAAGAAAGACATGTGAATAGCGACAGTGACACTTCTGATGATGATCTTGATGAACTTGAAGCACTTGTGGCTAGAAGACTACCGAGAGGAAGGGGAAAATTCAAAGGTAAACTTCCTATAATATGTTTTTCATGTAACAAAGTTGGTCATATTGTTGCAAGATGCCCTGACAGGAATGACAAGGATGAGAGAAGAGAAAGAAAGTATAAAGACAAAAGGGGTGATAGAGATTTCAGAAAGTATAAGGACTATAAATACGAAGGTAATAAATCTTTCTATATTGCAGAAGAAGAAACTGATAGTGAATCTAATAAATCTGATAACAGTGATATAGAATTTGTTTATGTAGCTATGAAAGATGATCCTGATGATGATGAGAAATGTGCACTTATTTCTTATATGATTAAAGGTGATAGATGGATAATTGATAGTGGTTGTTCACATCACATGATTCGTGATAATAGTAAATTTGAAACCTTAAACTATTGCAAAGGTGGTAGTGTTAAGTTTGGTAATGAAAAATCATGTCCTGTGAAAGGAAAAGGATCAATAAAATTGACTGATAAGATCATATGTGACAATTCCTATTAGGTTGAAGGACTAAATTGTAACTTGTTGAGTGTTTCTCAGTTGAATACTTCTGGATACCAAGCTGAATTTCTCACAGGAAAGTTAAGATTTTTTATGCTACGGGTGAACTAATTGGAAGTGGAGAATAGACAAGAGGTCATTTGTTCTATCTAGACTTATCTGACGAGACATGTTTGTTTTCACAATTTGATGATATATGGTTATGGAATAAGAGGTTAAGTCATGTGAACTTTGACAATTTGGTAAACATTAGTATGATGAAAAGAGTAAGAGGGTTATCGAGATTGAAGAAACTTGATAATGTTATGTGTAAGCAATGTCAGTTGGGCAAAATGAGAAAGTCTAGTTTAAAGAGAAAAACCTATATTTCAGATGATGTTTTGGAATTGGTTCATACTGACCTTTGTGGACCTATTGGTGTACAAAGCTACCAAGGTGATAAATATTTCATACTATTTGTTGATGATTACTCTAGAATGATGACTGTAATATTTCTTAAAGAAAAATCTAATGCCTTTCAATTTTTTAAGTGGTGCTTGGAAAAAGTTGAAAAAGAGACAGGCAAAAACTTGAGATGACTAAGATCTGATAGAGGAGGAGATTTTATATCTAATGAGTTCAAATTATTCTTCAATGATAAAGGAATTAAAATATGATGTCTTCTCCAAGGTCTCCCCCATAGAATGGCATAGCCAAGAGAAGGAATAGATCAATAATGGATTGTACTAGAACACTGATGATAGAAAAGAATGTTGCACAAAATTACTGGAGAGAAGTTGTAAGTATAGCATTCTATACCTTGAACTGAGTACAAGTCAAGAAAGGTGTTGATATTACACCCTATGACTTATGGTATGGGAATGCACCTAATGTAAAATATTTTAAAGTTTTTGGGAGCAAATGTTATATAATGAAGGATAATAGAGATGGAAAACTTGATGCTAAAAGTGGTGAAGGCATATTCCTAGGTTATTCCACTAAGAGCAAAGTGTACAAGTGTTTGAATTATAACACTAAAAAATTTGTGGAAAGTGCAAATGTTAGAATTGATGAATATGCAGAAAGAATGAAGTGGAATTCAAGAAAGAACCTGAAGATTATAAATCTTTTGTTTACCAGAAAAAAGGAGAGCCCAATAGTGTTCCTGGACCTGAAAAAGAAGTTGTCGAACAATAGAATGAAGCTGCCGAGCAACAGCGAGAAAATACTGACATACAGAAAGATGTTGCCAAGCATCAGGAGGAGACTACTAAGGAAGAAGCAAAGACACAAAATGAACCTAAAATTAACTTTGATGATGAATTTGAGGATGAACAACAAGAGAAAATAAGACCAGAGCCTACACTAGAAAAATATGTAAGAAGACATCACTGTTCGAATAATAAGCATAAAAATGCAAATATTAAAACACAAAAGAGAACACAATAACATAGAAATTAAACGTGGTTCACCCAATCCCTGGGCTACGTCCACCAACAGTGAGTCCAATGTCTTTATTATTATCCAGTGATTACAATCTGAAACCTACAACTCAATACCGCTACAGGAAGCTACAAAAAATCCCTCTTACAAAAACAATCTCAAAACGCTAATCCCTTTACACACGTATTTTGACATTACCTAATTAGGGAAAAAATACTCTGACTAATAGAAAATTGACCCCAAGCTTGGGGGTGCTGCCCCCAATCCCCTGTAGATAAGTCTGGGGGGAAACCGCGCCAAAAGAACCTGAGTCTGATTAGGCTCCACATACATAAAAATCACAAACCAAATCAAATTATTGGAGATAAAGATTCAAAGGTCATGACAAGAAGAAAATTGAAAAACCAGACATGTTTATTGTGTGAATTTGAGCCAAAAAATAGTGAAAGATGCTTTGGAAAATGAAGATAGGATACAGGCCATGAATGAAGAAATTGAACAAATTGAGAAGAACAAAACCTGGACACTAGTACCTATCCCAAAGGACAAGAATGTTATTGGAAAAAAGTGGGTATTTAGAAATAAGTTGAATGAACATGGAGAATTTATAAGAAACAAAGCTAGATTGTTATGCAAAGGTTATTCACAAGAAGAAGGTGTTGACTATGGTGAGACATCTGCCCCAGTTGCTAGATTGGAAGGAGTTAGAACTCTATTGGCTAATGCAGCTTATAAAGGATTCAAAGCATATCAAATGGAAGTCAAATCAACATTTCTGAATGGAATACTAGAAGAAGAGGTATACATTGAACAAGCTGAAGGATTTGTTGATTCAAGCATGAAGAATATGGTTTGCAAGTTACACAAAGCATTGTATGGATTGAAGTAAGCCCCCTGAGCATGTTATGAGAGATTGCACAATTACTTAGTCAAGATTGGATTTACAAGGACAAATGACAATAGTAATCTGTACTTAAAGTCTGAGAAAGGTAAAGGGATATTGTAAGCTGAAATATTTGTTGATGATATCATATTTGGAGCACAAGATGTTTTATGCCAATTATTTGTAAAAGAGATGCAAACTGAATTTGAGATGTCTATGTTTGGAGAGATCAAATTCTTTGTTGGTTTGCAAGTATATCAGATGAGGAAAGGTATCTGTATTACCCAATCTAAGTATATTAAGGAGATACTAAAGAATTTTGGCATGGAGGACTCCAAACTTGTAAGTACTCCTATGGCTAAGAGACAAAAACTATCAAAGACTAATGAGACAGCTGGAGTGAATCAAACCCTGTATAGATCAATGATTGGAAAACTATAATATGTTCTCCATAATAGATGAGATATTCCATTAGCAGTTGATATTGTTGCAAGATTTTCTGCAAATCCTAAAGATAGTCACTTAATGGCAGTGAAAAGGATTCTGATATATTTGAAGGGAACAAAAGACTATGGATTGTATTACAAGAAGCATGAGAAGTTTGAACTAAAAGTTTACATAGATGTGGATCGGGCAGGTAATGTTGATGACAAAAAGAGCACAAGTGGACGTGCATTCTTTTTAGGAAAGAGATTAGTCTCTTGGACAAGAAAGAAATAGAACTGTATTTCTCAATCCATAGCAGAGAATGAATATGTTGCAGTAGCAGTAAATTGTACAAACTAGTGTGGATCAAGCAATTGTTGAAAGGTATGAAGGAGGAGAACACATACCCACTTGTTATTTATTGTGATAACACTAGTTCTATTAACATTTCAAAGAACCTTGTGATGCATACAAAGACCAATAATATTTCTATCAAGTATCATTACTTGAGAGAACTGGTACAAGACAAAGAAAGAAGACTTGAGTATGTTAATACAAAGGAACAGTTGGCAAATATATTTACTAAGGATTTACCTAAGGAACCTCATGAGTATATAAGAGGCAAATTAGGGGTGATTCCCCTATCTGAGGCTGACTAAGATCACATGGAGTGGTTGCATCAAATGTATTGCATATAATATCTGACAGATTGATGCAAAAGGTGGTCACACTTTAGGAGTCGTCTGAAGCTATGAAGTATTAAGAAAAAGATGTTGATCAGTCATAAGCAAGATGACAAAGGGAGCATTGAATTCAAAAACCTAAAATAGAGATATCTACATGTTGAAGATGTATGTCTTTGGAATTGTTGTCAAAGAGGGAGATATACATGAGGGAGAATAAGACATGAAAACATTGAGGGAGCATTGAGGGAAATATTTGTTTTGGAGAGAATCAGAATGAAGTTGAGGACATTAATGAAAATCTGTTTATAGAACATATTTTTTGGATTGTTTAGGAACCTTTCATATGTTGTTTGTTTGCATGTGTTTTCCATCAATGCAAAAGAGGGAGATTGTTGGAAACTACAATTGAGACAATTTTTATATTGTCAATGATGTCAAACCTTAACTGGTAAGACTGTTGTTATCTTTTAAAGTGCCATATCAATCGACTGATAAAGAAGATTTTAAAAGGAGATATAACAAGAAGACCTGATGAATGGTTGAGTTATGTGAAACTACAATGGGTACTTGATGAGATTGCACCTTGAAAAGGTAACATATTATTTATCTTAAGTCTAAGTGAGTTTGGATGACTACAATATTAGTCTTGACCGAGTTACAGAGTAGAAGATTAAGGAACTTAAGTATGTGTCGAGTAATTCTGAGTGATGTGAGTGTCGACCAAGTGCCAGTATATGCCAAGAAAATTTTAGTATTGATCGAGAATCAGCATGTACCGAGTGTCAGAGAATTACTGAGATACACAGAGATGACCGAGCGACAGAACGTAGTATAGACCGAGTGTCATTATTATGATAGTTTGAGAAAGATTTGAGATCCTAGCCAACATAGTTTATTTTCTTGGGATATGTGAAGCGTATTTAAGATAAGGATGATTTTTGTGGAGAATTAAATGAGCATTTAATATATGTTTAACTATTTTATGTATGGATTCAAGAAGGAGTTTTGGGATGTATTCTACAATGTAGATAGAAACAAAATGATGGAAGGATTCATTGGATTTGACCTAAACCTAAGATCTACAGTGATGATTAAGTAGCAATAGATCGAGCTACCTGATCAGAGAGGTATAAGTTTAACCTAATTGTGGGTTATGTGTGTGGTGGTATATGGTTAATTTAGTTGATTGGCAAAATCTAAGCAGAAAGAAGAGAAGGTTGAAGAGAGTAGTACAAAACTGCACAGTGGTGATTGCTTGAAGGATTTCCTAGCAGATCAGAATGATGGAGATGAAAATGAAGTTCATTCAGTGAATTAGCATTTGAGCTATAATTAGATCTATATTTACAAAGTGAGTTGTATGTTTCAAATCACAATTTGTTGTTACTTTCTAACCATTGTATTAGTTGCAAAATCCTTTTAAACAAGGTTGACCTAACAATAATATTGTTAAATCCTTTAATCAAGGTGACATTCTAATGGAATGGTCTAAGCCCTTTAACAAGGCTCACTTCTAACAGAGTGATTAAATCCTTTAACTGGGTCACATTTAACAGTGTGTATTGTAACCTTTAACTGGGTTACCTTTTCACATATCTCACTTCAAAAGAGTGAAAAATTGGTAGCATGTTACTGGTGGTTTTTCCCATATTGGGTTTCCATGTTAAATCCTGGTGTCATATTTGTGTGAATATTATTTGATGTGTTGAAGTCTTAAGAGTTTTACATTCTGCAAATTGATTACAGTAGGATAGTAAACTGCAAGTTTATATTGTTGATCATATGCTATAGAGACTAAGTGGATCTGAGTTGGTTGAAGTGTTTGAAATTTCAATTGGTACATATGGACCTTGGATAGCTGATTCACCCCCCATCTCAGTTATTTAAATCATTATGCCATTAGCTTCTATATTGTTTAGATCATGAAGATTCAAATCGTCATTATTAGTGTCATTGTTAGTGTTATGAAAACCTAACTCTAGCGACCTAACATTTGATCTTTCTCCTTCTTCTCTTATCAATTTGGAACTCATTTTTTGTAGTATCCTTTTTAACTCTTCCGGTCCTATTAGGACGCCAGTGCCTACATCAATTATACTTGGGAACACTACATTAGACAATTTTGTGTCAAGGTTTGTGAGATGGGTAGTGCTAGAACCTTGTCATCTTTCATGTCAAGGGGAAAACTTGTGTATCACATCTACTTCAATATCCATAGTAGTATCAGACATCTCATCCCACTCATAATCATGTGAATCTAAAATATTGTCATGAGATTGATTTAGAAATTCAGACATAGCTATCTGGTGCACCCTATTGGTTATTTGTGGATCAAAGTGTGGTAGATCTAGGACATGTGGAATTATCACCAATTTCCCCCAGTTAGGATGTACACTTTGTTGTTGTATCATAGAAGATAACTCTTCAAGAATGTTTGAGCTACTTGCTTTTTCTCCCCTGCTTCTTCCTTCTTCTTGTTCTTGATGTGTTCCCTCTTGTTTCTCCTCATGTGCATGACTCATTCCTTCTTTAGCTTTGGATATTTGTTCTAATTTTGATACCAAGGGAATCTGGTGTTCTGATTGTTCTCTCAGATGAGTAGGTACACACTATTCTCCTTGGTATTTTGGGTTCTCAGTACCTACATGTAGTAATCTTTCAAATGTCCAGGGTATGATTTCAACTTCTTCTTCTTCATCATCACTTCCTCTATCAAATAGTGGACCTTCTCTTGAGATAGGATGTTCTGATTTGTTATTCAAAGACAATCTTGTCTTTTCCTTAGTGTTCCTGGATTTCATATTGATTGGCTCAATGAGTCCCTTGCCTTTATCTCCTAAAGGTCCCTTCCCTTTGTATCCCATTTGTTTAAGAAGGTCATAGCATTTTCCATATTTTTTGGGAGATATCTCAACATGTTTTACTTCATTTTCTCCCTTTTCTTCTTTATATAGCAAATGCCAACACTGCTTTGCCTTCCTTTTCTTCATCTTGAGAGATTGTGGCTCTAACCATACCAGTTGGTTCATGAATAGATATTTATTTTGAGGTGGAAGGTATAAAGGATGGGGAGGGTCTTCCATATAATCTTGGAGATACGGGAATGTTAGCCAATGATGGTGTTGTATCCAATTTGTATTCCCCCATGCTAGTTTCTTCAAGTTTTTACGTTTTTTCAAAGCTTCTCACCACCATATCTTTGGAGGTTTCAGCTGGGAAATATTTTGGAACTTCCTTATTGTGAGGAACCATACTATCTGCCTTGATGTTGTTGCAAGTGTAGCTTGAATCTGCAGGAATTTCTACTTCCACCCCATTGTTTGGGAATTTGATACATTGGTGATAAGTAGATGGCACTGCTTGCATTTCATGTATCCAGGGTCTCCCTAGTAGTATGTTATAGGCCAATGGTAGATCAAGAACTTGATAGATCACATCTTGTTCTATTGGTCCTATTCTTATTGGTAAAATAACTAGTCCTTTGGATGACCTTTCCTCCTCATCATAGGCCTTAATGTTTAGCTTACTCCCTGGATCAATTGTGTGTTCTAAAAATCCCAATGCTTTGACTAGGTTGAGGGTGCATATGTTAAAACCCATGCCTCCATCTATGAATACATGTTTTAAACGGTGTTTATGGATCAAAATCTCAATGTGCAAGGTCTGATTATGGGGATGATTCAAAGATTTATCATCCTCTTCTGAAAAGGAGATTTAATGGGGAGTTGATATGTGATTGACCATTGCCTAGAATTTGTATACATCTATGTCCTTCATAACAATGGTTGTATGTAGGGATTGTTCAACAACTTCCCTATGCACTGAAGAGATCTTTAATAACTCAAATATAGATATTTGAGCCGAGGTTCTTTGAAATTGGTCCACCAAGTTGTAGTTAGTGGATGGTGTGGGAACCATTTGTCTTGACGTTGTTGGTTTTGAAATTGTGACAATAGGTGGTTTGGATGATGTTACCTACTTGGATGAGGAACTAACCCCTTTAATCATGATCTTTTCTTGGCTTCGTGTTATGACATTAGAGTGTGCCAACTTTTCCTCGACACCTTTGATAGTGGTCATATTGATTGATTCACCCTTTATGTCCAACATGTTGATCACATATCGTTATGAGAATAGGTGTAGCTGAATTCATTTCCTTTTGATTTAGATGCTTCTCCTTTTTCATAGTTGGGAAGATGGTTTATTAAAGGTAATGTGATCTTCATTAGATGTATGCCCTTCTACTTTGATCTTGTATCCATAGATGAGATCTTGTATGAAGTGCTTGAGTCTAACACGGTCATTGGTCTTTTGTCCTTTATTTTTATGGAAAGCACAATAGGCATTATCGTTCCACCACCTTGGTTTTACCTTTGGTTCCTATTGTTTTGACTCTGATAAATTAATGATTTTGTTATCCAAGAGAGTCTTCAAAACCATCTCAAGAGGTTCACCCAATGGAGTAAATGTTCGTTTAGGCCTAGACACCCACGACTTATTCTTTTTGGTATCAGTGTTCATTCATGGTATTGTTGTTGTTGTCTTATCCTCTTTGTTTGCTTGTAGGTTGTTTGTAAGATTAAACACAGCTGGTTTAACATTTGTATTTTAGGCCTCCACAACTCCATCATTAACAACATTTTTTTCTTATTCCACCATTTAGGATTGTTTTTATAATCGTTAGAGGATTTTTTGTCATTATGAAGTGTGATTTCTCTTTTTTTTATCATAACCTCTTCAGCACGAATGACGTTCTTAATCATTCTATCAAAAATAGGAGAATATTGCATTTGTAGGGCATAATTCATTTTAAGTACTAAGTTATTTATAAATATCTCCACATTTTTCATATTTAGGTATTTGTCGAGAGTACCTTGCAAATATCTCTCTCCATTGTTGCAACAAGTGTGTGAAGGATTCACCTGTTCATTTTTTAGTATTACAAAGATCCATCATGGTAACATTGTGTTGTATTTTATAGGAGTAGTGTTGGACAAATATTTGAATCAATTATTCAAACATTTGGATACTAGCTATTAGTTTAGAAAACCATTCCATGGCTTGCCCTCCTAAACTTCCTGGAAATAGTCTTATCAAGTACGTTGGTTCATTCATAAACTCTATACTCAAAGCGCAAAATTCTCTCACATGATCATGAGGATCTTTTTCTCCCTTCTATTTTTCATACTTTGGTCTTGCCATGTTTGGTGGGAAAGGCATCATTTGCAAGTTCTTATTAAATGGTAACTGACATATGTGTTCCAAGAAGTATTTATTTTCTGGTTTCTCCTTCTCTTTCTTAAGCTCTTTTATTTCCATTTGCATTTGGTATAGTTGCTTTGAGAGAATGGAGATGGTTGTTTGTATCTCCTCTGATTTCAATCATTCGACATCATAGTCTTTGGGAAGTTTAAGTCCAAGAGAAGCTAGGTTGAGAAAATATTTTTCCTTGTCCTCTTCAATGATTTTCTTCAAGGTCCTTTGAAACTTTCAAATTTGTTTGAGTTTATTATATTCTTCTTTCGTTATGTCTTCCTCACTATCTGAGTCAAAAAAAGGGGCGATCATAATTTCTTTCCTCTTGACTATCTCTTTCATCTTGGTTATCTTCTTGATTGTATTCGTCGAAGGAAACACTCCATACTTGATTAGGTATATCCATTTCGGGTGAGTCTTGATCAAAGAGGGTTCGTTCGGGATGTCTCTCCTTGATAAAATTTGAGAAATCTTGGAGCTCTTTCTAAATCATCAACTATATATTTTTACTTCTTGTGTTAATCATGAAAGTGGGATATCAATCTTGTCAAAAGTGTCCCAATAGTGCCAAAAGGATTTTTAAATTGTCCAAGTGCATTTGTCCAAGGTTTGGTGATTGTGAGTCTAATGTTTCAAAGTGATGGATTCCAATGCCAAAGGGTTAGAATGCCCTGATAGTGAGCTGGAAATAAAGGAGATTTGATTGGTAAAGTGACAACATGACTTGGGATGAATACTGACAGACCAAAAAGGCATGCAAGGTATCCTTCCAACTTGACTAAGAAATAGCTTCAAGTGGACCAACAAGAATGACAGAATCAGACTGAAGAGCAAAAAGGGTATCTATAATTGAAAATTTTATAATTTTGACATGTGTGTAGGTACTCTTTGTCCCAGATGTGACTGACGGGATGCAATCCTGAAATGACCATATGCAATTTTGTTTTTCCCAAATGCAATTCTTTTCATCAGATGCGAGCCAAGATTTACCAGATGTGACCCAATTTACCAAATGCGACCTGAGATCCCTAATATGACCTTCTGGTGAAAATTTATGTTTTACACTTCATTTGGGAGATTAGGAAAATTTGTTCAATTCTAGGGTTTGTCTGACGAATTCCAGAGTGTTTGAGGTAGTGAAAATGTCTGTGATTGTCAAAGGATTGAATTATTTGGGGTGATTATCTTTTCATTGCAATTGTGAGATATCAAGCACATTTATTAAGAACCAAACACACCTATTCTTATGTCATTGGATTAGCATGAAAACCTTTTCTTGTAGACTCAGATACACTCTCACATGCTAATCAGAATATGTCATCACCAAGCACGCAATGGCTCTAGTAATGATGTCGTATTATCCAACTCCAAACACAAGTGAGGGCACAAAATGATAAGTATCTTGGGGATCTTAATATCCTCCTTGCATAAATGTTATCACCTTTCTGGGGTGAATCAGGTGGTCACTACCATAAATTTTCTATTTTGGGAATCTGATCATAATCGTCTCCCATAGAATTGCACAAGGAAAAATTTAGGCATATAGCCCTATGAGTATCTAGATGAGTGTAGTCTTGCAGGAAATATTGAAGCGGCTCTATTCTACACAACATCCAAGCATATCCAAGGAATGATAGTCATAATTCTAGGGACAAGACCGATTAAGTATTCCAAGATTTTAATCTCAAGGAAGCATTTTGATTATAGTGAGATGGAAGGGATGGCATTCACCTATCCTCACTTGGGTCATTCCCAGAAGATTTTTTCCTCAACCAGTAGGCCCTCTAAAGTTCAAAGCAGTAAAAGAGGATTGGTGACTTAGGAGTCTAGATTTATGATTCTTCATGAGGAAGAAGAGAATACTCTCCTATCCATGTCATTTTCTCCTATCAAGCACACAAAACATTTTTCTTTCCTGCGAATTATTAAACTCAACACTTAATCCTCCATCTTGAGTTTCTAATTTTCCACTTGGGAAAAGAGCATAATCCTCTAGTTGGATTAAGAATCAAATTTCAATTTTATTTTTATGTGCCTGTAAAAGAATTTAACCAAACATAGCTATTGAGTAATTGATTTGTTTTTCCAAATTCCTATTCAAGACTTAATTTGATGTTTGAGGTTCTGATTTTCCATGACAGAAAAGAGCATACTTCTCTAATCAAATTATGAATTGGAGAGAAATCAGGTTTAGATTCCTAACAAAAATTATCAATTAAGCAAAGGAGTTTGGTCGATTTTCACAAATGGAAACCTGCATTCCAATCGTCAGTAGTTTGAAGTGTTTGATTTGACTTCTTTGGCCAAGGATGTCTTTAACAATGTCCTGCAAGAACTTGCTAGGTTGCTTAATGATCACATTTTCCAAAAGACAATCCAAGTCAGATGATTAGTCATCAAATTAAGCAGTTATGAAATTCAATTAACTAGATGTGATCATATTTCCCAAATGCGATTAAGGAAATACTAAAGGAAATGAAGGATCCTAAATGCGAGTTTTTACCCTAAATGCGATCCAGGATTCACTAATGGTGTTTCTTCCTAGATGTAATGCAAGATTCCTATAATTCGATCCTAGAACTATCAGATGCATCTCCAAACACCAGATGTGATCCCCTTTACCAGGTGTGGATCTTCCCTTGAACCAGAGTAAAAAATGACAGTCAATCAGCTCAAAAATGATGAATAATCCGGGACTAGGCCCCACGGTGGGCACTAGAAATGTATGTGTAAATATTGTACCTGCAAATCTACAACATGACACTTCAATATGTCATTACATCAATGGTTATCAACATCAAATTTAATTGAAAATCCTAAAGAAACCAAAGAAATTGACATATTGCTTCCTATTTAGAAAGAGTATGATCTAATTATGGATTTTCTCTTAGGTTATCCATTAGATCAGTGACAATTCAGTTCTAAAATGGAAGATTCAAATGAAAATGAAGATATTTAGTATGCAATTCAATCCTAACACATGATATTCTAGGTTTATTGATCCATTAAGAATAAAGAAAAAATTCTCTAATGAGCTATCAAAGAACGAAATCAATTGGGCAGCATAAGAGTGAATTCAAATTCTAAAAATCAAAACCCTTTAAGCTCAAAAATCAGTCCTTTTATGGAGGAGAAGAAGAAATGGAGAGCTGAGATCAATCCATAAGGAGAGGTGAGGATTGAAACTTAGTTGATCCATGTGAGTGAACTCTCATTGGTCCATGGATTGACTTTTTATCTTGAAATTGATGAGTTTAATTGAAAGTATTTATTAATTGCCTTCTATTTAATTAATTTATCCAAGGAATTTAATGGGATTAATTTTATTAAATATGCAAGGTAATTAATGTGAGGTAGTGATAAATCAATTTGATTTGAGGGATTATCTTTTGATGAATTATGCCAATAATCAGATAGTTGGATTGACATAATTGAGAGTATCATCATATTTAGGGAAAATAGGGTCTCTTGTTAGAGTAGACCAATTTAGGGTGGTTACAATTATGTCCTAGATTTAGGATCAGTGTTATACATTAAATGTAATTTTA
This sequence comes from Thuja plicata, assembly GCA_018584345.1. Classification (NCBI taxonomy): domain Eukaryota; kingdom Viridiplantae; phylum Streptophyta; class Pinopsida; order Cupressales; family Cupressaceae; genus Thuja; species Thuja plicata. The sequence continues at coordinate 1,408,496 of MU227242.1, read as the reverse complement.
ATATCTTTTGCTTGTGGGATTTTCACAGATGTTTGGTGTGAGCCGACATATGCATGATCAAATATCTATATAAACAAAGGAGATCTTTTGTATCCATAGTGAGGATGTGAGTGTATGGATGTGTATGTGTGAAGTATAGTGTAAATTTGTGGCAGTGGCATATGTGAGCAAAGTTTTTGTGAAGAAACATCAAGGAGAGGCTTACATATCAATATAAGTGGATAGACAGTTACATATAGAGAAGAGTTCATTCATATCTACTGGTGGTTGTGGTAACAGAGCTTAATCATTGAACTGTTCATGCATATTCATATGTTGTTCTATCAGTTTGTGTTTTTGTCATATCCATTTTGATAACTCTATTGTATAAGGGTAGTTATCCTGACCGACAATGAGCCTTTGTAAAAATTACGTTAACCAGTGTCACCTTAACCAATGTTTCATTTCATGAGAATTAGCTTCTTCATGGGTTTTCCTACTTTGGGTTTTCACATAAATCTCGGTGTTCTTTGTGTTGGTGTTTTTGTGCTTTCATGTTTACATCTAATATGAATATTTAATGTACTTAACCAATAGATCATAAGTTTTTATTTTTGTTGTTTATTTGTTTACCAACATAACAAAAGTTTTATAAAGTGTGTGGGAATAACTGATTCACTCCTCCTCCCCCCCGCTCAGTTATTCATTCTGTTCAACATATGAGAATGTTGAAAAAAATATTTTCTTCTGTAATATCCATGGTTGGCATTACCTATTAATCAACAAGATTTTTGAAGATCTTATATCTGTTTGACGATTTGAGAGCTAAGAACTCATTCTCTTCCTTTATCTTTGTCTTCTTATTTTTATTTTGTCTCACAAATCCATCCTAAATAGAGTCAGTATGGGATGCTGACACATTAGAGGGGGTATTAGTTGGAGTCTTATCATTTTAAGAATATAGAAGGTTAGAATTAGAAGGACAAAGTTTTAGGGCTTGAAGAGAGGGGAAAACATAAGCCAAGTGACTATGTTTATGACACACTCTAAATCAAAAGGGAAAATCCTCATAGTTGAGTTGTTGGATCCATCCAGATTCATTCATAGCCAATTCAAGTTTACCTGGTAGAGGTTGTGAGAGGTTCATCTCCAGACATATTCTAGCATATTTAGCAGAGGTTCCTTCTAAGTTGTCTCTGGAGACCCCTACATGTACCTACCAATGAAAGTACCGATGAGAGAAAAAACTTTCTTGCTCTAGAATTTTGTCAGAAGGGAATATGTCCTAATCTAGGAAAGTGTCATATTTGGCTCAACCCTAGGGTCAAAGATGACTTTTTGTGGTTGAATAAAAAGGCATATTGGCTACGGTTCCTTTTTTCAGATTCAAATATCTTAGCATGATCTGCTAAGGATGAAAAACTAATAATAAAATATCCATTACCAATGAACCATAATGAATACTCCCTGTAGAGCTTCCAATTTCATCTAATCCAAGAATGTAGGAAAGGTATTAACTCTTAGATGCTAGAGAACTTACAGATTAGATCATGTCTTAACATATAAGAGACATAATCTTGTATCATATCCTATTCAATCACAACTTTGAGTTTCTTCTCAATCTGTGGAAGGTAGCCATTGATCTTTTGGAGATACACTGGAGGGATTTCATATTAGGAACTAGCACCATTCTCTATGAAAATGAGTCAATTTTCAATTGAAGAGGAAAAACCTAAGAAAACACCCACATATGAGGAATGAGGTGTCAAAAGGAAAACCTATGGAGACTCCAAAGAAGTATCCATGGAAACCATAGTAAGGGTGAGAAAGGGCACATAGAAAGAAGAAATGTTCACAACTAGGCAGAGCGGGAATCTACATAATTATCAATCATTGTCTTTATAATCACAATGTCAAGGAAATATATGATATAATTAATTATGTATTAAATAAAAAAGTATAATATAATAATATTATTAATAATTGTAATATATATATATATATATTAAGAATCTTATTCATTGTGCTCTGCCTATTTTTACAATGTGCAAAAAGGGCAACTGCCCTTGGTGTGTTGATTACGAGGAGCTGGGGCATCTGGTGTTGAGTTTTGAACCATAATATATCGATTGCAATAACAGAAATGCAAAACATAAAGAACTAAGGGCACAATAGATTATTCTGGGAAAACCATCCGTTGAGGGTGAAAAACCCAGCCCCGCAAAAGATAGATCCTTTATTGTATTCTCAAAGAAAATACAATTTTCTCAAGCTTATAACTGTTAATACTTAACAATTGAAAGAATAAGCCTTGTTCACAAATACTTCTCACTCTGAGAATTCCTTACAAACATAATTTGACCATAAAGTGATCAAACACGGAAAGATTATCCATCATACATAACAGAGGATATTTACTTATCCTTCAAACACAGAAGTCAAAGAACATATATGAATTCTCAATCACATAAAAATGAAACTCTCACTATTCTATCTCTGACCTCCAGAGAATAGCCTCTAATAATACTGAAAAATAGAATCAATACATTCAAACTCTACTTAAGACTCCCACACCTCACATTTTTGAAGTCTATATGAACTAGAAATCAAATAGACTTCACCCTACATAAGGAACGATGCCCGTTCAAAGATAAGAAAATGATGACAGTTAATCATGAGTGTTGACAAGTGTCACCCACAAACATATCACCGTAGGATATGTTTGAAGAAGATGAAAACCACGGTGGAAACATAAAGAAAGCCTGATGACAAAATACCAGTTATGAATACACAATGTAAACAACCCAACGTCAATCATAATAACATCAGACCTTGAGTGGTGATAGTTACAAGAGGAATACCATGTGAAAACAAAACCATATACAACAATAACCATCATAACTCCAAAATATGTACGTAGGGAATGAATATGATAGAAACCGTAAAAAAACAAAGTCTCCACTGAAGATGATAACAACCCCTGAAATAGATAACAGATAAGTAAGATCATAGTCTAGACTATCAAGTGAACACTGGTATGAATGATATTTCTCACAGCTACCTGGAAGCATTAACATGCTCTCTTAGCAAGAGAGAGCTCATTCATATGTCATAGTGTGTCTCAACCTAACAAGCACAATAGAGTTGCAACCAGAAAGTGTCAATAATAAAATCTCATCTCATATTTTCTTGACATCATATTGTTGTCTCAGCACATGACATTCACCATGGCTACTCCCAGAGGGTGAAAGAACAGATAACTAAGTCATGGATTCTCTCACATGACATCCACCATGGCTACTCCCAGAGAGTGGATCCACCATAGCTACTCCCAAAGGGTGGAACAAGAGCTTTCACCTAAAATTTGTTTCGCAAAGAAGAATGTAGTAACAAGGGATTACACCTCAAACTTTTCCCTCATAGAGAAGAACTCCTTAACAAGGGATTGCACCTCGAACTTATCCCTCATAGAGAAGAACTCATAAACAAGGGATTGCACCTCAAAATTCTCCCTCATGGAGAAGAACTCATTAACAAAGGATTGCACCTTGAACTTCTCCCTCTTAGAGAAGATCTCATTAAAAATATATATATCATCTAAATGTTGAGACTCCCTCTCAATAGGAGAAACATTCTCATGGATTTGATTATCAAAATACCAGGAAATTGGCTCCATTGTTTGTCCAACAATGAGCTTTTGCAGTCACACTGCTACACAAGCTTGTTGATTCTCTTCAAAGGACTTGACATTCTACAACTGCCACTCAAACTCGCTCTGAATCTGATTTCTACAACTGAATTGTCTCCCTCTGAATGTAATTTATTCCTCTTCAAAGAAACTAATTGCAATGACAATTTGAATATGTTCTTTCTCTTTAATGAAATTATGTGCCACCAATCCAGTCGCATGGTTGCAAGCAACATTCCCATGTTCATTTCTATAGCCTGCATGACTATGCATGTAAACTCTCATCATCCCATTACTTCTCGATCCATCTTGGAAGCATTTTTAGAGTGATTAGCATTTTTTCATAAAATCAAACTATTCATGAAGAGAAAATATACAAATGAATGCTAAAAGAATACATGATTCACTATTCTCATTATTATAGCATGAATTAGCTACATAAAATTCATGATCAATATTCAAATACTTATCTCTTTATTGCCTAAATTTCCTCTCAATCCACCAATAGATCTTTCGGCATCACACAATTATAGTGCAACAGAGAATAAAAAATTTGAACAACAACACATCCTTGTAGGTAAGAAGCTTGTTTAGAGATTCTACCCTTCAAGGCTCTTCAACTACATGCTCTCATATGAATCCCTTATTTCTTGCATCTCTTAAATTCCCAATTGTCCTATTTTGATTCTAGATCTTTACTTAGACCCGCTCTGATACCATGTTGATTTTTGAACCAGAATATATCGATTTCAATAACTAAAATGAAAAACACAAAGAACTAAGGGCACAATAGATTAGAGTGGTGATGGTTACAAGAGGAATACCATGCAAAAAAATAAGCATATACAACAATAACCATCATAACTCCAAAACATGTATGTAGGGAATGAATATGATAGCAACCATAAACAAAACAAAGTCTCCGCTAAAGATGATAAAAACTCCCAAAATACGTAACAAAGAAATAAGATTATAGTCCAGAATATCAAGTGAACGCTGATATGAATGAGTTCTCTTGTAGCTACCTTGAAGCATTAATATATCCGACATACCTCCCCTGAGATTCATGGCATGGAAGATGTTGCTGAGGATAGTTTGTTGTGGAAGAAGGATAAATCTATGGAGAGGAAGGGCTCAGATCAAAAAAATCAATGCAAGCCATAGAAATCTAGGGTTTTGTGGGATGAAAAATGATCATCCCTATTGTCTTTGACTCCTTTTACAACTTCTTCTCCTATGAAACTCTTTTTCATTGATGGTTGTAGGAACTGTGTTAATATACCCACACTTACAATGGTTTTTATAAAACCCTAATCTTTAAGGTTCCTAAACCCTCAAATCCTCCTTTGGCAGGCTCATCTGGGCCTGTTGGTGGTATGCCTCTAGCTGACTCTCTAGTCTTCATTGTGGGTGACTCTATGGTGCGAATGAGTGATTCTCCCACCAATTTTTACATTTTTTATTCATGCATTGATAAGGCTTTGGTTGAGATATGAAGTTTCCCTCTTCTTATCTGATGTATGTACAAACGTCCTCCAATTGTGAAGCTTACTGAGTGTATAAAGGTTACTTGGGGCAGCCTAGATTTTCCCAAAATTATAATTCTTGATCACTATGGTTTTTCCCTTCTTTGTTTTTCTTCTGTGGAGGACTAAAACTTTGTGAGGTAGAATGGTCCCTGGTTTTTTTATCAGACTAGTGTCTAAATTTCATCCTGAACTCCTTTCTGTGGTCCTGTCACTACTCAAATCACTTCCCTTCGTGTCTGGATCAGATTATATAATATTCCTTTGATTATGTGGGCTTCAAGTCTCATCAAGGAGATGATTGAGAAAGTTGGATCCTTTGTAATCTTGGACTCTTCTTCCATGACCCCTTAAAATCGATACACCGGGGTTTGTGTCATTATTGATATCTCTAAACCAATTCAACATACTATTTTGATCCACCCTTCACAAGGTAATTGAAACTAATATCTTGACTATGAAGGCCTCCCATTTAGATGCTTTCATTTCAATATGATCGGCCATAAGATTGTGGGTTGCTCTTCTCCAAGTTTTGGCACCTCATGGAGTTTTAGTTTTAAGAAATAGGTCAAGAAATATGATAATCTAGATGTTGATTTTATATTGCGTAACCATGGGAAATGTTTTGATGCTCAGAGGGATCTTGAGCCATCTCTTGAAACCATTATTGATATTTCTATCCCTTCTGATATGCCCCATGCCTCCTTGGATGCTTCTACTAGGCCCTCTCCCCCTTTGCAACCTATTGTTCCTTCTAAACAATCTCCATTGGCTAAAGTGGATGGAAATGAATCTGATGGCTCTTATCCATTCATTGATGATTTAGAGGCAGATTATCATGAATTATTTGATTTAGATGATGTGATCATCCATGTTTGAAAATGCACTATTTCCCAAACAACTAGTGGTATCGCCAAACCAAATTTTCCCAAAAAGAAGAAAGGGTGTAAATATGAAGCTAAGAATCTCTAGTCCAAGGGGAGAGGTACTATGGATGGAGGAACTCAATGGACATTGGAAGCACTCCTCACTAGGAGCATGAGGAAAGAAAAATCTAAGAAAGCTAGATGAATCGGTACCCTTGGACAGTCATCTTCAATGTCCTTTATTAGCTAATGGTTTTGTCTTCTGATTACCTAATGCCTTCTTTGTAATATTTTAAGTTCTTCTTTGTAATATTTTTCTATATTAAATAAAAAATTACGTCAAATATATTATATTATAATATATATATAATCTTTATTGATTTTATTTAATTATTTAATAAAACTCTTCTATTTATTATTATATATTTTATATAGATTAATAAAATAAATAAAGAAATGTATATAGGGTGATCCCACTTTCAAGCACAAAGAAAAATCACGCGGATGAAATTTTTTCATTTTCAACCCCTTCGAGCGAATGGGGGTGTTCGCACAAAGGGGGAAAACCCCTTCACATGAACTAGATGAAATTGGGGGGTTCGCTCAAACTGAGCCCAATTCAAGCGAACCCTGTGATTCAACGAAAAAGAAGAAATTTGCACAAATTTTCCATGGGGGGCTCACTAGGAGGGGGTTTGCGTGAACCCCATTCGCTAGAAGGGGTGTTCTAGCAAACCCCTTGAATTTGGCCTTTCTCTCCAAGGCCAACAAATTTCTACAAATTTTTGCCCTTTTAAGGTCTCAATCAAGGATCAAATAAAACAATATTCTAAAACCCAAATGGCAGATGATGCTACTCAAAAAAAGCTTTACAATGACTATAATTTTAATATATATTGAGTTCATTGTGACTTTCTATTTTTAGTTTAATTAAACATAGGTTGCACGACCATTTAGCAACCTCTCTCTTCAACGCTTTGGGAAAAATAGTAAAATAGGGGGAAAAATATGAAAAATATGTAGGAAATAGGTATTTATGTTAGGTTTCTATCAGAAAAATAAAAAATGAATCTTGTTATATATAGTTCAAGTTAGAGCGATCCAAAGTAACCTATGTCTAAGTTACAGTTAATGTCACTTCATAACTCAAAAATCTATAAAATTTGAACCAAATTGAACGAAACCAATTGGATCTTCTAGGTATTGGTGTTACAAACCTAACCTCAAAATAATTACGTCGTTATCATTTTTGAAAAAAATGTTATTCTAATCCAAGTGACCGTAACTCTTTAAAAATGCATATTTTTCATACAAACCACTTTTCAAAGGAGAAGGAAAAATGGATACAAATCAATTCGATTTTAAAATATATATAGATTTTTAGAAACTAGAAACAAAATGCTAAAATTCACTAGTTTACATCATCTTCAAATTATAAATGGTTTTGCAACAATATGTGTCCGAAAGTGAAGTTTTTTTTCAGAATGTTAGTCTCAGTGTCAAAGTTGGCCAAAAAGTGGGACACAGTATTTTATTATGATATATATGTTAAATCTTTATTTATGTTTCTTAATGATATATTTTATGTCTTATATTTATTATTATAGTATATTATTAAACTCAAATTTAAATTTGATAAGGATAATATTCTTTTTTTTTGGCATACAATATCATTAAAACTATTTTATAAGATAAGAGGGAGACACAGAAAATGAAAGTTAATAGAAATCAAAAAAAGAAAATGAAAGAAACGAGTGTAGCTCAATTGGTTGATCAAAATTGCTCTAAAATTGTATGTTCCATGATCCAGTAAAATTCAAATTAAATTATTGAATATATTTATTTTTTATTATTATGATATTTAAATAAATTATAGATAAAAAAAAATATAACGATCAAGAGAGAGAGAGAATAGCATCTCTCTCTCTCTCT
>MU227242.1:1387042-1400455 GCA_018584345.1 Thuja plicata | reverse complement strand
TATATATATATATATTTCTCTCCCTCTTCCTCTCAACCTTCTATCTCTTGACATCTATCCCTCTCTCTAACCATCTATCTCTCACCCTCTACCTTCCACCCTTCCTAGACCTTTATATCGATGATATCTCTTTGCTTCTTTATCTATACCTCTCCATATTTATTTTTTCAACTTTTCAACTCTCTCTCTCTCTTTCTCTCTCTCATACACACACACACACAAATCTTCAATGCACCCATTGCACACTAAGGGGCAATTGCTAGTTTATTTCATTTGATTGTTTCTTATGTAATAATAAATATAAAAAGTGATTTAAATCTATATTTATTTTAATTTATATGCATTTATTTTAAAAATTTGTTTTATATATATTGTTACAAATGCACTTAAATTGATCATTACTCATGTCACAATTATTCTTCCTCATTTTTTTCTTATAAGTGGGCCAAACTATTTAATGGCTTTGATGTCACCTCTAAATAAAGTTGAATCTAGTGAATATCTTGGTGTCATAATTCTAATTGACCTCATGTCAACCCATTAGCTTTCATCCCACTAGTTGTACCAATTATTTTCCTTCAACTACTTTCCATTCATTTATTGCACAGGATGGTGGTTAACTTTGTAGATTTTGCCTTATCAATCTTGGATTGTTGAAAGGCTACAAGTCGATTTTGAGTCAAGATTGTCTTTGTCAAGGGCACTAATGCATTTTGCCTCATTAGAAAAATATATGTCAATTTCTTTTGAGCTTCCTTCCTACTTTTTTTGGCCTTAGTTTCTCTTATAACTTTGTTTTTTTTCTTCCCTTTCTTAGATTTTGTATATGGCATTGTGAAAGAACCAAATTATTATTTTTGTCTTTAGGGAAATATTTGAAATATGATTAAACTCTATTTTTTCCAATCATAATTATCTTATCCCATTCTTATGGAAATCAAATTTCCTTTCAATCTTGCATATTAAAGATATGAGATTTCCACAATCCATAATTTATTTAGTTCAAGATTTTTGGAATAGATTGTGTGTAAGCTTACACACAATCTATTCCAAAAATACTGAACTAAATCTTGCCTATTTTATTGCATTAGGCAAAGACTCCAACTGTAACACGACTCTTGTTATCAATATTATTGGTGTTCGGAAGTGGAAGAAAGAGCACATTCGTGACAAACTAGAACTCGACTATGTAAAAAAATTTTGAATTAATAGAAAGGAGGTTATCATTAAGGCAATGCTTATGTGTGTGTACAGAGATGATATTTGTATTATATTTGAATGCATTTTATGAATATTTAAATATTTGTTGATATTTGGATATGTATATACATATAAATATATGTTTATGTTATATATTTATTCGTGTACATATGTTATGCATATTTTATAAAAGAAAATAGGATTTGTGGTAAAAGATTTCCACAATTCATAATATCAAGAGAATGTTGTTTTTAGATTCAATTATGTTCAAGATTTTTTGCATCAACATTTTGGATCACACCCTCTTCATCACGATATAAGAGAGCCAAGGGAATTATAAGAGATGTAAAGTTGTAGATTCGGTATAGGTAGAATTTATATTTGTATACGTGTATGTGTATGTGTATGTGTATGTGTATAATTTTGTGTTTGTTTATATACTTAAGTATATTGGTATAAATATATGTATTTTTGTTAGTAATTGTATATAGTTATGTGTATGTATGTTCTTATATATATATATATATATATATATATATTTGTACTTATTTATATTAATTGTGATTATATTTTAGTTTTATTTATTTATATTTTATTTTTGTTTTATTATACTCTATTGATAAATATACCTTTTGATTATTATGCATATCTTTAATATTTATATGTTTATGTTAATATATACAAGTATACCTATGTGAGATACATTCTTGAATATATACTACAACATTATATATGTTTGTCTATTTATGTATGTGAGTATGTTTATACACATACAAATCTTAAATGTTGATTTGTGTATGTTTAACATAATTTATCTTTTAATCTTGTCTTCCTCATTTTTGAGTTTTCTTTTCTTTTCATTCTTTAACTTAATTTTAATTATTTTTTAATTCATTTTTTTCTTTTCTAATTTCCCTCTTTTTTAAATTACTTATTCCAATTCTATTTTTCCTCTTTCCCAGGATAGATAATTGAATAATTGAATGGTATTTAAAAAAAGCATAAAAACTTGTATGAACCTTAAAGCCATAAAAAAATTGTTGAACAGGAAGATGTTTAGACGGGAGTGGCGGGATGGTGGGCAACTTTAAACACCAAATTGCCCAACTAGAGAAAAATGTGGCCTAGTTGAAGGTGGACATGGAGGGAACCAATAAACCGCTAATGGACGTCAGAAAGTTTGCACTGAAGGTCATGCATGCTTCCTCAACCACCCTTATGTTAAATGAGAAGGCTTCTGATGGGCAGGTGGCAGAGGAGGATAAGAACTCTTCAGATTTCTGAGGAGTGGGCGGACTTGTTGTTGTCAAAGCGCTTATGGAAAGAGAACTGACCCTTCTGGTTTCTTGGGATGTAGTGGCTAGCCCTATGGGCTATGGTTTCTTTTTTTTTTTTATAGTTTTAATGCTAAAACTTTAATGATGGTTTACACTCTTGTGTGGCACATTTTTAAAATGTTTAAGCTCTATCTTAACTCATTTTTTTTATACTAAGCATATGTGTTGGTGCTGATTTTTTATTTTAGTTTTTGATAGAGGTAGATGATTGTGCTGTTTAGCTTTGGCTTGCACTCTAGGTTTGATTAATATGTTGTTAATTCATCTCTAGACTGTTGTTTATATACCTCGAGCCAGCACCCTTTTGCTGCTGCTTTTATCAAAACAGATTATATTAACAAATTATATTGTTGAAATATCATAGTAAACCAAAAAAAATTACACCCATAATAATTAATACCTATACATTGAATCATTTTATATTCTGTTGATGGGTCAGTGTGACATTACATAAATTAGATCTTTAACTATTAAATCCTATATCAAAGTAAAAATATTGGATACCATTTATAATAATAATAATAAAACGGTAACTACAGACAGGCGGGCATTTTTAAGGAGCTCAAGTCACATCACCCCGAAACTTATATGGAATGGAAGTCACATCAACCCAAAGTTTGTAAGGAGTATAACTCACAACACACCTGTCTAATCCATAGAATAATGGACATGAGCTCCACTCCAAACATTGGGCCCTCATATAAATGATTCTACCTTTGTAAAAATGATTCTACATGAGATAAATTTGTCCTTTGTAAAACTATGATGCTCTCCATAGCAAGAAGCATCTCTTGTTATCTACATATACCTACATTGTTTGCTTCAGAGCTACCTACCATAACAGATAAGCATGGGCATGGGGGGTGTGGAGCTTGAGAGATGTGTTACAGGGTGGGCAGCAAGAGACTCTTCTGCCCATTTGTCTCCTTACACATACACACTCAGGTAGGAAATGAAGTACTAATTCTTACTGTTCCCATTAATGCTGCATTCTTCCAATGTTCTTTCATAACTGAATTCTCTGCATATGGCAGGAACCCAGGACCCCAGGATGTGATGCTCAGAGTCATTTATTGTGGGATTTGTCACACTGATTTGCATCAGATCAGAAATGATTTGGGAATATCTCGTTATCCCATGGTCCCTGGGTAAATATATATACCTACATTCTTATGCCCATTCTTATGACTTCCATAATCCATTTTATGTTCAGTTCAGTGGGTTTTTTGTTTTTGTAATAGTTGCATCCATGGCTGTTGTGGAATAGGCATGAAGTGGTGGGAATTGTGACTGAACTTGGCAAGGAAGTGGAGAAGTTCAAGATAGGAGAGCATGTGGGTGTGGGGTGTATTATTGGATCATGCAAAAGCTGCAAAGCCTGTGGTGGAAAAATGGAACAGTATTGCAATAAGAAGATTTGGACCTACAATGATGTGCTCCCTGATGGCAAGCCTACACAGGGAGGATTTTCAAGTGCCATGGTAGTTGATCAGATGTAAGTCTTTCTCTTTGGGGGTTTTGTTTTGTTTACAGTCCCTTCTGCTTTATTACAATTGATTGGATTATCTTTACTCACTTCTGAGTCACCACTATCACTTATTGATTCACCAATGGGTATCTTGTGAAGATAGAGATAAGAGAACTCTAACAACCTTTGGAATTGAAATTAGATGTTTTTTTCTTACATTGCATAATCTAGTATGATTTGTTCAATTGTTTAAAATTGTCTCACTTTTCTTGAAGTATTATCTTACAATTATAAGATAATTGTCTTACAATCACCATGTGTAGATGGTTATCTTACACTCTGTACTCTGGTCACCACTCACTCATTGATTCTCCAATGGGTATCTTGTGAAGATAAAGATAAGACATTTCTAACAGCCTTTGGACCAAAACGTTTTTCATAGTCATTTTGCAGAGATAACGATAGCAAATAGAGTACCCTTTTGAAATTCCTTATTACAGTAAAGGGGCCTGTAGGATCTTTGATTTCAATAGCCAATCTTATTTTTTAGTCTGCAATTACTTAATTGTGGGCAAATAGAAAGGATATTTGTTTATCTTCTATTTTGTTAAACTCGGTGCTTACACACCTTACAGTTTCTTTCTACTTCAAATTCAGTCCCCGCCATTAGATATTAACTCTGCGACCCACTGTGTGCATCTTGGAATTACCATTTTTCTTATTGCATAATCTAGTATGCCTTGTTCAATTATTTACATTATCTCAATTTTCTGCAACCCATTGTGTGTATATTGGAATTGAAATTAGATTCTTTTTCTTATATTGCATAGCCTATAATGATTTTTTATCGTTATTTAGATTGTCTCACCTTTCCTGAAGTCCTCTGATACAACCATTAGATCTGTGTACTCTTTTCTGCATCAGTTCAATTATTTGATTACTCACTTCTCTTAAGCAACAGGTCTCTGCTATTACATTTTGATTCTGCAATATTTTGTAATTCTAATGCTAAAAAAAATATCTTGTTATTCTGATTTAACCTGGAACATTTGTAGTCTAGTAGGACTATCTTCCCACCATCATAGTTATGTTTGTTGTGTAAAAAACTAAATTTTTGAGACGATGCAGGTTTGTGGTTCATATCCCTGAAAGTCTACCCCTTGAACAAGCTGCTCCGCTGTTATGTGCTGGAGTTACAGTCTATAGTCCAATGAAGCACTTTGCAATGACAGAACCTGACAAGAGATGTGGAATATTGGGGTTAGGGGGTGTAGGCCACATTGGTGTGAAGATTGCCAAGGCTCTTGGGCATCATGTAACTGTTATAAGTTCCTCTGATAAGAAGAGAATAGAGGCACTTGAAGTCCTTGGTGCAGACGAATACATTGTTAGCAAAGACACCACCCAGATGCAGGTATGCTTTTTGTGACTGATATTAATAATAATGAAACCCTGTGAGTAATGATTGTCAAATAATGCTGGCTCATAAAGCATACACACTAGAGAGCTTTGTCAATCCCTAAGCAGAATTTGAAAGTGCAAGTTTCTGAGTTGATCTGTAAGCATCTTCTTCCTCTACTAGCATCACCTAGCAAGGTTAATGTACTTCGGGGTCCCTGGGTTGATGTGCTAGCTTTCTCCACTTTCCCTCTTCTAATATCACCTAGCGAAGCTAAGGAACTTTGGGTTCTCTGATTTGAAAGAAAGAAAGAAAGATTCTTTTATAGTCCACGATACAGAGTGGTCTGTATGTGGGTCTATGGATGGCTTATAATAATATGGGGCTACCCTGAACTCCTTGCGGGAGGCACCTAACTATGCTACAAATGAGGCATACGTACCTTACCCCCTATGGGATTTGAATTTGTGACCTCTCTTTCAAGAACACAAGTTCACCTCTAGACCAACCAACTCAGAATGTGCTAACATTTTTGTCATCTAATATTCATACATAGCCTAGCAAACCTAAAGCGCTTTGAGGTCCTCTTGTAAATGCAAATGTTGTAAAATTTAAAGCTTCAATAAGGTATAGTGGCTTATTTCTTGATTTTCTGTCACATTGCTATATATCTAATGTCTACCAGTACTGCAGGGAGCAGCAGAGAGCCTGGATTACATACTAGACACCATTCCAGCATGCCATCCAATGGAACCATATCTTGCCCTGTTGAAGATCAATGGAATATTGATTATGCTTGGGGTCGCTAAGGAGCCATTCACCTTTTCCTCTAACCGTTTAATCCTTGGTAAATTTCTCAGCTTAATAGTTGAAAACATCATTTCACTTAGAAACTTCACCCTGTTTTAAAAATATCCCCAACCCCCGTCCAGTTGACAGTATCCTATGTTTTCAAGTGACCATGCATATGAAATTAGTTGAATCTCTTTTGGGTGTTTGTGGATTCTAGTGGGTTCTGCATATGGATTTCTTTAACAAATTGTGTAATAATTACAGGAAGGAAGAGCATAAGTGGCAGTTTCATTGGCAGCATGGAGGAAACACAGGAAACTCTAAATTTCTGTGCAGAGAAGAAAGTTTCATGCCAGATTGAGATTGTGGGCACGGACTACTTGAACGAAGCAATGGACAGACTAGATAAGAATGATGTTCGTTACAGATTTGTGGTTGATGTGGGTGCTAGCGATCTGGATAAGGAACAAAGATTATCATCCTCCATATAAGATCAGTATGTGCAGGGTTTTGTATTCCTAGGGTTTTAAAACTGGTTTATATTTGTGTGTCATTAATAATAGCTATATTTTGACCTGTCAAATGTTTATTAGTGCTCCGATCCATCCAATCCGAGAGCAAGCATGAACAAAATTCTCCAATCTTAAGGGAACTAGACACTTTCTTTCTAATAAGATTTTAAGGAATTTTAGTGAATGGCTTTTTAAAATTAATCACAGCATTCAGAGGTGTGATACAATTTTAAAATTAGCCAGAATTTACAAATGAAGTCCCTGGCTTCAAAAAAAAGGATGGGATGTGTTGTTATAGAGACAACACGATGCAACATACATTCTTCAACATTTACTTTAGAGTTATGCCATAGTTTCAATGATAACTTTCTACGCATTTGCCTTGAAAGTGTATGCATTCTAGTTATTTTAAATATTGTTTTGCAATTTGACTACAATTTTTCATAATACAAACACTAATCTACCAAGGTGTAATCTACCAAGGTGTAATCTTCAAAGGAATTTCATGAATAGAACTCCAGGCATGAAAGTGTTTTAAGACATGCATTGATTCAAGCATTCAAACAGATACAGGTTAATCTCATGCATGGTGGTGTTGCTTAATTCATTTAGTATCAGAATTACTTGTATACAATGCCTACTCAAATTATTGTAAATGATTTTAAACCAATTCAATCAACTCTGCAGCCAAAAGACACAAACTTCCATATACAAGACATTATTGTCAGAACTCTACAACATCAGGCGTCAACATAGGCACCAACCTAACTAACAAGGATCCTTTTCAGTTCCTCTCTTCTAAGATGTACACTACATCTTTTTTCCTCAGTTTGCCTTCCAATGAATGCTACATACTCATCAAATCAACAACCTTCATCAGTTTATCTTGATATTTGTATAGTTTAAAGCTTGAATTTCTGGTTTTGATTGTGTATGTTTTTTAGCATCAATCACACTCTGTGATCCATGCTCTTTGTTCTTACATTCTGATGATGGATCATCAGGTGTGATCCGAAACATTGATACTAAAAAACATACACAATCAAAACCAGAAATTCAAACTTTAAATTCAAATGAATTGTGAAAATCTAATCAATTTAACTTGTACAGTTTTCATCACTCTTCCTACTTGCATTGCATTGATCACTTAGGTAGCATATTAATTCCCAAGGATCTTTGTTTTGAATTTCCTCCAACTATGAAATCACTCCATTCCTTGGTCCATCTAAGCCATGCAAACCCTGTCACTACCTAACTAACTAACCTTGTAATAATTAGTAGCTTCATCATGTTCTATCCACATAAAGTCTTCTCAAGGCTGGGCTTATTCATGGCTATCCAGCTCATACAATGCACTAAACCATCCATGTTCCCCATACATCATAGCGGATGCCTTGGTGTATTGTAAGAACTGAATAGCCAAGATGCACTGGCTTTGGGGCAGCCAAAATGCACCGCCTGCCATTAGCCCATCATCCATGCCATTGCTTAAAAATCAAAGTTTCATAATACATTGTTTGGATATGCCTAAAAAAAAATATTTTGTTTCTAGATTATTTCATAAATTTTCTTATTTTGATTAATAATAAAATATTGAATGACACACACATAGGTACTTCATATAAAATTTTGTAAAATTGATTACTATATTAGAAATGAAAATATTGAGCTTCTAGATTTAAATTGATTTCAATAATTGTATTCCAATGCTAAATTGAATAAACAAATTTATAAAATTGCCTTATGAAAAAAAAATATATTGTAACAAAAATCATTGTCTATATAACAAATTTCAACCAGATTTTTAATAAATAACTTTGTGTTCCTAGTAACATATAATACTACATATTGTCTTTTATTTAATTTGCTTAATTTTATGAGTAAGATAATCTAAATTTAAGAAATTTCAATCAGTTTATTAATAAATAACTTTGTGTTCCTATTAATATATAATATTAATAATACTATATATTGTCATTTATTTAATTTGTTTATTTTTATGAGTAAGAAAATCTAAATTTAAGTTTATTAGTGTTATATTTATTTAAGTTATTACAAAAATAATTAAATAATGAGGCAATAATTTAATATAAGAAGTCACTATGTGGTGAGAGTAAGTGCATCACGAGGAGAGGAGTTGGTGTTGTGTTGTGAGAGTAAGATATAATTTGGTTGAAGAAAATTTTAACAAATTTAAGGTTAAAGTAAAATGATATATTAGTTATAATACTAATAAAAATCCTTAAAAAAAAAAAATGGAGCAGAGAGCAGAGCGGAGAGTGCAACGATCGTCTGGTTTGAACAATGGCTTCTGGTGCCACAATGGTTTTGCTTACCAAGGCAACCATGGGAGACGCTGGCCTCTCAACTATCGGGCAAAACCTTTCAATAGGGCTCCTCAGCAACCTTTACGAGCTTGGCAGGATCCGGAGAGGAGAATGCATTTTTTCAACCCTACTCCCTCCAATAGGAAAGGCAATGGACATCAAAAATCTCTCCCGTTCTAATTCAAGGATCTCGAACACAAGTTTTGGAGGGTCAAACCGGTTTCGCTTAAAGCGGGTGATAATGAGGTAGCTCCAAAACCTGCAAACCCTATTTCCCCTTTTTTGCTCATAGATCATAGGGAATGGAGTGAAAATCTTGACTTTTTTGGAAGCAAGGCTTTTTTAATGAAATGCTCGGGATTTTGGTCGGCCTACGAAAAAATCAAAAACTAGGTTTTCAATCACTATAGCCCAAATTGCAACCTAAAAATGCTCCCAAATGGCTTCTATATGGTGTTATGCCCTACGAAGGAAGCAAAGGATATTGTTTTGCAATCTGGTCCTTTCTTCATTGAGGGCCAGGGAGTTTACATTAGGAACTGTGAGCCAAATTTTGACCCCAAGAATGAAACCCTCATGGATATCCCGTTGTGGATAAACCTTAAGAATCTGCCCCACGAATATTGGAACATTGTTACCCTAACACTCATTGGTAACTCTCTAGGAAAATTCATAGATTGGGGAGAAGCCGTGGATAAGCAAGATCTATCTACATATATAAAGGTTTTAATACTTTGGAAGGAGACCATCCCTCTCCCTGAGCATCTGGAACTAAGATCCAATTCAGGGATTTGGAAACAGAAGATTGAGAAATCTAGCATTGCTATTGATGATGTGGAGATTTACAACTCCCTATCTGTGCGTAATGGAAAGGGCAAAGGTTTGATTGGGAATGTCGTTTGGGAGGAGTTGTTGGGAGACGTAGACATACCCATATCCCACTAGTGGCAGGGGAGGACCTTGTACAAATGGTGAACACTGGTTTCCAATCCTCATCAGAATTCACCAATGGCAAAAATAAGGCAAACCCTTTTGATCTTTCGCTCTTTGAAAATAATAGGGCAGTAGTAATCATGGAAAACCTTCCTATGACTGTTGTGGAACCCCAGATTAATCTTAAAGACTGTAAAATGGCTAATCATTTGCTTTCCTCTACTATTTCATCCCATATTCAGATAGAGAAGAAACTGATTGACATTGTGGAACGGGAGAATAAGGTGGTTGAATTAGATAGTGTTATGCCCTGCATACCCATCCCTACATTTTGTGTGCAAAATGTTGGGTCCCCCTTTTTTTCTTTGGCTCTTGCCTTGTCTTTTTTTTTTCTTTGTTTCCTTCTTCGGGTTTTCCCTCCCCAGGGGGTTTGTTTTCTTTTGCTTTTTGTCCTTCGTGTCTCTGGGACCCGGTCCCGAAGTTGGTTGTTCTTTCTAGAGCCAGATTCCGGACTCTGGGATTCCCCGCCACGATGTCTTCTTCTTGCAAGAAGGTATGGTCACGGGGAATCCCCGGGCCCGGAGTCCGGAGGTTTTCCTATTCCGGAGTTTGCGGAGAAGAGGGTAACTTGCTTTTACCTCGGGTATAAATAGGAATTACACATCACTTTTATAGTTACCACGATTAAACACTTGTGCATCCAAAGCGAATCAAAGTGAATTAAGGTGATTTCAAACTGATTTTGCTCCCGTGTTTAGTGGCTATTAACCACTGATTTTGTAGTAATTATTCACGGTAATCCCCGAGGTTAGCTCATTGCTAGGTGCATTCTGTGCCTATCTTCTCCATCGCATTTGTTTTCAGGTAAGCTCTCGGCTCTAGTCTCGTCGTTCTTTTTGGTTTTCTGGTTTTGGTCTCGTTTTGCTCGGTGTTTGTGTTTCCCGTCTAGTTTTTGCTCGTTGTTGTTGTCGTGTCTTGTTGTGTTGGTTTTTTGTCACCTCCCGTCAGTGGGTTGGCATTGGCAGAGGGTTGTTCGCCCTCTGCGCAATTGTAGCGTAGGAGGTTTCCATGCATTTTGCATGGTGTTGGTCATTTGTACATTTTGTAAGCTCTGTACCTTTTGTGCGTATATGTTTCGGCCTTCGGCCCTCTATATTTTTTTTATGTATATATCCTTCGGCTCTGCTGTGCTTTGGTTGTATATTTCATGTATATTCTTTCGGTTTCACGTCGAGCTCGCCGTGCCTTGTCTGTATTTCATCCGAGTTTGCAAGCTCACCCCACATCAGAATACCACCTAGTTGGAGCTCGGCTTTCTGCTGGTTTCAACCAGGCAGTTTTCTCTCTCCGTCGTCAATCAGTATTTATGGCAAATTTATGTCCCATGCATGCATTCAAGATTGCCCAAGTGGCTTCCGCTTTACGCACATTCAGACAGTTGGTGTCATCGTCATCATAACTCCCCATTTATTGCATAGCCATGTGATGCCCACTTGGGCCTGACAACTCACTTTCTAATCACGTCTCCCAACGGTTAGTTTTTCGGACTCTGGGTCCTACGTCCTCACCACGCCCATATCTTACTTCCTTCAAGTATGTTGAAACCCCCGGGCCCGGATTGTGGTTGAATTCCTAAGTTGACATTATATGCATATCTTTCTGGATTTTGACCTAAACTAACTTTTCAGGTGAAGTGCGCAATGCGGCAGTAAGTTCTCCGAAATCCAGAGTAATATTCTATCTTGTGAAATTTCTGTTTGTTGCCTTACCTTGCAGGTCTTCAAACATCCTACCTTCACTATGTCAGAGGCTTCTGCATCTTCACCAACCGGGAGCCCAAAACTCCCCTCCACAGCAGTCACTAGGGCAGCCGTCAGGTCCAAGATTGAGAGGGCCTTGGAAAAACTGCCCCTCAGCATGAAGTATTTGAAAGAAAATAATGTTATGGGATCAAAGATCAAATCCCAGGTTCAATTGGTCACCGACACTAGTGTCGGGATGTGGTCAGAAATGCAGGCCCTGGTTAAGATGATGTTCATTCAGCGGCAGACCGGGGACCAATTGGCCATCAATGTTGGGGAATCCAGGATTCTAAAGGCAGCTTGCTTCCCATGTTCTGTGCAAGCCCCGGAACTCATCCTCACTCTCGCAGCACACTACAACTCCTCTGTCTGGGCCGTCATGCTCGTCGCTCCGGTCCCGACCAGAAACCCTACACCCATGGTTTCCTTGGACGCTGCAACTTTTCGGGTAGGTCTAGGGATTCCCCAGTTTGATGAGGTGGCCGTCATCACCAGATCTGATGCCTTGGCACAATTTCAGCAGCTAGAGGTTATGGCTCGGCAATATCTAAATAAAAAATGGCTAAAGACCCCAAAGAAAGATTCAAAAAGAATGAAGTTGGAGATCCCCACATCTGAATTCAAGGAAAGCATCCAAATGGGGATCATAGCATTGTGCAAGATTTTCGGGCAACCCCATGCCCAGGAATTCTTAGGGTGGATGTACTACTTCCTACTCGCCATCTCCACCAGCAAGCAGTATTTTGATTGGGCCGCCATCATTTCTAACCACATGGACTCGTAGTTTCTTTAGGTGGCCCGGACCTCAAAATTTTATATGACATCCTATGTTCTCTGGGCCTTAGCACAACAACGCCCCATCACAAACGGGCTGCTCACATCAAATGAACTTGGGGTTGGCCTGGGGCAAAAGGCTCCTTGGGATTATTTCCCACAAATTCAATGGGAGGCTAATTTTCTCAACTTCTGTCAGGTTAACGACGCCTTCATCTATTACATGAATCTCCTCGCACCCACCCAGGATGTCAGGTACCATCTCTCTAAGGAGGCCATGGATTTGGTCAGAAGTTATGGCCACTACTGGGTGATACCACAATAGTGGGTTACACTTTTTTGCCTAAACGGACATTGAAGTGTACATTTTGAGAAAAACTTTCACATTCGGATGCATATTGTCGTAAAAATATTTAAAATCAAAAGATGAAGTAAACTAGAGTCTTTTAGGATTTTCTGTCTAGATTTCAAATATATTTTTTTCATTTTTTTTTTATTTGATTTTAATGGGATTTTTTTTCTCCCACTAAAACTGCTATGTTGCTGAAAATGTCATTTTCAAAAAGGTACAATGACTTCGTACAACATAACTTTTTTTCTAAAATAGATATTAATGTAGTTCTTTCAAATTTGGTTTTGTAACATCCATACGGAGGGCATGCAATTGGTTTGACGACATTATCATGAGTATTGCATATTTTATGAACGTTTGAAGTAGAGTAAACTGTAATTGTGACATACATTGACTGCGTAACTGATAACTTGTGTATTTATCGAAATTCAATTTTTTTTCTTTTGATAGAAAGAAGACTCAAAGCCAGAGGGCACTGTTATTTTTCAAATTTTTTTTTCTCTTTTCTACTATTTTT
>MU227242.1:1351508-1380567 GCA_018584345.1 Thuja plicata | reverse complement strand
CCTGGATCAATGAACAAACCACCATGACTCCAATACAAAGGAGTGAAATGAAGTGGGCACTGAAGAGGTGACCTCGAGAGATGAGGTGTCACTGGAAGGCCGAGTTGATGCTCAAATGAGAAGACACAAGGATCCTGAAATGGAATCCCCAATGCAAGTGGTATGACAGGTGTACTGACACTATCATGAGAGAGGAGATGAGTGTCCTCTGTAGAATCCTCAACAACTGCACCTGGTGGCTCGATGAATGGAGCTGGAGGGTCTAGCAGTGTTGAAGAAGAGTTTGGCTGAAGAGAAAGAACCTCAGCAAGATGTGGTGTGGCAGTCACAGCAGTGGTCTCAGGAATAACATAGAGGTTCAAGTGACCTAACTGCACCACATGATGCTCTCGCGGGAGAGGAGAGCTGAGCTCCGATATTGGGGTTGGTGGACCAAAATGTGTGAAGGTGTAGAGACGGGTGGAATGATCAACTGTCCCTGTAGCAACAATGCCACCTGTCACACTATCCCGAATGAAGACAAAATCTGGCAAGAACTCAATTGACTTCCTTGATCCACTGTGTGTGATCTGGTAAATCAAGAGAAGGTTTGCAGACAGGGATGGAACATACAGCACATCATTGAATGTGCCATCCTGAATGCATACAGAACCTTTCCCGTAGACTAGCATAACAGTGTTGTTCCCCATGAGAATGTGAGGAATGGGAGAAGCCTCAATGGAAGAGAAGATCTCCGGAGAAGACGTCATATGGTGAGAAGCACCTGAATCTAGTATCTAAGGGACCTGTGAAGGGGATGCAACAGATGCTTGTAATGCATGACCCTGTCCAAAATCCTGTCCAGATGTCGAAGATGAGGCAGAAGACTGAAAAGCAGACCCCTGTGAGGATGGAGAGGAAATAGTGCTCTTCTGAAGGAGAGCTTGCAAATCCGCAATCTGTTTCTCATAGCCATCAAATCTCTTCTGAAAACACTGTGACTCATCATGGGACCCCTTCTGACAATAGGAACATGTAGGGTGCCGAGTCTTCTATTTCTCCTTCCTAGAAGAAGATGGTGGGCCAGTAGAGTGCTGAGAAGAGGAATCAGATGTCTACTTCAGCTTCAGCTTCTATGTATCCTGAGATGACTTGGCAAGCAATGCCTGTGACTGTGAACCTGTAAGAGAATCCATCTAACTGAGCTTGGACTGCTCACGAGTTAACCTGTCACAGAAGGTCTCAAAAGAGGGCATAACATGCCATGCACCTAGTGCATCCATAGTGGAGTAGAAGGTAGAAGTGAAAATCTGATAAGGACCACGAAGCTTTGAGAGTATCAAGAAGATACACTCATCATCTGACTTCGTCTTTCCAGCAACCTGTAAAATAGATTGAAGAGACTTGAACTTCATCAGGAAGTCCTTAATGCTGGTGAATGAGTCAGGTGCCAAGGAGGTGAACTTTGCATCTATCTGGAGAATCTTGAACTGATTCATGGTGCCAAACAAGGTGGAAAAATTATCCCACATATCCTTGGGTGTGGTTAGACCATCCAGGTGGAATAACAACCCATCTGAAATATTCATGGAAATGAGGCCCATTGCCTCATCCATCCTATTTTTGTGCATAAGAGCCTCATAAAGCCTCTGTAGAACTGGCTGAACTATATCCAGGCAGGACCATAAACCTCGTGACATGAGGAGTCTGGTCATTTGTGGCTTCCATGTGTGGTAGTTATGTGGAGTTAGAACTATAATGGATGTGTCTGACATTGAGAGAAGAAGACGGAAGTAGAAGGGTCTCTCTGAATTGAAAATGCAGAAAGAAATAGGCACCCCCCCACAAACTATCAACCTAACTCCCGTACACCACAAGATGAAGCAAAAAAACATAAAGAACTAGAGAAAAACCTAAGTTTCTGAATGCAGAGAAGGAGGAAAAAAAAGCCACAACTTTGACGCCAAAAATAGGAGCTCAAATAGTGGAACCAGCAATCAAGACCAGCATCAACATGTCCAACTCGAAAACACCTTTTCAGCGATATTTCATTTTTCAAAAACGGACACCGTATGCTCAAGTTATGAGCAAAAAACTGACAGGTACCCTGAAAAATGAGCTCGCTGAAAAAACACAGAGACGAGGCTAAATTTGACGCCCGTATGGACATCACCAGGTCGTCTGAGCGGCGCCGCTGGCGGTGGTGGTTGCCGAGCGGCTGTCGGGTGGCACTGCGGCTGAGCGGCGCAGCCGGTGGAGGGTGGCTGGAGGGCGGCGCGGTGGCCGAGAGGAGGTCCGGTGGCTTCGCGGTGGCGCGCCGGCCTGTGGCAGAGCGCGGGTGGTCCCCTGGTGGCGCGCGGGTGGCGTCTTTTTTTTTATAACTACAGGCATTTTTTTTAAAGCCAAAAATCATTAAAAAATGATTTTTTTTTTTTAATTTTAAAAAAAATTTCTCGTTTTGCGTGCTATACGGCGTAGAGAGAAAAAAAAATTCCAGAAGCTTCGGTGCCCAAAAAAGTCAATTTTTATATGGATTTTGGGTATTTCAGGCCTTCTGGACGCAACCGTGAGGTCAATTTTTGCCCAAGGTGCTCCAAAAAATTGCAACCCCCCAGATCCAATATAAAAAACACCAGAAAACCCCAGAAAGAAAGGGCTTGATCCACAGCTCCAAAAAACTTGAACAAGCTACAGCAGCGAGGCTCTGATACCATGTAGAAACTGATAAAATATCAAATTCAACTCCAAGATCCAGCTTCATGCAATAAACCTGTCACAAAGAATGAAGCAACAATATGGAAAAAGAAAAACCCTCTTGTGCTCAAAAATGTCAGAGCTCAAAATCTATTATCCGATAATGAAAAAGTACAATGCTCAACCTTATAAAAGGTGAGATAGAAACCCTAAAGGGAAAAACTAGGCTGCACATTATTAATTAATAATGCACCTAAGTGAAGCTTAAGTAACTAGAGTAATAGGAACTTATATAAGTAAATCAATATGATTTAATTAATAAGCATAAAGTAATAATGCTCTAACATTTAATGTCATTCTACGCTTGGAAGATAAAAGGGGTGGTTGCGGATGAAGTGGGCAAAGTCAAAGGGACTTTATCAACTTTATAATGGACAATGGGCTTGTGGAAATAGAACTTAAAGGAGGAGAATTCACTTGGACTAATAGGAGACTAGAATTTAACAACATTGCAGAGAAACTAGACAGATTTTTCATCTATGGTGACTGGTCATCAACATAATGGATTTGTAATGCTAACATTCTCACCTTCATTGGATTGGACCACTATCCTATATGTTTAAGGATTCAGAATGATCTATCACCGAAAAGATGCCCTTTCAAGTTTGAAGCGATGTGGCTCATTGAAGAAGTCTTTGATGATTTGGTAAAAGAATGGTGGACCAATGCACCACCCAGGGTTGGAAATAGAGTCTTTGTCTTCAGAAAAAAACTTCAATTTATAAAAGAAAGGCTGAAAATATGGAACAGAGAAAGCTTTAAAAACATCTTTGTGGACAAACTCAAGGTGGAAGATGAATTAAAAAATTTAAATGATTTGATCATAACACATGGCATGACCAACGCAGAATTTTTAGAAGAGCAGAGATTGAAAAAGGAATACTCAGAGCTATTAGCTAGGGAGGAAATATATTGGAGATAGAAATCAAGAAAGCTTTGGCTCAAGGATGGCGACTATAACACTAAGTTCTTTCACAACTCAGCAAAAGTAAAAAGAGCAGGAAACAAAATTTTCTCATAAAAGACCAAAATGGTCAGAATATAGACTCAGTGCAAAAGATCAATGTTGAAGCGGTGAGATATTTCTCTAATATTTTTTTTGAACCTAGTCAAATTTTTGAATTCTCTGATGAGATTATGGGGTCCATCCCTAAATGCATAAGCCAGTCTCAAAATGAGCTCCTTATGGCTCTGACTTCCTAGGGAGAGATTTAAAATGCTCTTTTTGGTTTGGGAGGTGACAAGTCTCCTAGCTCAGATGGATTCACGGCCTTATCTATCCAACACTTCTGGACACTGGTTGGTAAGGAGATATGGGAGGTGGTGGAGGAATCCCAGAGTGGGGGTTTTATGCTAAAAGACCTCAATAACACTTTGATTTCCCTGATTCCCAAAAAAGTGGTCACCACAGGTTTTGAAGACTTCAGGCCCATTACATTATGTAGTGTTATTTACAAAATTATCTCCAAAACTATGGCTAACAGGCTGAAACTTGTTTTAGGAGATGTTATATCAGAAGAGCAAAGTGGGTTTTCCCCTAACAGGTCAATTTTAGACGGAGTCATTGTGCTCATGAAGTGGTACATTCTATTCGGACTACCAAATTGAGAGAATGATGGTAAAATTGGACATCAGGAAAGCATATGATGAAGTTGATAGGGCATTTCTCTTAAAAGTCCTTAGGAAATTTGGCTTCTCCAATGAGTGGGTCACTTGGATTGACAACTATCTGTCCACTGTCAAAATATCCATCCTAGTAAATGGTAGCCCACAGGGATTTTTTGACACATGCAAAGGCATTTATCAAGGGGATCCCATTTCCCCTTTCCACTTTATCATCATGGCCGAGGCTTTGGGCATATTCATTATGAGCAAGAGAAGTGCATGACAATGCTAGGGAATTAAGGTGGAAGTACATGTGCCTCCCCTTTCTCACCTACAATTTGAAGATTATACCTTCCTGGTAGGGGAGGCCTCCATTAGATAAGCTCAAATGATGAAGTCAACTTTAGACAAGTATAGTACAGCATCGGGACAACAAGTCAATTGGCTGAAATTGGAGATTTACTTTTTCAACACACCCCTCCAACGCCAATGGGACTTATGTAGAATCTTGGGCATGAGGAAGAGCTTCCTCCTTGCAAAATATTTAGGCATTCCATTATTTGGCAAAGCAAGGAAATCTGAGCTTGGGCATATTTGGTTTCCTCTGTTTCAAATAAAATGATAGGATGGAAAGGGAGGTGGCTCTCTTCTGTAGGGAGAATCCTCATGCTAAAATCAGTGATATTTGCCATGCCAATCTTCCCTACGATGTTTCTCAAAATCCCTATGAGTGTGATAAACGATATAGGACAAGGAATGAGAAATGTTTTTTGGAATGGGGCCAACCAGGAAGACAAAATCCCCCTTCTTGCATGGGAGAAAATATGCAAACCCAAAAGTGAGGGCAGGCTGGGCTCAAGAATTGGCAACTCGTGAACACTGCCTTGTGTGCCATACTGGTCTGAATCATTTAAAAAAATTTAGACAGAATATGGGTTCGCATTCTGAGAGCAAAATATCTGGACAAACAGGAAAATAATAGAATCCTCATAATCAGAAACCCTCTAAGAGGATCTGCAATGTTGAACTTCATTGCCTCTTACAGATCCATTATCACTGATCATTTATCTTGGTGTGTTGGCAATGGTCAAAGTGCCAATTTTTGGGAGGACTCATGGAATGGCCTCCCCGCACTAAAGGATTCAGAAAACCTCCATGATCTGAGAAATTACTTTGTTAAGAATTGGGGAGATAAAATTTCAGATTATATAGTTTTAAAGGAGGAGGTTTTTGGTAGGGAATGGAGATGGAAGATAGTTGATAATGAAACCCTTACAGCCCAGAAAAAAGTGACTATGAGGGGCATCTTGGAAGCAAGGAATATCAATTTCCACACAGATAATGACAGTTTGATTTGGTGTCGATCAAAAAGTGGTGATTATTTAGTAAAACTGGGCTATCAATTGTTGGAAAGCGCTGAAGTAGAAAATAAGTGGCCAACTAGATTATGTTGGGGCAAGGACTGTCTACCCAAAGCGGGATTTTTTTCCTGGCTAGCTGCTAGGGGCAGAATTCTCATGGGAGAATGCAGGAAAAGGCTTGGTATGTTAGGGCCTATGAAATGTGTCATGTGTGGCGAAGCAGAAGAATGTGTTGATCATCTATTAGTGTAGTGTAGAAGTACAAGGCCTTGTTGGGAAATGATCCAACACAAACTGAATTGGTAGGGACCCCTCCACAACAATCTTAGGGATGTCTTATTAGGGTGGCCCTCATCCCAAGGTAAATCTTGTTTGGATGGGATATGGGATATTTTCCCCTTTACAATGATTTGGGAAATCTGGAAAGAAAGAAATAGAAGAGTTTTCCTGAATCAAATTGAAAATCCAGACAAATTGTTGCATAGAATTAACCTCTCAATTGGGGAACTACTGACTGCCTCAGCAGGAAAGAAATCAATAAAATGCCCATTCACAAAACATGACAGGAGAATTCAAAACAATTGGTCGGGCATCAAAATTAGACAATGGGGAAATGTGATCCCAAAATTGAAAGTTTTTTTGGTTAAAGATAAGGTGAGATAAAAGAAACCAGATGATGGGTGGATCAAAGTAAATTTTGATGGTGCATCTAGGGGAAATCTAGGAGTTTCGGGGATTGGGGCCATTGCAAGAGACTGGGAAGGATAGACGGTAGCATTTAGTGTAGAAAGAATCACTGAGGGTACAAACAATATGGCAGAAGTCAATGCTGCTCTACTTGGGATTAAAATGAACTTGAATCTAGGATTCAAGAAGCTTCACTTAGAAGGGGACTCAGCAATAATTTTAGCAGAAATAATCAAAAGGAAAATAATGGCATGGAATCTTCAACCACCCATCAATGCTATACTAGAGTTGTTAAAACAATTTGAGGACTATAAAATATCCCATGTTCTAAGGGAGGGGTATCACGAGGCTGACACTTTGTCCAATTGGGAGGCTAATTTTGAAAGTTTCGGTGTCTCGCACTTTGAAAGTTTCAGCTTACTGACTGTTGATCACTTGGAGATAGGGTTACCACTGCTCCATATGGTTTGATATTTTCTAACCTGGGTAACGAGTTGCCTCATGCTGACGAAGACAACAAGTAGATTTTAGAACGCAGAGAAATTTTTTTTGTTTAATGCACAGTGGTTATATATTTTGTCATGTGTCAGTTTCCCAATTGGATCGCGCACTTGATTTTGGCGGCGCTTCTATGGACTTGGCCATGATGAACCATAACTAATTGAATGTTTGAAGATGTTAAGTTGATGATCACCGAGCTGCAAAAATTTAATGCAAGACATTAAATCAGCTAATGTATTGTAATGTCATTGATGTCAACTTGATATAATCTGATTGGTTATATACATAGTGTCAAACACTTCAAGGAACCACGGAGATAAAGGTTATGTTATCATTAATGCATAAAATTTTAGTATACACTAAGTGACAACAAACACCGACGAACAGTGCACACCGATAGATAGAGAACCCCGAGAGAAAAGTCACAGTGTTACCTGAGCAAGAAACCCGAGAAAGCATTATTGACGAGAAGAACCACAGTTTTACCCGACAGATAGACAAAGATGCCTAAGGACAACTGAAGTCAAGACTGAGCTAACAAGGATTTAAACACTTAAAAGAACTGATGTTCAAAAATGACAAAATACTTAGCTAGCAAGAGCTAAAGATGGATTTAATCGATTGTTAAACATTTTTTTCATCGACAAGTTTAAAGCCAAAGATAAGCTAGAGTTTTAAAGCAGTTTTATTCCAGTTGTCAAAAAGATATCTACGTGATAAAACTGAATTAAATATTTAAAATAATGAATGGCGACAATTGTGGATCACGCCAAGAACAATAAATTCAAGGACTTTGAAACAATGAAATCATGTCTATAAAGAGACAAGCTAATTCATTATGAATTAGGGGAGTTAATAAAGAAGAGGATGTTGAAGAGAAACTGGTGAAGAAAGACTTCATTCAGACCTGATCAATCAAGCTGAAGGACAGAGCTAATTCTGTGGACACTGAGCAATAGAGAAGCACAGCATCACCGAGAAAAAAGAAGTGGAGCAAATTTATTGAAAAGAAACATTAATCAGAAAGGTATTATGAGCTTACAATAGATCTGAAAATATACAAGTCTAAGTTATATTTATGAACAGATCAAATATTGTTTCAGTTTAACCATTGGATCATAAAAGTATCTTAACTGAGTAGGATCTAAACAAATCCTTTATATATTGAGATACATCCCAAGGAGTATCAAAAGGTTTATCATGAAGATAGCATAGGCGTGCCAGATATCAAGTGATAAACTGTTAGTATTAAATCCTCTAACAAGGTCGCACTTAACAGTGTGTTTGTAACCTTTAACAGGGTTGGCTCTTCACCGAGCTCACTTCAAAAGAGTGAAAATTTTGGGTTACCAGTCCCAAGTGATTTTTCCCTTAACAGGGTTTCCACGTTAAAAATCCATGTGTCAAATGTGTTTATGAGACATTGCTTTCATGTTTTTCTTTACACATTACTAAAACAACATTGATCGGTAAACACTAAGTTATTCACTGTATTTTGGTAAATGATATAATGTTATTCAGTAAACATTAAGAATAAGGTTTAACAATGAACTCCGAGCGGTAGTTATTTAATAAGATTATTTAAGGGCATACATCTTGTAGAACTGAAGATAACTAGAGGCTTAATATTGTGGTACTAAATTTTTTGGGTTGATTTATTGGAATATTTCTTAGGCCATTGATTCACCCCCCCCCTCCCCCTCTCATTTATTCTAAAAATTGATATCAAAGCTTGTGTGCTTAGAAGGAAGGTTTCAAGACCTAAGCAAAAGATCACAAGATGAGCAAACGAGATGTGCTTAAGTTGAACAAAGATAACTTTGCATCATGGCAAAGCAGGATAAGACTCCACATATTAGGTATTGGAAATGATGTTACTCAATACTTGGATACTAAATATGTGTTTCCTACATGACCTCACACACTTGATCAATTGAGAGAGAAGCATGAGCATAATTGCATGATGATAGAGCTTGCTTCCTCACTCTCCGATGATGAATTTGAAGATGTCAAAACCTGCACCTCTACAAAGAAAATGTGGGACAAATTGAAGTTGGTACATGGAGGAAATGCTAATGTACTAAGAGCTGAGGCAGAAAGCCTAAGAGGGAGGTTTGATGACCTAAGGATGAAAGAAGAAGAAAATATCACTCAGTATAGCTACAGAATCAAAGAGGTAGTCAATGTTATCTGAGGAGTTGGAGGTTTACTTGACAAAGAGATAGTGGTAAGTAAAATTCTAAGAACCTTACTTCTTGTATATGCTATTAGAGTATCTGCTATACAAGAAATGAGAGCAGTAGAAAACAATAATGTTACTCTAGATAGACTGATTGGTAGACTTGTCTCATTTTAGATGAATAACTTTGATAAGAGTTTCTTACCGTCTATAGATTCTACAATCAAATCTTCTTTAAAAATAAGTAAGTCAAGTCATAAAGACACTATGAGGAATGATAGTGAAATTGGTAGTGATGACCAAGGACTTGATGAGATTGAAGAAATAATGGCAAGAATATTGCATAGAGGCAGAGGTAGATACAAAGGTAAATTACCAATTGTATGTTTTAATTGTAAAGAGATTGGACACTTTGCTGCTAGATGTCCTAACAAAAGAAAAGAAGACAGAAGCAGTGACAGATCATATGAAAAGAATTTTGACAGAGGTGATAACAGAGATTACCGAAGCAACTGAAAATCTGATAGAAGAGATATCTAAGACTATAAGGACAAAGGGAAGAAAGCTTGTTACCTGGCTGAGAACAAAGCTAGAGATATTGACACCGAATCTGATGAAGACATTGAGATGGTATTTGTACCCATGAAGGATGATTCACACAAAGAAGAAAGGTATGTTGAGATTGCACTCATATCTAAAGTTAGTAAGAATGATGTCTAGATTATAGATAGTGGTTGCACTCACCACATGACTGGTGATAAACAAAATTTTGAAACTTTTGAGTATTATAATGGTGGATCAGTAAGAATGGGTAATGACTCACCTTTTCCAGTTGAAGGTAAAGGAACCATAATGCTAAATAATCTGATCAGATGTGAAAATTCATACTAGGTAAAAGGACTTAATTATAATCTATTGAGTATTTCAAAGTTGAATAACACAGGTCACCAAGTATCATTTGGGAATAAGAAGGAAAAGATCTTCAATGAATCAGGGAGGTTGATCGGAACTGGTGAACAGACAAAAGGTAACCTATTCTATCTTGATGACATGAAAACCACTTGTTTAATGGCTAGAAATGAAGACATATGGTTGTGGCATAAGAGATTATGTCATGTGAATTTTGACAACGTGATTAAGATAAACAACAAAAGGAAAGTAAGAGGCTTACTGAGCATGTCAAATCCTGACCATATCATGTGTAAAAATCGTCAAAAAGGTAAAATGACAAAGTCTAGTTTCAAGAGCGAAACCCATACATCTAATGTCATTATAGAATTAGTCCATACTGATCTATGTGGACCCATGAGAACAAAGAGTTACTATGGAGATAGATATTCCATTCTCTTTGTAGATGATTATTCTAGAATGATGGTAGTTATGTTCTTAAAGGAAAAATCAGAAGCATTCAAGATGTTTAAATGGTATAAAGCTATGGTAGAAAAACAAAGTGGTAAGGAATTGAAATTCTTAAGATCAGATAGAGGAGATGAATTTATTTCAGATGAATTCACTAACTTTTTCAATGACCATGGAATTAAAAGACAAGTTTCTACACCAAGAACACCACAACAAAATGAGATTGTTGAAAGAAGGAACAGATCCATTGTTGATTGTGCAAGAATACTAATGATAGAAAAATGGATCACTCAAACTTTCTGGAGGGAAGCTGCAGTACTGTTGTTTGCACATTGAACAGAGTACAATTAAAGAAAGACACCAAGAAGACACCCTATGAGCTATGGTGTGGTTACACACCCAATGTAAGTTACTTCAAAAATTTTGGAATTCCATGTTATATTTTGAAAGATGATAGAAATGTAAAGCTTGACTCCAAAAGTGAAGAAGGAATATTTCTAGGGTATTCCACCAAAAGAAAGGCTTATAAATGTCTTAACAAGTCCTCTAACAAGATAATTGAAAGTGAAAATGTCAGAATAGATGACTATACAGAGAAAAATAATGAGAAAAGTAGAAAAAGAACTTGAAGACTATGACAGGTTTGTCTATAATGAAGAACCTGACACTCTGCCCGAGCAACAGTGTATTGCTCCCAAGCAATAGAACATTGCACTTGAGCATTAGGGTAAAAACACTAAAAATTAGGAAATTACTCAAGATGATGTACAAAGTGATGGAGATCAGATTGAAGGTCAAGATGATGATCAGAATGGTGAACAAAGAGCTGAACCGATACTTGCCAAGTATGTCAGAAGACACCATCCACAGAACCATATCATAGGAGACAAGAAGGCTGGAATGAGAACAAGAATTAAGTCACTAAACACCAGATGTTTAATTTGTGATTTTGAGCCTAAATCTATAAATACTGCACTAGAAAATGAAGAATGGGTCACTGCTATGAATGAAGAGATAGAACAGATTGAGAAGAAAAAGACATGGATACTAGTACCGAGACCTGGTGACAAGAATGTCATCAATACCAAATGGATATTTAGAAACAAGCTGAATGAGAATGGAGAAGTCACAAGGAACAAAGAAAGGTTAGTATGCAAGGGGTATGCATAAGAAAAAGGCATTGATTATGGAGAAACCTTTGCACCCATTGCTAGACTAGAAGGAGTCAGAATTTTACTTGCTTATGCTGCATACAAAGGATTCAAGGTATACCAAATGAATGTCAAGTCTGCATTCCTAAATGGAATACTAGAAGAAGAGGTATACATTGAACAACCAAAAGGGTTTGTTGATCCTGATAAGAGAAACATGGTATGTAGACTACACAAAGCCTTGTATGGATTGAAACAAGCACCTAGAGAATGGTATGAAAGAATTCACTCCTATCTCTTAAGCATTGGATTTGTAAGAACAAGTGATAATAGTAATCTGTATTTAAAAAAAGATTTTGATGATAATATTTTGATTGCTGAAATATTTGTTGATGATATCATATTTGGGGGTAATCATATGTTATGTAAATCATTTACTAATGAAATGAGAAAAGAGTTTGACATGTCTATGTTTGAGGAGATCAAATTCTTTCTTGGTCTACAAATTCTTTAACAAGATGCAGGCATATGTATCACACAATCCAAATACATCAAGGAAGTGTTGGAGATATTCAAGATGGAAGATTCCAAGCTAGTTGGAACACCTATGGAAACTAGATGTAAGCTGACAAAGGAAGATAAGTCAAATGAGGTAAATCAGACCTTATATAGATCAATTATTGGCAAAATAATGTATGTTGTTCATACCAGACCAGATATTGCACATGCAATTGGAATAGTTGCAAGATTCTCTTCTAATCCCAAATAATCACACATGTCTGTTGTCAAAAGAATTCTAAGATTTCTAAAGAATACCAAGGACTATGGTCTCTGGTATAACAAAAAGGGAAAATTTGAGCTTCAAGTCTATACAAATGCTTATTGAGCTGCAAATTTAGATGACAGGAAGAGCACAAATGGAGGAGAATTCTTCATGGGTGACAGACTTGTCACATGGATCAGTAAGAAGCAAGGATGCATCTCATAATCTACTGCAAAGGCAGAATATGTGGTTGTTGTTGTAAACTGCTCAAATATTGCATGGATCAAACAATTACTGGAAGGTATGAATATGAAAATTCTTAAACCAGTAATTATCTATTGTAATAATACCAGTGCAATAAACATATCAAAGAATCTAGTCATGCATGTTAAGACTAAGCATATAGCTATCAAGTATCATTACTTAAGAGAGCAAGTACAATAGAAAGAGGTGATACTAGAATATGTTCAATCCAAGGAACAATTAGCGGACATATTCACCAAGCCATTGCCTAAAGATACATTTGAGTACCTGAGAAAGAGACTAGGGGTCCAACCCTTGTCTATTGGTCACTAAGCTGACTAGGAGGTTGCATCAGCCCACACACAATCAGAAAATCATTGATGTTGATGCAAGCAAAGAGATGGACAGCAAAGATACATTTGTACACAGCAAGGAATTTATCTGCATCAAACACTGGAGATATTAATTGGCTAATACAGAGCTATGTTGATGATGGAATGGGAAATTCAAGGAATATATTAAATAAAGAGATATGACTTTGGCATTGTTGTCAAAGGGAGATATGTAACTTGTAAGAGAGAGAATATCCATATGGGAGAGATGTAACTTGTGATGGAGAGATAACTTAAGGGAGAGATTATATCCATATGAAATATCCATCAAAGTAAAGAAAATCGTGAGGGAGAGAATACATCCAAAGGAAGAGAAGTATTCTATGAAACATATTGTTGTAAAAGGAAAAAAGAGATGATCAAGGAAAGGAACAGTCAAAGGGAGAGAACAGATCAGAAACAGAAGCAACAACAAAGGGAGAGACAAAATTAGAAGCTTATACATCTATCCAATGAAGGGATTGAAGATGGAAGAGAGTACTCTGTAAGAATCAAATCAAAGGTAGAAGAGCTTACCAAGAGCCACACATTTGTATTGGTTATAGAACAATAAGTTTGGTAGTTTGATGAACTACAACTGGTATATTTTATAATGTATTAGTATTATGTAGTGTGTTTCCATCAATGCCAAAGGGAGAGATTGATGAACCATAACTGATTGAATGTTTGAAGATGTTAAGTTGATGATCACCGAGCTACAGAAAGTTAATGCAAGACATTAAATTAGCTAATGTATTGTATTTTCATTGATGTCAACTTGATATAATCTGATTGGTTATATACATAGTGTCAAAGACTTCAAAGAACCAGGGATATAAAGGTTATGCTATTAGTAATGCATAAAAGTTCAATATACACTAAGTGACAACAAACACCGATAGACAGTGCACACCGACGGATAGAGAACCCCGAGAGAAAAGTCACAATGTTACCCAAGCAAGCATTACTGACGAGAAGAACCACAGTGTTACCCGATGGATAGACAGAGACGCCCGAGGACAACTAAAGTCAAGATTGATCTAACAAGGAGTTAAACACCGAAAAGAACTGAAGTTCAAAAATGAAAAAAGACTTAGCTGGCAAGAGCTAAAGATGGAGTTAACTGGTTGTTAAAAATTGTTTTCATTGACAAGTTTAAAGCCAGAGATAAGCTAGAGTGTTAAAGCAGTTTTATTCTAGTTGTCAAAAAGATATCTACGTGATAAAACTGAAGTAAATATTTAAAAGCAAGAATGGAAAGAATTGTGGATCACGCCAACAACATGAAAGTCAAATACATCATTCAGACCCAATCAATCAAGCTGAAGAATAGAGTTAATTCTACGGACACCAAGAAACGGAGAAGCATAGTATCACCGAGCAAAAAGAAGTGGAGCAAAAGTATTGAAAAGAAACATTGATCAAAAAGGTATAATGAGCTTACAATAGAACTAAAAATCTACAAGTCTAAGTTGTATTTATGAACAGATCAAATATTGTTTCAGTTTGACCATTGAATCAGAAAAATCTCTTAACCGAGTAGGATCTAAACAAATCCTTTATATATTGAGATACATCCCAAAGAGTATCAAAAGGTTTATCTTGAAGATAGCATAGGAGTGCCAGATATCAAGTGATAAACTGTTAGTGTTAAATCCTCTAACAAGGTCACACTTAATAGTGTGTTTTTAACCTTTAACAGGGTTAGCTCTTCACCGAGCTCACTTCAAAAGAGTGAAAATTTTGGGTTACCGGTCCCAAGTAGTTTTTCCCTTAACAGGGTTTCCACGTTAAAAATCCATGTGTCAAATGTGTTTACGATTCATTGCTTTCATGTTTTTCTTTACACATTACTAAAACATGATTGATCAGTAAATACTAAGTTATTTACTATTTTTTGGTAAATGATAGACTGATATTTGGTAAACATTAAGAATAAGGTTTAACAGTGAACTCCGAGCAGTAGTTATTTGATAAGATTATTTCAAGGCATACATCTTCTAGGATTGAAGATAACTAGAGGCTCAATATTGTGGTACAAATTTTTTTGGGTTGATTTATTGGAATATTTTTGAGGCCAATGATTCACCCCCCCTCTTAGTTATTCTAACAGGCCGATTTGGGATATTGATTTCTAATTATGACAGATATAACACTTGTCATTCTTTCACATCAAATCATATTTAATGGAAAGCTATTTCCCTTCTGGCATGAGCAAGTTGATGTCATCAGCAGAGGCAAAAGCTGCATTTCAACCTACATCAAGTTGAGATGATGAAACGAATGGGCAGTTCGTAGCATTGCAAATGCAACAAAAGGACATGCGTTCTCTCCTCATGATTGTCAAAAATTTCCTTTAAATTTTCCATGAGTTCGAGCTTGTTTACACGAATTGCACATTTTTCATTTTTATTTACATCCATCTCTCTCTGTAATAGCTCTGTAGTTGTTTTTGTGGAAGTGATTGTCTGGGTGTGTAGGAACTTTCAGCTCTATGGAGGCTACTTTTACATTGAAGCCTGACAAACATAAGCAGAAAAAGGGCTTCTTTGGTGATGCTAATGTGAAAATAACTCAAAAGCTACTCAGGTGGTCCAGAAAAAATCTAGAAGAATTGGGAAGGCTGAACTTAGATTTAACATCCATGATTCTTGCATGGGCCCTAGAGATTGGGGTGGAGAATGTGGAAATTCATGAAGTGATTAATGCCCTTTTCTATGAAGATGTTTTGGGATATTTGGAGACTTTCCTCGAATGGGTGTGGCCTAGAAGGGGCTTTGACATCTCAGAGGGCATTGCGGATGAAGTCCAGGCAAGGACTGAAAGTTTTCTTCCCTTTATTCGATGGTCGCGGGGCGTCAACCAAGGTGACTATTTAATTAAATGCCTTATATGATGGGAATCCATTAGAGAGGCCATCATAGATCGTTCAGTCGAAGTTAATGGTGGAGTTTTTTTCCTCAACCTTTGAATTCCCCAGAGGAGGAGTTCTCTGGGTCTCGCTAGGAGAGCAAGATGAAGATGAAGAAGCATGCGCTCGGGTGCCCTTTTTTGGTTAACTGGGTTGGTAAATTTTGGGTGAAATTTATTTTCTCTTTCTATATTTTCTAGTAAATGTATATGGTGATGTTTGTTGGGAATTTTTCTTATCCTATTACAGACAGATGGCTCTCTGCCTTTTGTGTTGGCAGATGTTAGTGTGAACGATAGTGCAATCTTTACTTTCTCATTTTTATTCATGCAGAATTTACCTCTCTTTTCATATTTTGATCAAAAATATTTTAGTTCTTGGGACTGAACTTTTATGTATTTGGTGGTGAGGTGGTCTCACCATTTTTGTATTTTCCCTACTATGGCCTGAATTATCGGCAGGACAAAACTTGGTGTCTGGATCATACTTGAAATGTAATCCTTATAGCTTTTTATGAATAATATTCAAAACTCCTCTATTACCGAAAAAATGATATATTAGTTATTTATTATAATAATAAATTTATGATTGAAAAAAATCAATTTTACATTATCTTTGACAAAATATTTGAATGAAGTAAAGTTTTATAGAGTTAGTAACAAATGTATTGACTTACTATGATAGTTAGTTCTCTTACTTACTGTAGTAGTATGGTTAATTTTCCTTCTACTGTGATGTTGGGGGTAGTATGTTTGTTTGTTGTAGGTGTTTGATGTTTTTGATGTTAAAAGAAGGGATAGGCTGATCATGTGTTGTTTGTGTGCTGGGGTTTCTTACCATGTTTTTCTTGTGCAGTAACTACTTTTTTTGAGGCTCTGCTTCCTGTTTTGAGGTCCAAAAAAAATTATTTTTTTTAAAATATATTTAATATATTTTACTCAAACAAAAGTAACATGATAAAATCAAAATAAAATAAAAACTTAATTAAAATATTTAAGCTTGAATTTCTGGTTTTGATTGTGTATGTTTTTTAGCATCAACGTTTCGGATCACACTTTGTGATCCATCATCGGGATGTAAGTGTTAATCTCTAAGTTTTGTTGATAATTAGTGACCAACACTTAGTCATTCAATTGGACAGTTTTTAGTTGGCTATCATTGTGGCCGAGCTAAAACTATGCAAGGCCGAGCAACATTGTCGAGTAGTTTTCAGTTTGCCTAGTTACATTTGTCGAGCCGAGTTACATTGTTGAGCCGAGAAGGATACAGAGATATTAAGTGCCGAGCGACAGACAGTCAAGTGTTGAGCAAAATGATTTTTATATACATGTCTGGAATGATACAAACTTCAAGGATAAGTGATTTGGCCGACTTATATAAGCATTTTGGGCCGACTTATGTATGCATTTAATATTCTTCTATGGAGTTAGTTATGCATTTAATTGTTTTATCCTATGCATGACTCATTGTAAACATTAATTGTTTTACCATCAAGGTATGGGTACTGGATCTTGATCGTTGATCTAGATCGCACTATCAGATTTGAACAGGTATATTAAATTGCTTCTAAACCCTATTTTAAAAAGAGTGGGTAAGGAGAGAACAGACGAATTGTCTAGTTACTGCATTTTAGAAGTGAAATGCATAGAGGGTTATTTTGTTAAGAAGCAGAGATCAAGAAAAGCAACAACACAGTGAACAATAGAGTAAAGTTATATCAGATTATGAGATCATAGAAGGTACTGAAAAGAGGAGATTTGTCATCAGCATCAAAGTGCATATCGAAGGATCAATAATTGAGACATTCTAATCATTGTATTAGGTGAAAATCTCTTAATAGAGTGGTTCTAACAGACCTTTCTTAAATCTCCTAACAGAGTGCTTACTTCATTGTAAGTTTCAAATCCTTTCATAGGGTAGATTGTAATGATCTTAAGCTCTTAACCCGGCAGACCTTTCATAGGGTAGATTATATTTTGTAACCAACATTTGTAACCTTAACAGGTACACTTTATCATTGCAGTAGTGGAGAATTTTGTGGGTGTCATCCCCACCCCAGTTTTACCTATTTGGGTTTCTAGGTTACCAAGTTATTGTGTTATGTGTTATTTATTTCATTGTGTGGATGCTATTTGAGATTACATTAGATTCATAGATGTATGAATGTGGATCAGTTTGTTTTAAGTGTTTAAATTTGAAGATTTGATTCACCCCCCCCCCCTATCAGCATCTTGCTTTCCCATTATTGTATTTCCAATAGTAAGAGCAATGGAGTGTGATCTGAAACATTGATGCTAAAAAACATACACAATCAAAACCATAAATTCAATCTTTAAATTCAAATAGATTGTGGAAATCTGGTCGATTTAATTAAAATAATAAAAAATTACACACTTAATAAATAATTTGAAGTTAAAACGAAAAAAACCTTTCTTCAGCAACATCAAAGCAATAATAACGATTTGACCAAATGCCCTTTTATTACCTTTCACTTGATAACCATACATATGTACATGCAATGGAATGGATGATGGGATAATGGGGGTGGTGCATTTTGGCTGCCCCATAGCCATAGGGCTCAATTACTAATTTAATAAAATCTAGAATTTTTGCCATGAAAAGCCTGCAAATTTAACCCCCTTAAATATTATAGTTGGTTATATCCGACTATATGTGGAAGAACAAAAATGTCTATTGGAACCTTTGCAATGGTTTCAAATGAAGCATATTGCAAGAACTCATTCATATTTGCCATGGTCAAATGATCTATTGTTGAAAAAAAAGCATTATAGAGGGATTCAATTCATCCACTTGTAACTACAAACCAAACATTCATAGGTGCCACAAATTTAGAGAATATGCAGGTAAAAGTTTGGTAATATTTTAAGTTTAAGGCTCTTAAGAGATTGCCTTGAAGCAATGTAGCCTAGAAGGATCCTAAGACCTATAAAGTGAACTAAGGCCATAGCTTTCACTTTCCCATTCTAATGTACCAACATAGTCAATTTGGTCCCACCAAGTGTAGAAAAAAAATATATTGGCACCATTATATTGCTTTCAAATGAGGAAATTTTAAGAATTCATTCATAATTGGCATAGGGTATATAGTCTAGATTTTAAAAAATGAAATAGGTCATTGTAGTTGGACTCAACATCCACTTATACATGCAATCAAGACATTTGTAGGTGTCACAAATTAAGATAATAGGTAGGCAAAACTTTGGCAATTTTTTGTTCTTGTGGATCTTATAAGTCAACTTCAATATAATGCAGTCTAGAAGGATCCAGAGACTTGCATAGTGAACTAAGGCATTTGTTAGAATTCATCTACCTGCCCCAATGTGATAGTATAGTTGATTCAATCCTACTATGTGTGAAAGAGCAAAACTATTCCTATTGGCACCTACACATTGCTCTCAAATGAGGCATTTGTAACAATACTTTCATTGTTTCCATGGTCAAAAAATTTGTAGTTGAAAAAATTGAAATATGGTATTGTAGAAAGAGTTAAATTCGACCTATAGGTGAAAAAAAGACATTTATACTTGTCATGGATTGAGATAATAAGCAAGAAAACATTTGTAATTTTTTTCTCTCAAGGATCTTAAATGTTCTAATCAAAACCTTGTAGCGTAGAGGGATTGGAAGACCTAAGGAATAAAATGTGGCTCCCTTAGCATTCACCTACCCACCCTAACATGTTGGCAAAATCAATTCAACTTCACAAGACATAGAATTAAAAAAAAATATGGTTCTTGACACCTTTGCATTACTCTCAAATGATTTTTTTTGCCAGAATCCATTAAATCTTGTCACATGGTTAAATGGTGTGGAGTTACAAAAGCTGAGATACGTTCTTTTGGAGGTACCTTAGAATATTTATAGGCCCCACAAACTCCAATAATTACTACATAGTTTGGTAATTATTTTTTTTTGAGGCTCTTAAGGGACATAGTTGGGAACTTGTAGTGCAAAAGGTTTTGAAAACCTGGGGAAAAAAATAAGGCTTTCCCGATTATTTACCCACCTGCCCCAACATTTGTCACAATAGATTCATACCCTCAAGACATAGAACAAAAAATATGGCTCTAGACACCTTTACACCTCTCAAATGGTATTTTTCGAAGAATTCATTCATTTTTTGTCACATTAAAATGATATGGAGTTAAAAATATCAAGTAAGGTTCTTTTAGAGGTACCCCACATCCACTCATAGATCTAGATAGAACATTTGTAGGCTCTTCAAACTCTTAGAGATACTTTGTAATAGATTGGTAGATTTTTTCTTTTGGGACTCTTAAGAGACCTAGCAAGAACTTTATAGACAAGGAAAATCAAAAAATTTGAGGAAAAAAACAAGGCCTCCATAGAATTCACCCACTGACCACAATATTTTTTCACAATTAGTTTGATCCCACAAGGCACAAAACAAAAAATATGGCTCTTGACACCTCTATACTAATCTCAAATGATCTTCTTGTAAAAATTGATTCAATATTTTACTTGGTCAAATGGTGTAGAGGTGATGAAAATAAAGATGGATTATTTTGAAGGGACCCCCAATCCACCTATAGATCAAATTGGAACATTCTTAAGGCCCACAAAATTCAAGAAGTGCCTTATCATAGTTTGGTATTATTTCCCTCTCAAGCCTCTTAAGAGACCTACTGATTCAAACTTTGAACCCTGGACGGATCAACAATTATAGGGAACAAAATAGAGCCTCCCTAGCATTCATTTACCCACCCCAATAGTTTGGCATAGTTAGTTCAACCCCATAATATTTAGAATATAAAATATGTTTTTGGGCACCTTTACACTATTCTCAAATGACACTTTTTTTTTCAAGAATGTGTTCAATCTTTTGTCATGGTTAAACCATGCAAATTTGACAAAAATAGAGAGATTTCATTTTGGAGGGAGTCTAAATCCACCTATATGTCTAGATAGAACATTCATAGGCCCCATGAACTTTGAGAGATACTATGTCATAGAATGATGGTTTTTTTCTCTCAAGAGGCTCTTAAGAGACCTAGATGGAACCTTGTAGCTTGGAGAACAAAAATAATAATGTTTTTTATTCTTATACCCATCAATTTTCTAGTATTTCAATGTCAATGTTTATATTTCAAGGTTTAGGGCCCATACCATCAAGTTTTTGATCGTATGAAATGTAATATCAACTTAATTGTTTAATCTTCCTCACCCTTCAGTGAGAGGTTAAGGTCATTTCATTTATTCACTTGTGATTTATTATCCATAGTTTCTAGAGAACAAAATAATATCTCCCCTAGCATTCACTTACCCACCTTGACATATTAATGCAGTTGGTTTGACCCCGAGAGGCATAAAAAGGAAAAATGGCTCTTGGTACCTTCAACATGCTCTCAAATGATGTTTTTTGCAAGAATATGTTTGATCTTTCTAAGTTCAAATGGTATGGAGTTAAAAAAAATGAGAATTTAGTTTTGAGGGACCCACATACACTTGTAGCTATATACAAAATATTTGTAGGCCCCATGAATTCCAAGAACTATTGTCATAGATTGGTAGGTTTTTTTTCTCACAATTCTTAAGAGACTTAGCCAAATACTTGTCGACCCGATGAATCAATAAACATGGGGAACAAAGCATGGTGTCCCTCTATTACTCACCCATCCACTTTTACAATTCTTTTGGCTCCATGAGGCATAGAATGGAAAATATGGCTCTTGATATGTTTACACTGCTCTCAAATAATATTTTTTGTAAGAATTCATTTGATTTTTCCATCTTCAAATGGTGGAAATTTATGAAAATTGAGAGAGGTTATTTTGTAGGGACCCCACATCCACTTCTAGGTCTACATGAAAATTCATAGGCCAAAAAAATCTAAGAACTACTCTATCATAGATTGACAATTTTTCTCTCGTGGATCTTGAGGGACCTAGCCAAAACTTTGTATCTTAGAGGGATTGGAGTGGAACAAATGTGATCTTCTCTAGAATTCACCTACCCACCCACAATGTCTTGTCTTAATCAGTTTGGCCCCACAAAGCATAGATTGGAAAATGTGACTCTTAGCACCTTTGACACTACTCTAAAATGATGCTTTGTGCAAAAATTCATTTGATCCTACCACAACCAAATGGTGTAGAGATAATAAAAAATTTAGAGGGTTTATTTTATAGGGATCCACATATACCTATAGGCCAACCAAAACATTCATATTCTCCATTAATTTTTAAAACTAATGTATCATAGTTTGGCAATTTCTTATTGGTGGGGCTCTTAAGAAACCTATCTAAAACCTCGTAATTTAAAAGACATGCAAGCATTGAAAAATCAAAGGAAACAAATGTAGTCTCCTTTAGTAGTCTCCTTCCCACCCCGATATGTTGGTATATTCAATCATGCCCCATGAAGAATAGAATGAAAATCATAGCTCTTTGCACCTTTACACTACTCTTGAATGATACATTTTGGAATATTTCTTTGTTCTTTTCCATGGTCAAACAATGTGGAGTTGATGAAAGTTTTGATATTATTTTTGAGGGACCTCATATCCACCTTTATGTCCAAAAGGAACATTTGTAGACCCACAAATTCCAAGAACTATTACATCATAGTTTGGTAGTTTTTTTCCTCTTGTGGCTCTTATAAGACCTATTAAAAACTTTCCAATCCAAAAGGATTGAAAATAATGGGGAATAAAATGGGGCTTTTGCTAACATTCATCCAACCATCTCAATGTGTTAGTGCAATTAATTTAGCTCACAAGGCATAGAATAGAAAATATGGGGTTTTGTACCTTTACAGTTCTCTCAAATAATTTTTTCAAAGAATTCATTCAATTTTTTCCATGGTCGAATTATGTGGATTTAAAGAAAATAGAAATTTTATTTAGAGGAAATCCACGTCCATCTCTAGGTATAGACAAAACACTCGTAGTTCCCATGAACTTACATAACTACTACATTATAGTTTAGCAACTTTTTCCTCACATGACTCTTAGAAGACCTAGTCAAAAACTTGTAGGCTGAAGGGATATGCAAACCTAGAGAACAAAATCGAGTCTCCTCTAGCATTCACCCACCCTAATGTGTTGGCATAGTAAATTTATCCTTATGAGGCATAAAAATAATATTATGACTCTTACCACCTTTATATTTCTCTTAAATGATTATTTGTGCAAAAATATATTCAAACTTTGATATAGTAAAAAAAAGAGGAGTTGATGAAAACCAAGAGGGTTTATTTGGATGGATCCCACATCCACCTACAAGTCTAAATGATATATATATATATATATATATATATATATATATATGCCCCACAAAATCCAAGAACTAATTTGTCATAGTTTGGCATTTTTTCCCTCAAGGCTCTTAAGAGATGTAGTTGAAACCTTATGGACTAAAGATATTGACACGTCTGGATAATTATAGCCTCCCCTAGAATTCAAATTCCCACGTCAATGTCTTGGCATAATTAGTTTGGCCCTAACGTATTGGGATTATAATTACATAACATTATACAATAAAATGAATTCAAAATTAAGACATAAAAATAACACAAAACACAAAGGAATAGATATACTTGGTTCATCTAATAT
Organism: Thuja plicata; assembly: GCA_018584345.1. NCBI lineage: Eukaryota > Viridiplantae > Streptophyta > Pinopsida > Cupressales > Cupressaceae > Thuja > Thuja plicata. The sequence goes on along the minus strand of MU227242.1, from coordinate 1,357,109 downwards.
GGGCTACATCCATGGAAAAATAGTCACTCCTTCCTTTTTATTTATCTACCAAAATGAAAGGATACAATCTAAAATACATTCATTGCAAATTTCTCTTCTCTCTATCATAGTCTCCACACAAAATACAATCCAATCCATAGTCGTATGCAATGCATTCATAAAAGAGGGTTGCCCTCTAGGCAAAGAAAAGACAACATAACCTCTACCATAAGATATGTGACCTAATGATTAATAGTTTGGAATTACAACACAAAATAACATTTATTTAAATTTGTACAATGGAAGGATTATAAATAATTAGAATAAGGTTATTTAGACTAAATAAAGGTCATTGATCCATAACTTAACACTAATTTGACCAAAAAAACTAACCAATAGTGTGACAAAAAAATGACCATTTATAATTATTTTATAAGAGCATGAGTTGTAAAATGTTTAAACAAGTTTTTTAGCGCATAGTTGGTGCAATTCTAAACATATAAAGGCCTTAGCACTTCAAGGAGTTGTATAAGTTAAGTGATCCTCTAGCCAAACTATGCAACACATTATTTTATCCTATTATTACATCATAAAGCATTCATGGTCATATGAGGAAGGTGTTTCACCATGAGTTGGCATGACTATGAACCATCCATTGACACATCACTCATAATTTGGAAGATTTATCACCTCCTAATTATTGTGGGAGTATGGGATGTTTCTCCTTTGATGTCATTGTTATTGAGGTCACTAAATCAATAAGATAAAGAAAGAGAGTCGACCAAAACTAAAATAGATTATTCTTTTAAAGGCAGGAAAATTCTCGGATATGTAATTTGTAAAAATAATGTTAGGATCCAACCAAAAATGATCCAACCTAATTGCTAAATCCAACCTATCCAAGAGAGTTCAAACAAACATAATCATGCACAAGTCATAATAAATTCAACCATAATTTAATTGCACATAATTACCAATTACATCTCCCTTGTTTCTCTCCTTTTGAATGTAATGTAGCTCTCAAATTTGATCTTAATGTGACAACATGAAAAATCAAGGATTGTGGTTAAAGACATAAAAATTCAAGAATTGTGGCTAATGAAATTATGAGAATTGAATCTCATTTTATAGAATTATGAACTTCAACGGACAGTTCAGATTGAGCGGTATTGACTGATAATGAATGGCTAAGATTAATTCAGACTAGACTAATTAGACAAATGACTAAGACTAATTGACAGTTGAGTGGTTGAATGATAGATTTGATTAAATAGATAACTTGGGTGATTGATAGTAAACTAGTTGCATGACTGAAGTCTAAAAATATAACTGATTGCATTAAATGAGAAGGTCGATCTGATTGAAAAAGGAATTGTTAGTCAGTGGAATTTAAAGGGGTGGAACTGAAGAATACAAATAGAATTAAATAATAATAATAATAATTAATTTTGCATGTGGCGGAACAAATAAAAATAATATTTTATTTATTTTTAGAAGAATCAGATAGCATTGGGAAATTGGAATAATTAAATAATTTATCCAATATAGAAGATGAGTAAGTAAATTAAATTATTAAAATTATTATTTAATTGGGTGAAAAAAATAAGAAGAATTAATTTAATTAAATAATATAAATTATTTAATTAAAATTTAGAAAGGAGACTAATTAAAAAATTTAAATCATGTAATTAATTTTTAGAAGGATCTGCAAGGATTATTAAATGAAAGCTAAATGATTAAGTAATTAATTAAAATTATTCAATTACAAGAAATTGGAGTGAAATTACGACTTTAAAATTCAAATTTGGAAGAATGACACAAATTAATTAAATAATAAAGATGAAAGTTAGTATCCTTTTTGAGATCGGAAGCCTCCATATCACTTTAGGGCTCATGCTTTTGTTGGCCTAATCCCTCTGCCATAAGTGGCATTGTGATTGTTGGAGAGAAATGATCAAGTTGGAGGTTTGGCTTCAGGTCGTTGTTAGGGCTATCGATATCTTGTTCGCAACACATGTTTGCCCAGTAACAGAGTTGAACTTAGTTAAAATGTCACACAGGCAATGAGAAAAATTTTAGTGTCTACATTTTGCCCCTATTTGAGACAATGTGTTTTTAGTTTTTTTTTCAAAGAGTGATTAATAAAAATATTTTCCCAGTTTGCCCCATCAAAGATGTGGTAGCGACTAGGTAATATGTTGTCCCTTTGAAAAAACTAAGCAAAAAATATAAATAGGAGCTCAATTTGTTGACAAAGTGACCAGGACTCCAACAAAGTAATCAAATCGGAAAACAGAGTTTATTGGAAAAATTTACGGGTTGCAAAAGGATTTTTTGTACATGGCCAATACAAATTCTAATGGTTGCACAACCACCAAGGAGGGATGGGCATATAAATAGGGCTAAAAGAGTCATTTCAAAGTCGTTGTGCACATGTAGCTTTTGGAGCTTAAAGGAGACAAAGAGGTCTTCGAGTGAGTTTGGAGAGTGATGGTGGGCATTAGGCATGAGGATCATCTAGGCGAGCAAGTTTAGACATATTGTCAGGCAGAGGGCGCAGGACCAACAGTAAGTATTTTGTATTTTCATGCATTTATTTCTCATTTTTTACACACTTTGATTTTATTTTTTTTAGTCGACTCAGATCAAATGATGCAAGTGACAATAATTTTCATTGCAACGATCAAGGAAGTGACACATTTGACTGGTAGTCCTAATACACAATTCTTATAAGTGAGGCACCATCTTGATTCATGTGATTCAAGTGCTTTGCTTGTGCAATGCAACTACATGAATTGTGTGATGCAACTAGTTACTAGATGCATATGCTTGTATTCATTTGCACGCATTACTAAGAATGATTTGACGCATTTACATTATGGTTTCAAAACATTTGGTTGTTAGAAATTATATTTTGATAAGGAAATGCATTTTTTTATAATGTGTATAACAGGGCTTAGTTGCATTAATTCTGGGCTTTTCATGTGTGACTAGTATGAGTGATTGGAATTCTATTTATTTACTTAGATGGTAGACTCAGTGTTGATTATCTAGGAGAATCATCTTGAACCATTAGTGTATAGACACCAACTGAGTTTTTTTTAGCATGACCATTTGGACAGTGTTGGAGTAATGCATGTGACCTTTATGCCCTCGATAAGGGCCAATAGAGGATTGATTATCACCTTATGCAAGAGATGCAACTCAAAGACCTCATCTTTATGTTTATTGACAATAGAGTGCACAATGACATTGGAGGATGTGTGGAGGATTCTCAGGTTACTAATCAATTGGTTCAGGGTAGCCTATGACTCACGGGTGGGATTGGGAGCCTTATGTGATCTATTTGAGTGTTTAGAGGCTGATTTAGGCATTAGGTATTCTAAGATTATGTGGCAAGAGATGGTGGACTCATATGATGACTTATTTGGACTATTGTATGAGGTAGTTGTGGGGTATTGGTACTAGATAGGGGAGGGAATGGATTTCCCATGGGTTGAGGTCAGATGGTATCTAGGATGTGGTTGAAGAGTAGTACATATGCATGATGACCTTACGTATTAGCCATGTTATATTATTAGTTGCATGGCATTTCCTATCATGGAGCACAATCACTAGTGTTAGAAATATATGATTGGTTCTTTGTTTTCATTTTTCCAGAGGATTTTGATCTTGTGTTCACTCAAACTTTGTGGTCTAGAAGTTTTCTATTCTTGGAGATGTGGGTTTGTCTATTGATCCTTCGGTGAAGTGGAAGACAAGTATGTATTTCCTGCAATACTATGATGTAGTGGAGCATAGGTATGTATCCTATATGGTTTTAGAATAGTAAAATATAGGTATGTATCCTATATGGTTTCATAATAGTGGAAGAAATGTACATACCATGTGACCATGTGAAGATGGTGTTTTACAGTGCCTCTATGTTATACTCTTATATTCATAATTTTGTGTGGTTTGGATGTCTATTATTTAGTAGCAGTGGTATTGTGTTGCAGAGAAAATAATTTTTTTATAGCTATAATTATCTATACTTTCCAGAGTTCTTTTGTTCTAAAAATTAGGGCTGAAGATGTGTTGCTACTAATATGGATGAATTCAGGTTATGGTCTTGGTTGTGGTGTTCTCTAATGATCAGGAATGTGTTCCTAGTATTCTGAAAATTGTTTCATCTAGTGTTGTAGTTCTTTTCAGTTTTTGTTTTGATCCATAAATATGTTGTGGTGACTTTTAACGTGGCATGTTGACATGACTTCTGACATGGCATGTCTATCTCTCATAGTGTGTGGACGTCCGGTTATATCTGTAAAGTTGGCAGTTTGATTCTAAAAATTTGAACTATCTTTGGTAGGTTTTTCAGTTATTGTGTATCTAGCATTTAGAAATTTGTGGCATCTTCTTGGTCTTTATTTCTCCTAGGATGCATCATGCTTTTATATTTAGGTCTGGGTGTTATATTTATTGATTATTCAAGTGTCAAATTTAGGTATGGGTCATGTACTTAATGCTTATCTCTTATCTAGATGACTTTATATTATATAGGACCTATGTATTTAATGTTTATTTTGGCTACATTTGGATCCTCAATTCAGATTCTTTTGGAATAGAACTTCTTTGCATTTTGATATTGCCTTGGTTGGCATGAAACTTATTTGTAATAATGTTTGTCTTGGCTAACCTTGTTATAATCTCCAATAATCTATCATGTATAAAAGGAGTGTTTTTTCTTTGGAAAAATGTAACTGTAAGGTGAGAAGAAAGTGAAGTGTGTGAACCATTTCAACAATTAGCAGAGTAGATTTTAGTGACAATGGAAGAGAAGGAAAGGTTGTAATAGTTTTTTTATAGAGTATACAATGTGTTACAGATCAGTTGTTTAGTAATAACTGAGAGGGGGAGATGAATCAATGGCCTCAAAATTTATCCTTCAACTATTAACCACCAATCAAATAAACCTCATATTATTAAGTCCCTACAAGATGCATGCCATGAAATACTTATAATGATTAACTGTCTTTCATTTTTCCTTGTCTGTCCTTATTCTCCTTGATTACTGATAAGCAATAAAACTATTTACCGAAACTCAATAAATAAGAAGAGCATACCAATCCATCCAGAAATGCATATGTGAAATATAAAATAGTAAAGTAATAAACCATACACACATAACACATGGATTTTAACGTGGAAACCCTGTTAAGGGAAAAACCATTGGGACCGGTACCCCAAATTTTCACTCTTCTGAAGTGAGCCCTGGTAGGAGCCAACCCTGTTAAAGGTTACAAACACACTGTTAAGTGTGACCTTGTTAGAGGATTTTATACATAGAGGTTGTCACTTAGTATTGGGCATCTATTGCTACCATCCTTGAATAAGCCTCCTTCTTAGACTGTCAATAGGTATCGGGCAATTCCAATACTACTTTCATGAATCATCCTTTTTGGCACTCCCTGGGATGTACCTCAATATATAGAAGACTGTTAAGTCATGCTCGGTTAAGAGACTTGATGCTTCAATGGTTAAACTGAAACACTATGACCTATTTATGATGCAACTTTGAATTGCAGATTTTCAGATCTATTTAAGTACATTACCTCTCTGATCAATGTATCAATTCAATTC
>MU227242.1:1318611-1334236 GCA_018584345.1 Thuja plicata | reverse complement strand
CCATACACACATAACACATGGATTTTAATGTGGAAACCCTGTTAAGGGAAAAACCACTGGGACCGGTACCCCAAATTTTCACTCTTCTGAAGTGAGCCCTGTTAGGAGCCAACCCTGTTAAAGGTTACAAACACACTGTTAAGTGTGACCTTGTTAGAGGATTTTATACATAGAGGTTTTCACTTAGTATTGGGCATCTATTTCTACCATCCTTGAATTAGCCTCCTTCTTAGACTGTCAATAGGTATCGGGAAAGTCCAATGCTACTTTCATGAATCAACCTTTTTGGCACTCCTTGGGATGTACCTCAATATATAGAAGACTGTTAAGTCCTACTCGGTTAAGATACTTGATGCTTCAATGGTTAAACTGAAACACTATGACATGTTTATGATGCAACATTGAATTGCAGATTTTCAGATCTATTTTAGTACATTACCTCTCTGATCAATGTATCAATTCAATTCTTTGTGCTCCACACTTTCTGCTCTATGATGTTGTGCTTCACTATTCGTCGGTGTCTGTAGAATTCTTTAGCTCTCCTTTATCTTGATTGATTAGGATTGTATGAAGTTCTTCTTCATCAGTTTCTCTTCAGCATCCTCTTTCTATTTAATCCCCTTCCCATGCATACAGAAATTAATTAATCCTGTCTCTTATATAGACATGATATTCATTGATTCTTGATTCTTGATTCTTGGCGTGAAAAACAATCCAGCCAATCTAATTTAAGGCATAGCTCCTGATTTATCTCATAGTTATCTTTTTGCGAACTATACAAATCTTCTTTAAATAAATCACTTAACTTTGGTCGAATAAAACAAAGAAAACAACCAATTAAGTCTATCTTTAGCTCTTGCCAGCTAGATATTTTGTCATTTTATGAACTCTTTGTTCCGTCGATCAACTCTGCAGTTAGTCGTCGATGACAACTGACAGTTCCATTGGTGTGTCTCCAGTTAGCTTCGGGATCTTGATCCATTGGGCATCATTGGATTTTACTCATCGAAAAACTCTGTTTTCAGCTCATCAGGAATCATATGGTTTTACTTCATCGGGCAACATTGTCTTCTGCTTGTCGGGTATCACTGTGACTTTTCTCTTTTGCTTTTACCGATGGTGTGCACTCCGTCAATGTTGTTTGTCACTTGGTGAATACTTGACTTTTATGCATTGTTGAAAGCATAACCTTTGTTCCATTGATTCTCTGAATTATTTGGCATTATGTGCATGACCGTACAGATGATATCAAGTTGACATCAATGACAATACAAACCATTAACTGATTTAATGTCTTACATTATTTTTAACTTAACATTATAAAACATTCAATCAATTACATGTCATCTGTATTATCAGGATAATCTATCTTTATTTACTTTTAAGATTTGTAATTACTTTGAGACAATGATTTCTTTTTACTTGAGTCTATTCTTGTGTCATGCTACTTTCACAGTGAGCCTCTATATGCAAGTCTAGAGCACTGAGGTCCTATTTATATTATAAGGCAATAATCCTTCTTATCTATATTCATTGTTGTATTGGTAGTGAACCTTTTTTTGCTAGTCCAGATTAGTGAGATCCTTATGTTTTGTAATCAGATTATATACTTTAGTGAATTATATTTGTAGGAAGTTTATCACCATGGTTATTTCCCAATTTGTGTTTTCCATGTATAAAACTTGGTGTTCTTGTGTTGTTGGTTCTCTTATTTACTTGCTTAATAATTCATGTGGTGATTATTTAAATTATTTGTTGGAGTTTTATTTTATGGTTATTTGCCCCTCCTCCCTCTCACCATCCAGAGTCTATTTATCAATTTGTATCAGAGCCAAGTTCCTCCAAGAGAAGCTTAATTTCTTGAGATAGATCTGGGATGGTGTAGAATTTACACTTTCAGGCACCAGTATTTGATGGCACAAATTTTCCCTATTATAAGGACAAGATGGAAGTATATCTTAAAACATTATATAATCTTATTTGGAGGTAATTCAAACTAGTTTTTATCCTCCTTTTGGAAGACCTTTGACTATTGAAGTAGAAAGACAAAAGGAACAAAATGTGAAAGCAAGAGAAATTATTTTTATTAGTCTACGTGACACAACTTTTGGAAAAGTTAAAGGTTTTAAATGTGAAAAATAAGTATGGGATAAGATGGTTTTGGTGTATGAAGTATATTTGAAGAAAAAACAAGAAAGACTGATGGAACTCAAACATAAGTATGAAGTTTTGAGAAAGGTAGAAGATAAGAGTGCTGAAATCTACATTTATAGAGTTATTGATGTTGGTGATGGAATCAAAATTACTAGTAGAAATCTAGAAGACACAAATTTCATACTCAAGATATTATTAACCCTACCAAAGGATTTCATACGAATGGAATGGTCAATAAGAGAGACCAATTATCTGATTCAATATTCCAGTGATTAGATGATGAGGTCACTTTCTTCATTTGAGCTTGCAGAAGTTGAAAGAGGAAAGAGAGAGATTGTATTAGAGCTTTTGAAGATGCTAAATCAGAGACTACAAGATGTCAGAGGATGATGATTTCAAGAATATTCAAGAGAGGTATCATTAAATACAAAGGTAAGCTACCTCTTAAGTGTTTTAATTATGGAAGGATAAAACATATTGATAATTATAGTAAGTATGAGGAATGTGAAATGAAAAATAATAGTAAAAACAAAATTTATAGGAAAAGAATTGGCATCAAGGACGTGAGTAAGAACTTTTGTTCCATGAAGGAACATTCTCTAAAGATAATAATATTAAAGGAACTATTGAGAAATCTTTATTTCTATCTATCTCACAAAGAAAAGAATTCAAAAGAGAAGAGATTGCAGTGCATGCTAAGGTTGTTGTAGGTGCATGGATTATAGATTATAGGTTTTCAAATCATATTATAGGAGATAAAAAAGGTTTATAAAGAAAATTATGAAGGAGAACAAATTAGATTTGCAGGAGAAGAAATTGTTAGAATGATTTAGAATAACTAAGAGGGGGGGGGGGTCATTTATCCTCAGGTCCAGAAGTGCCAATTGAACTTTCAAACACTTTTATCAACTTAGATCTACTCAACAATCCACTCGGTCTCTATAGCATATAATCACTAACATAAACTTGCAGTCCACTATCCTAAAGTAATCAACTTGCAGGATATAAAACTCTCAACAATACACCACATCAAATATCATTCACACAAGTATGACACTAGGATTTAACGTGGAAACCCAATATGGGAAAAACCACCAATAACATGCTACCAATTTTTCACTCTTCTAAAGTGAGCTTTGTGAGGAGCCAACCTTGTTAAAGGTTACAATACACACTATTAAATGTGACCCTATTAAAGGATTTAATCACTCTGTTAAAAGTGAGACTTGTTAGAGGAATTAGATCATTCCATTAGAATGTCACCTTGACTAAAGGATTTACAATATGATTGTTAGGTCAACCTTTATTAAAAGGATTTTGACTGATACAATGGTTAGAAAGTAACAGTAGATTGATCTAAAACATACAACTCAATTTGCAAATATAGGTCCACTTTCCCTCAAATGCTAATTTACTGACTGGCCTCCATTGTCATCTCTATCACTCAGATCTTCTTGGAAATATTTTCAAGCAACCACCACTATGCAGTCCTTTATTGCTCTTCATCCTTCTCTACCTTCTGCTTAGATTTTCCAATCAACTGAATCAACCTCATGCCTACATAACCTGAAATAAATTTAATCTTATACCTCTCTGATCAGGCAGCTAGATCTTTTTTTGCTTAATCGTCACCGTAGATCTTAGGGTTTGGTCAGATCCAACAAATCCTTCTAATTTTTTGTTCTCCTTCTACCTTGTAGAATACATCTCAAAACTCCTTGAATCCATACATAAAAATAGTTAAACATATATTAAATGCTCATTTAATTCTCCACAACAATCATCCTTATCTTAAATACACTTTACATATCCCAAGAAATCAACTATGTCGGCTGGGATCTCAAATCTTTCTCAAACTGTCAAAATGCTGACACTCGATCATCACTGTGTTCTTCTGCTCAGTCATCACTAGATAACTCAGTAATTTACTAACACTCAGTAAATGTTGATGCTTGGTCGACACCAAATTTTCTCAGCATGTACTGGCACTCGGTCAACACTCGAATCACTTGGCACATACATAAGTTCCTTAATATTTTTGTTTGTTACTCGGTCAAGGATAAGATTTTAGTCTTCCAATATTCACTTGGTGTTAAAGATAAACAACATATTATCTTACCAAGGTGCAATCCATCAAGTACCCATTGTAGTTTCACATAACTCAACCATTTCACCAGGTCTTCTTGTTATCTCCTCTTTTCAAATCTTCTTCATCAATAAATTTCTATGGCACTTTACAAGATAGAAAATGTCTTACGAGTTAAGGTTTGACATCAATGGAAATATAACAATTGTTTCAATTTTAGCTTCCAACAATCTCCCTCTTTGGCATTGATGGATAACAAATGCAAACAACACATGCAAGGTTACCAAACAGTCCAAAAATTGTGTTATGTAAACAAATTTAAATTAATATCCTTAGATTCATTTTGATTCTCTCTAGTACAAATATTAGCTCCCTCTTGGATAGATTTCTCTATGTATCTTATCTCCCTCTGTGTCTTCTCACTGAATATCTCCCTCATAGTATTATCTCTCTCTTTTTTTTCTTACTGATTTCTCCCTCTTTGATAATAATTCCAAAAACATACATCTTCACCATGTAGATATCTATGTGTCAACTTACTGAACTCTATGTTGCCTCTGTCATCTTGCTTATGACTAATCAACATCTTGTGCGTTACTCTTCACAACTATAGGAAACTCCTAAAGTGTGACCTCCTTTGCAACAATTTGTTAGATATTCTAGGCACTACATTTGATGCAATCACTCCATGTGATCATATTTATCCTCACCCCTAATTTACCTCTCATATACTCATGAGCATCCTTAGTTAATGCCTTAGGTAATATAACTGCTAACTGTTCTTTTGTATTCACATACTCAAGTCTCACTTCTTTATCTTGAACTATCTCTCTCAAGTAATGATACTTGATAGAAATATGCTTGGTCTTAGTGTGCATCATAGTATCATTTGATATATTGATAGCACTAGTGTTATCATGGAAAATAACAATTGGTTCAGTGATCTCATCATTTATTCCTTTCAACAATTTCTTGATCCACACTATGTTTGAACAATTAACTACAACTGCAAAATATTCAACTTCTGTTGTAGATTGAGAAATGCATATTTGTTTATTTCTTGTCCAAGATACTAATCTCTTTCCTAGAAAGAATCTTCCACCACTTGTACTCTTTCTGTCATCAACATTGCCTGCCCAATCTGCATATGTTTAAACTTCCAGTTCAAGCTTCTCATTCTTCTTATAATATAGTCCATAATCCTTTGTTCCCTTCAAATATCTCACCATCCTTTTCACTGCCATCATGTGACTATCCTTAGGATTTGCAAAAAACCTTGCAACAATCCCAACTGCTAATGCAATATTTGTTCTACTGTTGACAACATATTGTAGCTTCCCAAGCATTGACCTATACAAGGTTTGATTGACTTCAACTATCTCATCAGTCTTTGATATTTTATGCCTAGTAGCCATAGGTGTACTTACCAGTCTAGAGTCCTCCATCCCAAAGGTTTCAGTATCACCTTAATATATTTAGATTGAATAATGTAGATACCTTTCTTCATCTGATATACTTGCAAACAAACAAAAAATTTGATCTCTCCAAACATAGACATCTCAAATTTAGTTTGCATCTCATTTGAGAATGTTTGGCATAAAGCATATTATCCTCCAAATATGATATCATCAAAAAATATTTCAGCTAACAATTTCCCTTTACCTTTTTCAAACTTTTAAGTACAAATTACTATTGTCATTTGTCCTTGTAAAACCAAATTTTGACTAAGTAATTTTGTAATCTCTCATACCATGCTTTGGGGGATTGCTTCAATCCATGAAATGCTTTGTGTATCTTGCAGACCATATTCTTCTTGCTTAAATCAAAAAATCCTCAAGCTTGTTCAATGTATACCTCTTCAGAAATGTTGATTTGACATCCATTTCATATACTTTAAATCCTTTGTAAGCTGCATAAGTTATTAAAGTTCTAACTCCTTCCAATCTAGCAACTGCGGCAAACATCTCACCATAGTCAATGCCTTCTTCTTGTGCATAACCTTTTCATACCAGTCTATCCTTGTTCCTTATGACTTCTCCATGCTCATTCATCTTGTTTCTAAATACCCACCTGGTTCCAAAAATATTATTGTCCTTTGGTCTAGGTACTAGTGTCCAAGTTTTGTTCTTCTCTATTTGCACAATTTCTTCATTCATGGCATGTATCCAATATTCATTATCCAAAGCATCTTTTACTGATTTAGGCTCAAATTTGGATAATAAACATGTCTAATTTTTCAATTTTCTTCTTTTCATGACCTAAAAATCTTTTTCTCCAATGATTTGATCTGGTTTATGATGTCTTCTTACATATTTAGCAAGTGTAGGCTTTGGTCTCCTTTCTTCTTGATGGTCTTCAGATTTATCATGCAAATTCACTTCAGGTTCATTTTGTGTCCATGCTTCCTCTTTTGATTTCTCTACAATTACCTCCTAATGCTCAACAATGTCTTTCAGTGACTCGGCATTTTCTTGTTGTTGCTCAGCAGCACCATTTTGTTGCTCGGTAGCTTCTTTTTCTGGTTCAGGTAAACTGTTGGGCTCTCCTTCATTCATGTATACAAAAGATCTGTAATCTTCAAGTTCTTTCTTGCATTCAACTTCATTCTTTTCTACATATTCATCAATTCTAACATTTTCACTTTTCACAACTTTGTTAGTGTTAGAATTCAAACACTTATATGCTTTGCTCTTAGTGGAATAACCTAGGATTATGCCTTCATCACTCTTAGCATCAAGTTTTCCATTTTTATTGTCCTTCAGTATATAACAATTTCTTCTAAAAAATTTAAAGTATTTTACATTAGGTGTATAACCATACCATAACTCATAAGGTGTAATATTAGTACCTTTCTTGACCTGTACTCGGTTCAAGGTATAGACTATTGTACTTACAGCTTCTCTCCAATAATTTTGTGCAACATTTTTCTCTATCATCAGTGTTCTAGCACAATCCATTATTGATTTATTCCTTCTTTTGGCTATGCCATTCTGTGGGGGTGTCCTTGGAGCACACATCTGTCTTTTTTATTCCTCTATCATTACAAAATAAGTTGAACACATTAGATATAAACTCTCCTCCTCTTTCAGATCTTAGACATCTCGAGCTCTTACATGTCTCTTTTTCAACTTTTTCTAAATACCACTTGAACAATTGAAAAGTGTCAGATTTTTCTTTGAGCAACATCACAATCATCATTCTAGAGTAATCATCAACAAACAATATGAAATATTTATCACCACAGTAGCTTTGCACACCAATAGGTCCACAAAGGTCAATATGAACCAATTCCAAAACATCATCAAAAGTATAGGTTTTACTCTTGAAACTAGACTTTGTCATTTTCCCCAACTGACATTGCTTACACATAACATTATCAAGTTTTTTCAATCTTGGTAACCCTCTTACTCTTTTCATCTTACTAATGTTTACCAAATTATCAAACTTCACATGACACAACCTTTTATGTCATAACCATACATCATCATATTGTGAAAACAAACATGTCTCATCAGATAGATCTAGATAGAGAAAATTACCTCTTGTTTGTTCTCCACTTCCAATTAGTTCACCAGTAGCATCAAAGATCTTAGCCTTTATGTGATGGAATTCAACTCGGTATCTAGAAGTTTTCAACTGAGAAACACTCAAAAAGTTACAGGTAAGACCTTCAACCCAATAAGTATTTTCACATGTGATCTTATCAGTCAATTTTATTGATCATTTTCCTTTCACAAGACATGGTTTATCATACCAAACTTAACACTACCACCTTTTCAATAAGTTAAGGTTTCAAACTTACTTTTTTCACTAGTCATGTGATGTGAGAAACCACTATCAATTAACCATCTATCACCTTTACTCATATATGAAATAAGTGTAGTTTCCTCATCCTCATCAGAATCATCTTTCATAGAAACATAAACAACTTCTATATCATTGTCATCAGATTTATCACATTCACTATCGGTTTCTTCATCAACAATATAACAGGATTTCTTACCTTTGTCTTTATAGTCCTTATACCTTTTGAAATATTTTTCATCCATTTGTCTTTTTACTTTCTTTCTCTTCTTTCATCCTTGTCATTCCTGTCACGGTATCTTGCTGGAATATGGCCAACTTTGTTACATGAAAAATAGATTATAGGTAGTTTACCTTTGAATTTTCCTTTTCCTCTCGATAGTCTTCTAGCCATAAGTGCCTCAAGTTCATCAAGATCATCAACAAAAGTGTCACTATCACTATTCACATGTCTTTCTTTTCCTTTCTTAGATTTACGAAGAGTCAATTGTGATTTGAATGTAGAATCAACATTGTGAGGGGTGAAATTATCAAAATTTGATAACTCAAAAGCGGTAAGTCTACCAACTAGACCTTCAAGAGTTATTTTTTTACCAGGAGTACATCTCAGTTCTTGTATATTAGATACTCTAATAGCATAGATAGGAAGTAGGGTTCTCAATACCTTGCTAATAATAGTATCATCATCAATAGTTCCATTAGCTCCTCTAATAGCATTCATGACCTCCTTACCTCAGCTACAATATTGAACAATAGTTTCACCATATAACATTCTCATTTCATCAAACTTAACTCTCAAGCTTTCAAATTTGGCTCTTATTTCATTTGTATCACCTCCATAGATAGCTGCTAGTGTGTCCTACATTTTTTTTGTAGTTTTACATTCTTTTATGTCTTAAAATTTGGGATAACTTAGGGCTTATGCAATCTCCAACATTGCTTGATTGTGCTCTTTCTTTTCCTTGATCTATTGATCTGTTAACACTGTCGACACATTTATGTAATCATTTTCCACATAGTCTTTTTTTTCTTCTACAATTGCAGCTAGGTGTAGCTTCATCAAACTTTTCCATGCAGGGAAGTTCTCATTGTTCAACCTTGGTACTCCTTTTTATACATCTTGATCTTTAGCTTCAAGTACCTTCAAACTTTTCCTTACAAGAACCATAATGCTCTGATACCAATTGTTAGAATTATTTATAATAACTTAGAGGGGGAATCAGTTATCCTCAAGTCCTACCAATTGAAATTTCAAACACTTTTGCCGACTTAGATCTACTCAACAATCCACTCGGTCTCTATAGCATATAATCAGTAACATAAACTTGCAGTCTACTATCCTAAAGTAATCAACTTGTAGAATATAAAACTCTTAACAGTACAACACATCAAATATCATTCCAGTACAACACATCAAATATCATTCACACAAGTATGACACCAAGATTTAATGTGGAAACCCAATATGGGAAAAACCACCAATAACATGCTACCAAATTTTCACTCTTCTATAGTTATCTCTGTGAGGAGTCAACCCTATTAAAGGTTGCAATACACACTATTAAATGTGACCATGTTAAAGGATTTAATCACCCTATTAAATGTGAGCCTTGTTAGATGACTTAGATCATTCCATTAGAATGTCACCTTGATTAAAGTATTTACAATATGATTGTTAGGTCAACCTTGATTAAAAGGATTTTGACTGATACAATGGTTAGAAAGTAACAGTAGATTGATCTGAAACATACAACTCACTTTGCAAATACAGATCCACTTTCACTCAAATTCTAATTCACTGACTAGCCTCCATAATCATCTCTATCACTCATATCTTCTTGGAAATCCATCAAGCAATCACCACTGTGCAGTCCTATACTGCTCTTCATCCTTCTTTTCCTTCTACTTAGATTTTCCAATCAACTGAATCAACCTCATGCCTACATAACCTGCAATTAGGTTAATCTTATACCCCTCTGATCATGTAGCTATATCTGTTGTTTCTTAATCATCATCATAGATCTTAGGGTTTGGTTAGATCTAATGAATCCTTCCAACTTTTTGTTCTCCTTCTACCTTGTAGAATACATCTCAAAACTCCTTATTGAATCCATACATAAAAAAGGTTAAACATATATTAAATGGTCATTTAATTCTCCACAATGATCATCCTTATCTTAAATACACTTTACATATCCCAAAAAATCAACTATTTCAACTGGGATCTCAAATATTTCTCAAACTGTCAAAATACTGACACCTGGTCATCAATGTATTCTTTTGCTCGGTCATCACTAGATAACTCGGTAATTTACTGACACTCAATAAATTTTTATGCTCACTTGACACCAAATTTTCTTGGCATGTACTGGCGCTTGGTCAACACTCGGCACATACATAAGCTCCTTAATCTTCTGCTTTGTTCCTTGGTCGAGACTAAAATTTTAGTATTCCAATCTTCACTTGGTGTTAAAGATAAACAACATGTTATCTTACCAAGGTGCAATCCATCAAGTACCCATTGGAGTTTCACATAACTCAACCATTTCACCAGGTCTTCTTGTTATCTCCTCTTTTCAAATCTTCTTCATCAATCAATTGATATGGAACTTTACAAGATAGCAACTATCTTACGAGTTAAGGTTTGACATCAATGGAAATATAACAATTATTTCAACTGTAGCTTCCAACAGAAAGTGCACAAATCAAAGGCATAGGAACAATTTCAGTTCATAGTAAGTACAATATTGATGATATTTATTATGTTGAAGGATTGAAACATAATCTCTCGAGTGTCAGTTAAATGTGTAAGAAAGGATATGAAGTGTTATTCGAGAGTGATGGATATGGTATTAAAAGAAACAAAACCAGTAAGACACTTGCAGAAGGTTTTAGGATTGTTGGTAATATTTGTTATATAGAAGACAAAACTAATAATTTATGTTTTCTAACCCAATGTAATTAAAGTTGGTTATGGTACAAAATATTAGGACATGTGAACTTTGATAACATTGTCAAAATAATCAGAGATAGAAGCATTTTTGACAAGGCCTGGGAAAAATTTCTGACTTCTAAGAAGGAGAAGGCTAGATTGGTGAAAGTTGACACCTCCTACCATAACCCCAAACGTATATCTAGGTCATGGAGGTATGTTATCTATGCGATTATTTTCTACATTACGCTCGATGTAGGTTCACCAGAGCTTATGGGCACCATTTCATGCTTTTGAATCACTTTAGGCACAATGTCAAAATTAGTATGCCTTTTTATCTTCTTAGCTCATTGGATTTTACTGTTACTAGTCTGCAAAAAGACCCGAAAGGTGACCATGCCTCGCACTTGGGTCTCATGCTTATAATCTATGATTTCCTAAAAACTAAATAGGTCGAGAGACCTCTCTTGAAGAATATTGAGAGGGATGAGGAGGATACAAAAGGCGAAGAAGATGTTATGTAGGAGGAGGAAACAAAGGAAGAAGATGAGACTCCTCAAGGGTATAAAACACCTAAGAAAACAACTAAAAAAAGTTCCTCATCCAAGAGAAACCAGAAGAAGAATATTATGGAGGAATCTAAAACAAAGAAGGATATATAAGATGAAATTCCTTAGGGGAAAAAAATACCAAAGAAAATAATGAAAAAAGGATCCTCTTTCAAGAGAAACCAGAAGAAGACTATTGTGGAGGACTCTAAAATAGAGAAGGAGACGAAGAGAAAATGGAAAAAGAGGTTAAGAAAAGGAAACATGGGGAGGTAATGGGTTATAAAAATAAGAGAACCTAGAAAGGTAAAAACTCTAGCAAAAGAAGAGTTGATTTATCCTCAGACGAGGAGGATGAGATGGAAAATGAGCAGAGCATGGAGGTTAACTTCGGAGAGGAATTTGGTGAAGAGAATAAGGAGGATAACAGAGACAATAAGGATGTGGACCAAACCTCCATGTTGAACACAGAGACTAATTGGAAGAAGGATGTTGATCAAATTGTGGAGGAAATAGTTAAAAGTATAGAAAAAGATACAATAGAGATTGTGGCAAAAGATATCCGTGCTAATGAGGACATTGGTAAGGGTATTAATGTTTCTGATGAAATTAATATTAGAAAGGATTTTCTTTTGGATTTTACTTTTACATTGGGTAAAATGTTGGATGATATTGCCAACGTTCAAAAGCAAATGGAGATAATGAAAGCTGAGGCCAATATCATAAAAAAAATCAGCATTGGGGATAAACCTGTTGCGGTCCATCTGGAGGAGATGAAATATGTGGTCGGGAGATCTGAAGCCCATATGGAAATGGTGAATAAAGTCTGTAACATAGAAAAGAAGTTGAAGGAAAGAGCTGATAGGGTGGTGGAAGATGACTTCTTAGGGAAGATCAACATACTGAATAACAAAGTGAAAAATTGGAGGATATTGTGCGCAAGATTGGCGAGCAATGTCTGGGAAGCTTAAAGGCATATAATAGTCATGTGAAGATTTTGATTGAGAAGCTGGAATAGCACAGAGGGAATAAGGATGGAAAATAGTTGAAGGAAATCATGGAACCTGGCAAACATAAGCGTGCTAGCACTAGGAAGTTGAGCCCAAAGGATGACAAGGAGATTGAAGATCTCAAGAACTCTGTTGGTCAGATGCAGAGTATGGTTGTCCGGGCATAGGAAATTATGGATGGCAAGTAGATGTCCTATTTTTGGTCTTGTCTTTTTTTTTTCCATGTTCATATTTTTAGATATTTGGGGCTTTTTATTAGGGTGCTAGTAGTTCTGGGCTTTTTTCCTTTCCTTTCTAGGTGCTTCAGCACAGTTTCAACTAAACTTTATTGAATATTTGTAAAACTCTTTTATAGGTTTTGGGTCCTTGTAAAACCTATTTTTACATAATAATTACATTGTCAAAATAAGAAAAAATGAAGCTATTAGAGGTTTTCCAATTATTTTCAAACCCTTGGATATTGTTTGCAGAGTGTCAAATTACAAAGAAAACAAGGAGATATTTTAAAAATAAGGAGTATTCATCAAGCAGGCCTCTAGAACTGATCCATACATATCTCTCTGGAACAACACGAAAAAAAGATCTCAATAGAGAAAGTTACTTTATGATTTTAATTGATCATTACTCTAGGATGACCTGGGTTACTTTTCTAAGAGAAAAATATGAGGTATTTCAAAGATTCAAAATTTTCAAATGAATGATTAAAAATCTAATTACTTATAAGATTAAATGTTTAAGATCTGATAGAGGTGGAGACTTCACATTGAAATAATTTAATGAATTTTGTGATATGAATGGAATAAGAAGGCAAGTCTCTACACCAATAACTCCTCAATAGAATGGGGTAGTTGAAAGAAAGAATAGGACAGTTATTGAAATGGGTAGAACTTTGTTAAAAGATGATAATCTGGCCAATGTGTATTGGAAGGATGATGTCTATACAATTGTACATATTGTTAATAGAGTGGAAATTAGATAAAAGCATGCAAAGACACCCTATAAACTCTAGTATGGAAGACCTTCTATTATAAGATACTTCAATATTTTCATAAGTGATTGTTATATTAGAAGGGATGAAGATGGATTGTAAAAATTTAGTACAAGAGATGATGAAGTAATTTTTTTAGGATGTGAATGTTGGAAATACAATAATGGGAAAGCAAGATACTGAGAGGGGGGGTGAATCAGATCTTCAAAATTAAACACTTAAAATAAACTGATCCAAATTCATACATAAATGAATCTAATGTAATCTCAAATAGCATCCACACCATGAAATAAATAACACATAACACAATAACTTGGTAACCCATCAACCCAAATAGGTAAAACTGGGGTGGGGATGACACCCACAAAAGTCTCCACTACTACAATAATAAAGTGTACCTGTTAAGGTTACAATGTTTGATTACAAAATGTAATCTACCCTGTTAGAGGTCTGTCCAATTAAGAGCTTCAGATCATTACAATCTACCCTATTAAAGGATTTAAACTTACAATGAAGTAAGCACTCTGTTAAGAGATAAATAAAGGCATGCTAAAACCACTTTGTTAAGATATTTTCACCTGATACAATGACTAAAAAGTCTCAAGTATTGATCCTTCGATATGCACTCTGATGCTGATGACGGATCTCCTCTTTTTAGTATCTCTTCTGATCTTATAATCTGATATACCTTTACTCTATTGTTCACTATGTTATACTCTACTTGATCTCTGCTTCTGAACAAAATAACCCTCTATGCATTTCACTTCAAAATGCAGTCCCTTCAACAATTACTCTTCTGCCTCTTGCACATCCATAAAAATAGGGTTTCGAAGCAATCTAATATATCTATAAAAATTTTACAGTGAGATCTAGATCAATGATCAAGATCCAATACCCATACCATGATGATATTAAAAGTCAGCCAGATCACTTATCCTTGAAGTTTGTATCATTCCAGACAAGTATGCAAAAATTGTCTTGCTCGGCATTTAGCGTCCCTGTCTACTCGACTCAACAATGTAACTCAGCTCGGCAATGTAACTAGGCATACTGAAAAACTTCTTGGCAATGTTGCTTGGCCTTGTATAGTTTTAGCTCAGCCACAGTGATAGCCAACTAAAACTACCTAATGAAATGACTAAGTGTTGGGCACTAATCATCAACAAAGCTTAGAGATTCAATCTCCCCCTTTGATATTAGTGGCAAAAACGCTTATCATTACTTCTGTACTTTTCATAAAAATTTGCCTCAGTACGCCAAGTACTCCCCCTAGGAATATACTTATACAAAAGTTTACAATGCCTTCAAAAATTATATACAAGTGTACCTTTGTTGTACTGATGTATCCTTTCATAACTCCTTACCAACTTCCTTACTAACTTCCTCCTTTTGCAGTACTAACTTCCCCCTTGTTTTTGTCACTGATTGCTGGTGGGGTTAAGCTATACTTATCCAAAAATTGCTTATGAAGCTGCAGTGTGGATTCAAATGTTGTATCCCAGCTTTCCTTTGCAACCTTATTAACTTCCAGTTTTATTTATAGCTCGGCAGCTAGACTCACTAAACTCTCTGTAGTCAATAGATTTACACTGCTCTATGATAACTCCTTAGCTTTTGAAATTTCCTTTTGTATTACCTCCAAATGAGGAAACAAGCTTGTCTGAATAGTTATCAACTTGGCCCTTATGCGACCATCTTCATCCATAAGCTCGGCTATTCTCCTTTGTGCATTTATCAACTTATTAAAATGTAAAGAACTAGAGGTAGTCTCTTTACCTAAAGTAGTACCAGTTGATCTCAAATCTAACTGTAGCTTCTCAACAAGCTGTAAATTATCCTTTGTGAAAAATTCAACATCACATAATTTCTTATAAAAAGAATAAACATTGGCTGAAACTTTCTCTAAGGTTTCTACAAGAACAGAAAGTTCAACCTATTTTTTTGCTATCTCTTTTGAGATCTTCTCTAGAACTTTGCTCTCAAATCTTCTCCGGGACCATTGTAGAAGCTTCTCATTGTTGTCTATGTCCTCATCTGTTACTTTTTGTACAATGGTGACTAGTTGATCTATGATTGGAGCTTGAGGCATTTCATCCTCTAAGT
>MU227242.1:1266791-1295646 GCA_018584345.1 Thuja plicata | reverse complement strand
GAACTTTTGTTTGGAGAGTTTATTTGTATGCATACATTGTAAAAAAATTTGTCTCCTTCCTAACACGGTCATGATGGCATTCAAGAAACTTGCAAAATGGGCTTGAAAAGTGGGGGATTGTCTTCCTTTATTGTTGAAGAAATCAAACATTGAATCTTAGCATGGCTAAAATGGCTCTATTGACAAACTAAGATGTGGATGAGCATTCAATGATTTTTTTAAGTGTTTGAACATGTGATCCCATCTCTTATTTATTCAGGATTCCTCTTTGATACCCTCCTAATTAGGTGGCACAAAAACCTGCTTTAAGGCCCTTTTCTGTATCTACTTTCCATAGGCCTTCCAAAGAGTATACTAAAAAAAGACAGTTTTCTCTACTTTTCAAGTCTAGCATTAATTTTTGTCATACATGGTTGTGATAATGTTATCTTACATCCTTACCAAAGTTCCTTGGAGGTATTGGTTGGGGCTAGGTATAGCCTTGACTTTGGACCTGTGGATGGTTGTTTGTTTAAATTTATTAATAAAACAATATTAGAATAGCTTTGACCCCTCTCCCTCCAATGGAGAGAGAAAGGACCTTGAGAGTAAGGAAAGACCAGGTATGCCCCCCACAAGATGAAGCCTCCCACACCCCCAACAAATTTAACAAATAAGAATACTTTCTTTACATCAAGGTTTTGGTAAAAATACTGGCAACTTGCTTGGATGTTGGGCAATAGTAGACTGATGACTTGTCCATGAATGAGATCCCCAATATAGTGTATCTGAATGTCAATATGCTTGGTCCTTTGATGATGGATTTGGATACATGAGATTTGAGTATCACATTGATTGTCTCAAAATATGATTGATGGTTGTTTAGATTGAATACCAAACTCAATGAGAAAATTTTGAAACCAAATAGCCTCAGTTTTGGTACTTGGCTTCAATAGAACACGGACCAATAACAAATTGCTTCTTTCTCTCTAGCGAACAAGTCTTGAACCAAGTGAGAAGCTATAAGTTGAAGTCATGAACTTATAGCTTCTCACTTGGTTCAAGACTTGTTTGTTAGAGAGAAAGAAGCAAATTGTTATTGGTCCAACTTCTATTGAAGCTGAGTACCAAAACTGAGGCTATTTGGTTTCAGAATTTGTTTTTTTTTTTTAATTTAATTTTCGTCAAAATTTCAATATTCATTGGTCGAAACAGGAAGAGTTTAGTTGAAATGTTTTGACCATTATGTTTCAAAAGCTTGCGTCGTGGGTTTGGCATCCTAGTTGAAATAGAAAGAGTTTGGTCAAAATGTTTCAACCATTCTGTGTTGAAAGCTTGAATCGTGGGTTTGGCATCCTAGTCGGATGGGTCAAACATTTTGACTAAATTTGGTTGAAACTTTTTGAACATTTTGACGAACGTTGGTCGAAGTGTCGACAAATAATGTGGATGTTTGAACATGCTAATTTCAACCAATTTTGTGTAGAAATTTTGACGTTAACAAGAATGTGTCGATCTTTCGATGATAAAAATACCGACAAAGCAATTTGTGGGTCTTTCGACCAATCTGCATAGATAATTTGACTAATTTTTGTCAAAAATAGGGGCCAATTTTACTAGTGTTAGGGTTTCATCTATTCAAGAGCTCATATCTCTAGGAACCTTTACTATTACTCTTGATGCATTAATAGGGAAATTAACTTCATTTGAGTTAAGCAATTATGATAATAGTTTTCCAAAAGTTGAAGTTGCTTTCAAGTCATCATTGACTCTTGTACCATATAGGAAAGGAAAGGAGATATCAAATAGTTCTTCCGCATGTTACTCTAATGATTATGAATCTATCTTGTTTGAAGAAAAAGAACAGGAGGAATCAGAAGCTTTACTTGCTAGAAGAATGCCTAGGGGAAAAGGTAAATATAAAGGTAAGTTTCCTTTGAAGTTATTTTCATGTAAAAAAATTGGACACGTTGCTTCTAGATTCGTTGAAAATGACAAAAAGGAGAAACCAAGAAGATTCTAGGATAATAACAAGAAATGATGCTTCCTAGATGAGGAAGGTGTTACTGATGAGGAATCTGATGGAAGAGATGAAGAAGAAATTGTGTTTTTTGCAGTAAAGGAAGAACCCTTAGAACAAGGTGAGAAAGCTTTATTTTCTGGTATGAATCGCAGTGGTAACTACATTATTAATAGTGGGTGTACTGATCACATGATAGGTGATAAAATAAAATTCATAAAGGTGGAAGAATGTGATGGAGGCTCAGTAAGATTTGAGAATGGTGCTCCCTATTACATAAAAGGTAAAGGATCTTTTTCTTTGAATGATAAAAAAATTTGTGATGATGTGTTTGATTAAGGTAATAGCATGTTTTGAAGGGGCCCCGAAACCCTTTACATAGCACCAAAAAGATAGAAAATAAAGGATGAAGGTAACAACAAACTATCACATATGACAGAAGACCAAAAGAGGGCTAAATCCTAGATTTAATAGAACATGTCATTACAATACATCAAAAAAACTAACTACAAAAAGCTTCCAGCAGACAGATAGCAAAAAACTTCCAGCAAACCAAAACATTCCAACACTGAAGCTAAACAGCTTCCAACTGATCCTCTAGCATTTGAACTTCAACCATCTACAGCTCCATGCTCTGGATCGAGTCCCTTAACTTATTGATATCTTTGTTCTGGACTTGGGCTTTCTTTTTAGTGTTGGAGCGAGTCCTAGTTCCAAGGCCTGAAATATGAATTTCCTGAGGGCTATCATCCTCTTGCCTTTCCTTATCAATGTCGTTACCTTACAGAAGGGTATATAAATATTTCAGATTATCCAGAGAGTTTTTCATGCCCATTTTTCTAACAGTAGTAAGATTTTTTATAAGAGCCTTGTTGTTGTTAACCTTGTCATTAATATTTTTGAGCTTGTTGTCCACCATGGTGTTGATCTTGGTATACATATTGTTAACCTTATCAAAAACATCTTTCCCCTACTGGTACATGGTAGAATCATTGCACATTTTGTCAATAATTTCCTCTAGCAGCGCATTCCTGTCTTCCAGATTCTTATAATTATCTTTGATCTCCTTTATATCATCGTGAATCCACTTATCCATATTATAGTTGTTCTCTACTTTATTTTTGGCCATTTGAAGGAAAGAAATATTAGCCACCCTTTTGACATTGACCTCTCTCTCACGGAGGTCATCCTCAAGGCTCCTCATGTTATGGACATTCTTATCTTCAAAGTCACCTTTCGAGGTATCATGGTTGTACTCAGCCTTCTCATTCTCATTGTAATCTTTCTCAGTTTTGTTAGTTTCCTTATCAGGGACAATATCCTCATCATTGTTCTATGTGTTGCCTTTATCAATCTCAGTTTCTGCCATATCCCCTGTTTCCCTGTGGTAATCCTGAAGGTGATGATGTTTACCGGGTTGATGATCTGAGATACAATTTCTTAAGTGTTTCTTAGTTGAATAAAAAAGGTTTCAAATTGGAATTCAATGGAGGTATATGTAGGATTATTTGGAAATCGGGAGAACTGATTGCTATCGATGAAGAAAGTAGAGGTAACTTGTTCCATCTAACTTCTACTATTAAGAGTTATCTGATTGCTAAGGTTGAAGATTGTTGGTTGTGGCATAAGATTTTTTGTCATGCAAATTTTGATAACCTTATCAAAGTTATTAAGATGAATATAGTAAGAGGTTTTCCTAACCTGGTGAAACCAGACAATGTAATGTGTAAAGAATGTCAGCTTGGGAAGTTAACTAGTTCTAGTATCATCAGTAAAAAAAAATCTTCCAAAAGTATTTTAGATCTAGTTCATACCGATCTGTGTGTTCCAATGAGAACTTGGATTTACTATGGTGATATATATTTCATGTTTCTTGTTAATGATTATTCTAGAATGATGCGGGTTATATTTTTGAGTGACAAATATGAAGATTTTCATATGTTTAAGATTTACAAAGATAGAGTGGAGAAGGAGACCGGTAAGACCCTGAAATGTCTTAGATCTAGTAGAGGAGGTGATTTTACTTCACATGAGTTTACTATATATTCTAAAGAAAAAGGAATTAAAAGGTAGATGTTAGCTCCTAGAACACCTCACCAAAATGGTATTTCTAAAAGAAGAAACAGATCTATCATTGATTGTGCTAGGACATTAATGATTCATAAAGGTGTTGCACAAACATTTTGGAGAGAAATAGTTAGCATTTTTTTTTACACATTCAACAGAGTTCAGTTGAAGAAAGGTACAAACAAAACTCCCTATGATTTGTGGTATGGTAGATCACCACGTGTGAATTATTTCAAAAAATTTAGCAATAGATGATATATAAAAAGAGATGAAAATACAGGAAAGTTTGACCCAAGAAGTGATGAGGGGATATTATTAGGATACTCCTCTAAGAGAAAATCCTACAAGTGTTTGAACAAAAGAACAAATAAGATAGTGGAAAGTGCCAATTTAAGAATAGATGAATTTTCTAAGAAAAATGATGAAAGCAACAAGAAGGAACCAGAATAATATCATGGGTTTGTATATGTACAACCGGTGGAGAAGGACACAATAGAAGAGCCTATGGAGAGATGGGTCAATGAACAAGAACTGATACATACAGTTGGAGAAACTCATAGAAATGAACCGGTATTGCCAAACTATGTAAAGTTGAATCACTCCCCTAATCAAATTATTGGTGACAAAGATTTTGGTGTGTTAACAAGAAGAAAGGAAAGAGAAGTTACTTGTTTGTTATCTGAATTTTAGCCTAAAACAACTAAAGATGCAATGAAAGATGAAGACTGGGTGAAACCTATGGAATAAGAATTGGAGCAGATTGAGAAGAACAATACCTGGACATTAGCACCCAGACCGGTGGACAAGAATGTGATTGGTACTAAGTGGATTTTCAGAAACAAGAAGAATAAGACAGGTGAAGTGGTAAGGAACAAGAAAATATTGGTGTGCAAAGGATATTGCATAAGAGGAAGACCTAGACTATGGTGAAACATTTGCACCAGTGGCCAGACTTGAAGGTGTAAGGATATTTCTTGCATATGCTACTTACAAAGGATTAAAGGTATATCAAATGGATGTTAAGTCAACTTTTCTTAATGATATTTTGGAAGAAGAGGTATACATTGAACAACCTGAAGGATTTGCTAATTTAGAAGGTAAGAACATGGTATGAAAAATATAGAAATCTTTGTATGGATTGAAACAAGCACCTAAAGCATGGTATGAAAGGTTGCATTCATGTCTAATTTAGATTGGTTTCATCGGGACTAGTGATAATAGTAATGTGTATTTGAAGATTGAGAAAGATGAAATATTATTCATTGTTGATATATTTGTAGATGATATCATTTTTGGTGGAAATGAAGATATGAGCATATTATTTGCAGATGAGATGAGGAAAGATTCTGAGATGTCTATGATCGGCGAGATCAAATTTTTCATTGGGTTGTAGGTTCAACAAATGAAAAAGGGTATTTACATAAGTTGGTCCAAATATAAGGGAAATATTGAAGAATTTTGGGTTAGAAGACTAAAAACTAGTTGGTGCCCCTATGGTAATCGATTGAAAATTATCAAAATAAGATGAATCTAAAGAGGTGGATGAGACACTTTAAAGGTTCATGATCAGTAAGTTATAGTATGTAGTGCATAGTAGACTATAAATAGAATAGGTAGTTGTATTAGTGGGAATATTTTCTTCTAATCCTAAGAAATCTCATTCGGTTGCAGTAAAGAGAATCTTTGAATATCTTAAGGGAACTGAAGACTATGGTCTCTAGT
Organism: Thuja plicata; assembly: GCA_018584345.1. Classification (NCBI taxonomy): domain Eukaryota; kingdom Viridiplantae; phylum Streptophyta; class Pinopsida; order Cupressales; family Cupressaceae; genus Thuja; species Thuja plicata. The sequence goes on along the minus strand of MU227242.1, from coordinate 1,289,858 downwards.
ATGGACATAAAGGTGATTTCTCTTTGAATGTCTTTACTAATGTTGACTGGGTAGCTAATGTTAATGATTGGAAGAGAAAAAGTGGAAGTGCATTATTTCTTGGTAAGAGGCTTGTATCCTAGACAAGTAAGAAGAAGAACTGTATATCAAAACCAATAGCTGAAGCTAAGTATGTTGTTGTTGTAATTAATTGTACACATGTAGTTTGGATCAAGTAGATTTTGGGAGGAATTCAGGAGAAGGTAACTAAACTAGTGGCTATCTATTGTGATAATACATGTACTATTAACATTTCAAAGAACCTGGTGATGCACTATAAGACTAAACATATAGCTATCAAATATCATTTTCTTAGAGAAAAGGTACAAGGAAAGGAAGTGAGGTTGGAGTATGTGCCAACTAAGGAGCAGGTTGTTAATATTTTTAGAAAACCATTTCCTACGAATGCATTTGAGTATATAAGAGGTAGGTTGGGGGTCACTCCCCTATCTAAATTGAATTAGAAGAAGACTCAGTTGCTTCAATCCTAGTGTATTCATTGCATATATTTATATGAGGATTGATGTTGTGGGGTACTCCGTAGGGGGAGGAGTCTTTGAAGTTGTGTGTTTTGGTTAATTAGGTATAGAAGAGAAGATATAAGATGTGATTGACGTATTTGGAATTGTTTTCAAAAGGGGAGAATAATGTATGATAAAGGTGGATAATCTATGGTATTGGAGAGAGTGTGTATGAAAAAAGATGAGTAACTGCAAAACAAGTGAATGATAGAAGTAGAAAAAAATTTGTAAGGAAGAGTTTTTCCATCATTGGTGAGGTAGAGAGTGTTGCATAGATTGTTTCCATCAATGCCAAAGGGGGAGAATGTTGGCATATCTGAAGAAGTGATGGTAAGTAATCTTTGGAGATGTTATGACAAGATTTGATTACAGGATTATTAGATATTATGTTTTTATTGATGTAAACTATTGATTTTGTGTGCTTAGTATGTTTTCAAGCATAGTTGTGTTGATTGAAGCATTGTGGTGAGTTTCATTGGTTTCTATCTTTATAGGAGACTTGGGTTTGTCTTTGGATGTCTAATGCATGACTGCTACTGTTGAATTGATCTTATGAGAAAGTTGAGATCGGTTGAATTATTATAGTACAATTGTTAGAATAGTTAATGACAGGGCATAAATGACTTGAATGTCTTGTCATATCATTGTTATATATTTTTATGCGGTCACAGGATATGGTGCTCAATAATGTTCAGATGCTACAGTTGTAACTGCTACTAATTTGAGTGACCGATGTGGAGGATAAATGAGCTATGAGAAGAGACATAGTGTTCATCAAGTTATAGAGTTTGTGTTTTTAAGCGACATTCGATGAATCTTTAGTTGGTGGTTGATGTTGAGGTTGTGGTAAAATCGGTTGAGTCAGTCATGATCTGGTGACATGTTTTCATGATTGGAGGTGATGATCTAGCATCACATTTTTTTTATTTTAGCATGTGGAGAAGTTACTTGAGGAATCTTATGTTTGGTCAAAATGTGTTTGACTTCTTGACACAACATCCTATGTAAATCATTGTATTGGCCAATGTGGTCTCGCAAATATGTTTTGTATATTTAATTTTTTTATGTGGTGTGTTGGATTTGAGTGGGATGTTTTGAAATTCTATTTTAGGGTTTGATCAAAGAAGTGGATATAAAATTTTAGTATGTAATAGATGAAGTTGAAGGTTGAATGTGTTGATCATGTGTTAAGACAAGTATGGTGCAAAGTGTGAGGTATGATCAAGCCAGAGAAGACTTAAGTGTGTTGAGAAGAGATTGTGTGCTTTAGTGTATCTGATCAAGCTAAGGTAGTGCTATTTCACAGATCATTTTTTTATTGTTCCCTAACATTTGTAGGAGGCTAAATCCATTAACCAGGGAGATCCTAATAGTCTTTGTTGTAAATCCTCTAACAAGGTGACACTTTGAAAAGTGTTTAAAGTCCTAACAAGGATACTCTTAACAGGGTAAAAGTCCTAACAAACCTAAGGCAAATCCCTTAATTGGGTAGCACCTAACAGTGTCATTGTACACTCCTAAAAGGGTTAAGGTCCCCACAGGGTATAATTTAGAAGAGTACATCATTTAGTCGGTACTAATCCACCCCATAATTTTTTTCATATTTGGGTTTCCATGAGATAAATTTGTGTCAAATGTGTGGATGGACTTGCATGTTTATGGTATTCATTTATTGAATATATGGTTAATCTTATGAATAGTGATTTAAGTTTAAGAGGTTAAAAGATTGGATTGTTTGGTACATTATTGATTCACCCCCCTCTCATTAATCTAATCTTAGGATTGAAAATGGAAAAGTAGGAGGTAGATTTATTGCAATAGGAACCCTCACAGTTGTCACAAAAGGAGGAGGTAAGGAAGAGCAAGGGTAAATTGGAGGATAGGTTGTGGAAGGAGAATATGATGAGTATGTTGATATCATGGGGGATTCATCGGAGGAGGAGGAGGATTTTGATGAGATATTCTCTAGTGGATCAAGAAAAGATGAGTCTACTTTAGAGGATTCTATCTCAGATGGAGAGTAGGAGGAGGATGTCGAGATGAAGGACTCAATGATGGGTGGTGATGAGGATATGTGTGGGGATGAGATATTACAGGATAATACCATCGGGGAGGATCTAGGATAGATCCTAGACTTACAGGGACTCAAAGAATAGATTAGGAATATGAGGGATCACAAGAGGACCTTATAGTTTAGACTAGATGGTGTAAAGGTGATGGCATGGGTAGATAAGGCTAGGGAATTAAGAGCTAAGGGTAGAGAATTGGCAGTAGAGGGTTGGGAATTAGCAGCAGAGGTAGAGAAGAATTAGGAGTTGGGTAGGGTGACTATGTTGGAGGCTAGGGTGGCTAGATTGGAGAAGGAGAGGGATGGGGCTTTGTTCAAGGCTATGTAGGCTGAGGAGGAGCTACAAACATTTATTGATGTATAGAGGACTTTTATATTAGGGAGGCCTACAGAAAAGAAAAAGAAAAAAGGGAGTCATGGTGGGAGATCCAATCCTGGTGTCAGCATTATGAGAGTTTGATTCCTAAGAGGTGAGTTCCTAGTTACATTGTACTTAGCCTAAACAATGGCTCTATGTTTACCAATATTTTCTATGTTTTCTTTGTTCTGGTCAGAGGTTAATGTCATAGTCAATATCTTGGACTTGATTTATAGGTGTCTTTAGTTGGTTTTATGGACTTGTTTTCATAAACCTGAACTTATGCTTTAATTACCTTTGTGCATGATAAAACACTTCTATAAGGTCATCTATGAAATGTGTGTGTGTGTGTGTAGATATATATACATATACATATACATACACATATATACATACATAGATATGTATACATACATATGTATGTATGTGTGTGTGTATGTATATGTATATGTGTATGTATATGTATATGTATATGTATATGTATATGTATATGTATATGTATATACATAGATATAAACATACATATATATATATGTATATATGTATATATATGTATATATATGTATATATGTATATATATGTATATATATGTATATGTATATATATGTATATCTTAATTAAGGCTTAATGAATACTATTCTAACAAAAGAGTGGATATATGTTGCATGTCTTTGTGCATACTAATGCCATGATGGAGGAACAATTAAAGAAGCATCTTAGTTAAGATGGCACTCAAGAAGGATCACCTCATGAGGACCTATTCAAAATAGTTCAACATGTGGATAATATATATTTACTCTTTTTGTAGATGGATAGCTGATTGCTAATGATTAGTTGGATGGATTTCCTTTTTCCTACTTGTGTAACAACTCTTATTTGCATATTCCTTTGGGTTTTGATTTTTTAGTTAGTTTTTGATTAAGGTAAAAGTAGGTTTTGAAAGGTCCCGAAACCTTTTACAAAAAGCTACAAATGATAGGCACCAAAGGCTCATAAAAACAGAGAACACCTACAACAAAAAAAAGGCAGGACCCAACAAGAAACAAAAGACCTAAAATAAGAAAGAACAAAAACTGCCAAATATAGGCACAGATACTAGCGCAAATTCTACCACAACTTCTCAAACAACTTCCAGCAAAATTTCCAGACCAGCAGAAGAAACATTACATCATTTTTTGATAGGCTACCTCAGCCTCCTTCTACATTTCTTCCATTTTTTTGATGGACTCCTTCAGCTCCAGCATCTCTTTCAGAATCTCAGGGACTTTTCTTTTAACTTTGCTTCAAGTTCTTGGACCAGGGCCCGAGCTTCTAGCCTTTTCATCAATAGTAATTGTGGTATTTTCCAGCAGGCTTCTTTCCAGATAAGTGTAAAGCGCTTTTAGATTTTGAACTGACACTTGCAGCCCTTCATTGCTATACTTCAGAATAATCTGTATCATGTGCCCATTGTGGCTTATTTGTTCTTTCATCTCTTTTAGCTTTTCTTCCACAATCTCATTAACTCTTGTTGTAAATTCCTCATCTCTGTTGCTGTCTTTATCCTTAATCATCAACTTATTTTCCATTTCCTCAACCTTAGCTTTGAAAGGCTCCATCGCCTCCTGCATCTCTGTTAATTGACTCTTCATGAACATCATCTCCTCTTTTATCCAATCTTCCATATTAGCCCCATAGTCGACTTTTCTTTTTGGGATTCTGTCATCTTTTTCAAACCCTACTGCATCTGGGCCTTTAAAGTCAGCTGCATCTTAATACCCTCCTCACCATCTTCCTCATTCTTATTTTCCTCTCTTTCATCTCCCTCTTTTCCATCTCCCTCAATTTCCTTTTCATCATAATTGAGGGAGATGGAAAAGAGGGATATGCCCTCATTGTCATCGGGCATATCCTCCCCCTCCATCTGAGAGTTATCCTTTCTCAGCTGATCCTCATTTCCTTTTTCCATATTCTCTTTTTCATTATCATCATCACCATTGTGTTGATCCTCTTGATCTTTTCCTTGATTATGTGAGGTTTCATCACTAGTTTATCCAACTTAGCTTTCTTCTTAGTTTTGACCCTTTTTTCAGACTCTATTTTTCACTTTCCTATTTCACCTATCTCTTACTACATTTAACCCTCTTAGGGATTAGCTCAGGAAGATTGTGAGCATACTTAGAAATAATAAAAATGAGCCCTACGTGGAGCACCAGGTTGCTCGACTTCTTTTTTTGCTCCATCACACTATTGTGCAATGAACTTAGGAGATAGAAAGGGAATGAGATTTTTTTACCATGCCTGAAGTGGTTGGCCAGAACAAAATGCAAGTTGTAGATTTTGAAGTATCTGTCATCCAGTGTGAAATACTTGATCATAACAGTGAGAATGTCTTCCCAGTGAGACTTTATTTTTTGAATGTCGACATAATCCCTAGTACCTTTATTGAGAAGGGCTTCTTCATCCTCTATTTTCATAAAGATCTTGTAAGCCTATGTTCCAGCCCTCTTTTTTTCCCTATAGAATTTCATGCCCTCACAAGGCAAACCTAGTATTTCTGAAATAACCCTCATGGAAAGGGTAAAATATTTCCCCCACATATGCACTTTCCTGTCCTTCCAACCCTCTGCAAACTATTTTTTTATCTCTGTTTCCCAGCCATGGAGCTTCTCCAGATATTGAGAAATGCCTCCTTTTCTCAATCTTCTCCAAGATTTCCTCTTCTCTTTCCATTTTGTACAGTCAATTGACTCCTCTCTCTTCAGACCTCCTCCCATTTTTCTAATTTCTACTTGAAGATGTTGATCCTTAGAAATTTTGAGCATAGATTCCAGACAGACTCTACTTTTATGATTAATCCAGTTCAAATTTGACACCCAGAAAGCGTGCGGTGTCACCAATCTAATTAAATCCATTTCCTTCGAATGACAACACACATTACTTTTAATAATTAAAGATGACCTCATCATTAATTATGATTATGTATAACTCCTTTGATGTTATTCATCCTATCGTACTTGATAAGACTAGCCATCTCCATTTTGAAATTTGCCTCACCTCGCCATGATTGCATGACATAAAAGTACACACCCACATTTGCTAAACCATCTGCCGACATGTTACCTTCTCTGTAGACATGTGTGATATGGTAATCTTCAAAATTAGATAATAAAGATTTAATTTTTTCAATGATATGGCTTATTATCCATGAAGCTTCATAATTACCTTTGATACAGTTAATAATATTTAGAGAATCTCCCTCCACCCAAAGTTTAGAGATTCCCATATCTTTAGCCAAATTAACCACATGAAGGGCAGCCATAGCTTACGCCATGTGGTTTGACTGAATTCCCAGCAGACCTGCCACAGCTCCCAGACAATTTCCAGCCCCATCCCTTATAAGGCCTCCCACACCAGCAGACCCAGGATTCCCTTTCACCGCCCCATCAAAATTCCCTTTAACCCAGCCATTTAGAGGGGCTTTCCATCTAGTATTTTCCCTTAAATTTTGATTTCTATCTTTATGCACCTGAACCTTCATAAGGATTTCACTGATACTGAGAAGATTCTTGGAAGGGGCATCACTAGGAAGCTGATTTTTAAAATTTTCCAAGATACTTCTACAAACTCCATTAGCCACAATTTGAAAGGGAGAGCTTTTTTCTCTAAAGCTTCTATTGTTTCTTTCCTTCCATATTCTCCAAGTGAAGTGAGGAAGAATAAGCTTCCAAATTTCTTTGGCTTCCTTACCCTTGAGGGGGCAGCTCCATTGTTTGACCAAGTCTTGAAAATTAAAAGGATTGACCCACTCCAGATTGATAATACTGAGCACTGAGTTCCAGACTTTGGAGGAGAAGTGACAGTGTATCATTAAGTGATTACTGTTTTCAGCTTCTGAGCAGCATAGGATACATCTATTAGGCATTCTAATGCCCCTTTTTCAAAGATTATCCATAGTGAGGATTTTATTCTAAACAAGAAGCCAGAAGAACATGTTAATTTTAAGAATAAGGTTGTTGTTCCATACCTTACAGCTAGGAGAGTAGATATCTTTTTGGTGCCGAAGGGCAGAAGCAGACAAGACTAAGAATTTACCATTTGCCTCCAACCCCCAGATTAAAGAATCTTCTTTGTTAGGTCTAATGAACCAGGGGGAAAGAAACTTATTGACCAAATGAAGAGAATCATCAAAGGAGCTAAGATCAACCCATTTATCATTGATCTAGTAATCAAAAACTTTCTCTCCAACAATATCAATACAATCCACCATCACAAGCCTACATTCTTGTTTTTCACTTAATGCATCTTCCTTCAACCAGTTGTCAGTCCAAAAATTTATCTTCCTGCCATTTCCCAGCTTCCATCTAACCCCTTTCCTGATTAAATCCTTGCTTTTCTAATGCTTTTCCAAATGAAAGAGCCATTTGTCTTCAAAGGGTTCCTTAGAGCTTCCTCTAGAGAAGATAAGTGGTACTTTCTCTTGAAGATAGTATTCCATTCCTTCTCTTCTTCAAAAATTCAGCAACATTGTTTTGCAAGCAGGGAATTGTTTGTGTTATTGATACTTCTTATTCCAAGCCCTCCCCATTTCTTAGGTTTATAGACCACCTCCCAAGCCACAAGTCTTAACCTTTTCTTCTCTTCTACTCCAGACCAAAGAAACCTTTTCTGAATCTTTTCAATTAAGCCAGCAAATTTCTGAGGAATTTTAAAAAGGTTCAGGGCATAAACTGGAAGATTCTAAAGAGTAGATTTCAGAAGTTGGACTTTACCAGCTTGACTAAGGGTAGCACCTTTCCATCTAGCTAACTTATTATGAAAGTGGTCTATTATTCTATTCCAAAAAGCATCATTCGATTTAAGGCATAGGGGGAGACCCAGATAAATAGAGGGAAGCTTCCCTATCTTACATCCTAGAATAGAAGAAATCTTTCTTTGTCTAACTTTAGAGGTGTTACAAAAAAATAAAGAACTCTTATCCCAGTTAATAGATTGACCTAAATCTTTGGTGTAATTATTCAAAACCTTTTTCATATTCCTAGCTTCTAGAACAAAAGATTCTCCCATCATAATTGTGTCATCCACAAATTTCTCATGAGAGCATTTTTGTTGAGCTGAAGTAGCTTGGCGACCATAAATCTGACCAGAAGAAACCATGCTTTGTATCGATCTCCCAAGGCTTTTTGCCATTATAGAAAAGAGGATGGGGGAAATAGGATCACCTTGTCTGAGCCCTCTGGAGGGACAAAAGAAAATGGAGGAACCACCATTGACCAGCACCGAGGAAGACACCGTAGTGACCAATTGCATAATCAAACTTATCACATCATTATCAAATCCAAAGGAACTAAGAATTTCTGATAGGAAAGACCAGTCCACTCTGTCATAGGCCTTTGACAGATCCAATTTCATCAAGAAACCCTATTTTTTAGAGGCTTGATGGGAGTGAATGTTCTCATGCACAACCATAATAGAGTCAAGAATTTGTCTACCTGGGACAAACCCGTTCTGTTGAGGAGATATAAGACTTGGCAGTAAGCTCAAAATTCTTGTCGTCATAACCTTCGAGATGATTTTATAGAGATAATTGCAAAGGCTTATGGGGCGAAAGCCATCAACCGTATCTGCTCCATGTTTTTTAGGGATGAGAGAAATGAACGTTGAATTGATTTCTTTGAGGATTGATTTAGTACCATAGAATTCTTTAACCATAGAGCAGACAATTTTCCCAACAATGCTCCAAAATTACTGGAAGAAGAACATCTGAAACCCATCCAGGCTAGCAGATTTCTCTCCTTCAAAGGAAAGGATAGCCTTCTTGATTTCATTCTCTGAAGGGATAGCTCTTAATAGGGTATTAGCCTCAGATTCTAGAATGTGAGGAATGGAGGAAAGTAATTTCCTCTGCTCAACCAAGTCAATGCTCTGATCTTTAGAAAGTAAAGAAGAAAAATAGCTCACCATTTATTTCCTAATATCCTCTTCTTTAGATATTTTTCCATTTCCAGTAGTGAGAGAGTGGATTTTGTTAATAGCCTTATGTTTTAGAACAGTGATGTGAAAAAAACTTGTGTTCTTATCACCTACTTTAAGCCAGAGGGATCTAGATCTCTGTCTCCAGTATATTTCTTCTTTTGCTATGATATTATGAAGATCAGCAAGGGCTATATTTTCTTGGCTTCTTAGAGTTTTTTTTAACCCGTTCCTTTTGATATCCTCCTAAATTTCTTTCAGTTCCATTTGGGATTTACTTTTAGCTTTGAAAATATCACCATGTATGTGCTTGTTCCAGATTTTAACATTGGTTTTGACATTAGCCAGTTTCTTGACTACTTTGAACATAGCAGTTCCTTCCACCTCAATGCTCCACCATTCCCTTATTTTATTTTCCATATCAGGATGGTCTAGCCACATTTTCTCAAATCTAAATGGGGCATTTCTTTTTCCAGTAAATGAAGAAACATTGAGAGAAAAAGGGAAATGATCCGATCCAATTCTTAGAAGAGAGGAAAGAGCACAGGAGTACTTAGTAAACCATTCCAGATTTATTAGCGCCCTATCCAGCTTAACTTAAATTAGGACCTCTCCCACCCTATAATTTGACTAGGTGTATTTTATCCCTTCTAGATCAATATCCATCAGCCCTTCATTGATAATGAAGTTCATGAAATCCACTCTTCTTTCCACTTGGGCAGGATTACCACCTTTTTTATCTTCCTTCTTTAAAGGTGTGTTGAAGTCTCCCATAAGAATGACATTATTATCTATTCTTCCTTCCATCTTCTCATGCAATTTCTTCCAAAGTTTACTTCTTCCAATCTTAGTATTAGGGGCATATACATTGATTAGAGTCCAAGATAAATTATCCTTTAAACTCCTTACAGAAACAACAATAATGTTCTTATCTTCTGTAATGAGCTTATAGTCATAAAAAGATTGGTTCCAGAAGATAGCCAGACCTCCTGAAGCCCCTTCCGAGCTGCTACTTGTGCTTTTACCATTTTTAACCATCTTCATTTTTTCAACCTTTTCTTTGCTCATTTTAGTTTCTTGAATCAACACAATATAAGGTTTGGAGTCTCTAACTAGATTTCTAACTACATCTTGCTTATGAGGACTATTGAGTCCTCGAATATTCCAAGAGATGATCTTCATTTAAGGATTGGGGTACAAACTTGATGGATGGTAAGTTGTTTTCCATCATCAATGTTCTATTTAGCTTCCTCCTCCCTTTGGGTTTTTTCTGATCTGCTTCCTTTTTTTCCCTTTGGGGTACCAATATCAGCTTTCTATTGTCTAGTTTGAACTCCTGGTTTTTTACCTCCAACCTTCTTGTTTGATTTCCCCATGGATGAGTTCTCAACTTTCTTACCAGAACATAAGTTTAGTTCAAAGTTCATGTACCTTCCCTCAGGGGATATGGGACTTTTCTTATTTGATCCCTTTTTTGAACCCACGGTTGACCATGATTTTTCCTCTGCATTTTCCTCCTCCTTCTATTTCTCATTCTGATGAGTTTTAATTGGGGTTTCACCTTTACTTTCCCTGATTAGGTCATTTGATTTCTTATGATTTTCTTCTAAGCTATGAAATTCCTTCAATGCCATCTCCTTCTCTACTTCCTAGTGCTTCTCTGATCCTTCTCCATTTTCCAGGTTTTCTTTTTCTTCTTTACGTTTATCATTTAATTCTACTCCTTTAGTACTTTCCCCATGTTTAGCTACTATTGGAGAGACAAGGGAATCTGGATTTTCATTTTCTTGAGCCTCTTCATCATTTTGCTTTTGCTGGGGGGAAATATCCTTTCCTTCCAGCAAGATTAGGGTTTCTAGATTTTCCTCAATCTTTCTTTTCCATTCCATTCTCTGTCCTTTGGTTTGCTCTTGATTCTTCTTATTTTCCTTTTGGGTTTTCAGAGGGCAGTGTTTCACCCAATGACCTGATTTCTTACAAGTGAAACAGCCAAACGGAATAGATTCATATTCTATCTTTTGAATCCATATCCCTAGTTTTGACTTCAGAGATATCATCTAGGGAAGATCTACATTCTGTTGAATGTTGACACAAATTCTAGCATAAACTTGTCTAGTTCTGGCTTCAGTCATTGGGTCGATTGATAGTAGTTCCCCAAAAGAGCCAGCTATGGCTATTAAGATATATTTATGCTAGTATTCCAATGGCATTCTAGGAAGATGGACCCAGACTGGTGCTGCCGTGAAGAAAATTTCATTATAATCTAGACTTGTAGTCCACTTTTGCAATGACAGAGATGATTTACCCATCATCCAGGGTCCCCCACACAAAACTTTTGAAAGATCTTCCCCACTTGAGAACACAAAGGAGAAGAAACCTTTTGGCATTTCCGCTACATCAACTTGACCTTTTAACCTCCATTTTTTATCCACAAATGATCTAAATAGATCAATATTCGGCCTTGGTCCCAAAAAATTTCCTACTAGAGTAGAATCCATGATAGAGACCGTATGATCTACTAACTGATCTGGTATCTTAATACCAATCTCTCCTTTCAAAGAGTCTGATAGAATATTCACTTTGGGGAAAATAGACTTACCGGATGGTTTTATGCCAAAGAGACCTGCCCACTTGCCTTTCCCCAAATTCGCAGAATGATCATGTGACTTTTCTTGGGATAAATCTTTCCCGTCCTTTGAATTTTTGAATTTTTTGCCTCTGGTCGCATTTATGACCCATTGTCCCTACTGGACAAAAGCAGTGATGATTCTCCTGCCTTTTCCATGGATCTGACAGCAGCATTCTCATCTCCTTCCTTCAAAGATCCAATAGTAGAGTCCTCAGCTTCTAGCTTCCCTCTAGAAATAGAATTCAAAATTTGAATTCCCTTCTCCTCTCTCTCTCCTCCTCCTTCCCTCTCGCGCTCCATTTTTTAGTTGATTTGTTAGTTAGTTATTTGTTAGAAGCATTTTGTTATAAATAATATTCTAAAAAATTCCTTAGGAGTTAGACATAAGAGAACTCAATGTAATGTAGCATTCTTGTTGTCAGTTCAATTACAATTTTAGTCTAGTTGCATCTTATGATGTAAAATTGGGTCTTTGGATGAAAAAATAGAATGACATTATTCTGGGTTTATAATTTTTGGTTGAGCTTTGGATATACTCATCCAAGGGGCCCACTTGGTGAGTAATTCCTTTTCATTTTAGCATTAATTTACTTTCATTTTTAGTACTTGTTATGGAGTTTGTCTGTTCTTGCAACCACTAGAAACATCTTCATGTGATTGTTCCTACATCCAAAGAAGACAGAGTATATCCCAATTTGTCCATCCTAAAAAATTTTGTAGTTACTTGCATGATTTTAGATCTAGCAGTAGATTTTATTCATCATTGGAGTACTTCATTCCCAATCACTTACTTTCCAGTATTGTTTTTGTTGTCACAAAAGTTTGCAACCATGCCTAAATGGTGGTTAGCGACCTAGGCTGCCTTATGAAACATAGAAATAATGTCAAAGTGTGGGACTTGAAATGTAGAATTGAGTCTCTGGAGAAGCTTAGATTCCTTACAATTAGGGTTCACCTAAACTACTGCTTTTGAGGAAAAGGGGAGAGGGATATGCTGAAAGAAAAAAGGGGGTGATACACCAGATTGAATATGATCTACTATTTCCAACTATTGCACTTAAATTTCAATAAAGATCAAAAAATAACACTACTCTTTTTATTTGTCAGCCTTAGAAGAAAATTAAAGTTAAGAACCAATACAACTAGGAAAGGAATGAAAATATTCACTAAACAAGATTGATTGACCTAGATTTAATATACTCATGCAGTGCTACAGTTGATGAAATATGTCAAAATAATGTGGCAGAAAGAGTAAACAAGTTTAGCTGGGTCAAGAATAGGTAAAAACAACAATATCTATTGAATAAGGAAAATATGTGTTTACATAAGAGAATTTTGTAAAAGAAATAGAAAAAGAGATCCTCAGAGAAAATACAAAATTTACCTTTATAGAGATCATACATAACTCAGAATGTACATGAAGATTAAAACCCTCAACTAGGGTTGATATATAGAAAGAAGATCAGACCAGAAGAAATCCAATCACTGCAAGAAAGTAGAACACTCAGAGGTCACAGAGAGGATGAAATATAAATTCCCTTGCAACAAAATAATGTCCACTACAACCAGAAAGACCCCCAACAATAACTATGGCATCAAAAGTCCTCGTTCTTGTACTTTGTTGGCATGTAGAATTGATCTTGAGCCATTTGCAACCATAAATGATAATGAGAACCTAGAGAAAAATCATATTGATACCACAAGGTAGTAATGGCGCTATTGAATATAGTTGAAAGAAGTATAAATGTCGTTGGATGTAGATGAGGGTGTTAATGCTCTATTTTTTTTTTTCGATGAGAGTCTCTTCAATATGATCCTAAATTATTTGATGTCGTTTGAACATCTTGGCCATCGGGAAAAGTTCCCTCGATGAATAAACATCTTTAAATAAGTGTATCAATATATGGTCAATATTCATCAAACATCAGAGAAGGTCTCAGGAAGTTCTACTGATGACGTCCCTACATCTGATGGCCTCCAAGAGAAACATCGACAAAAAAAAAAATTATGCCCTGTCGATGTCGCAAGCTAAAATATTGGAATAAACTACCCATCAGAAAGACATCCGGTGACAAACATATTAGATAAATATACATTATTGGGTCACACTGAAATTCTTCAACTGATATCATTAGCTTCGCTGATGAACTCATTAGAAAAAGACATTTGATGTTCTACTAACATTGTCTTCCCTTTGTCCATCATTAACTGCATATCGACATGACTCTATCCGATGAGATCGTTGGGCCTCCTTCATAAACCTCATTGATGATACCTTCATTGATGAATCCAATTGGAGAAAAAAGTGCCTTTGGGATATACCTTTAATTTTCCTCTGATGACTATAGTTTCATCAATGAATCACATTGGAAAAATACCTTTGTTGTTATGGCGATATCCTTTCGGTGGTATTGATAACTAAAATTGAGCATCAAGGAAACCTTTGCCAATACTACCATCGAGGGAACTAATACTATCGAGTCACATGGGAATTGAAGAAAAAATTTTCCATTAGTATACAAATGGAAATAGTTTTTGAACCATCGGTAAACATCTACACCAAAAGATAGACTTTCAGTACAAACTAAAAGTACAGATAACAAAGGTCACTAAAAGTGATAAGTATAGAGAAACCTGACAGAGAAGGAACACCGATAGTGTAAACCAAAAGTCCAACTCAAAAATGATGAAGTGGAACCTAAAAAGCATATTACACTATAAACCAAAAGAGAAGACAAGAGAGGAACCCGATAGAACAAGGGAACCTGACAGACAGTTCACAGAAGGAACACCGAAAGACTTTCAGAGCAACCTGAGCATCAGTCACCGAAAGTCGGTTATATCCGAAGAAATGTAGATCTAACTTCCAAGTTAGATAAAACACTTATGTTTTATATTTAGACTTTTGATTTTATTTAAAACCATTTCTTGAGGGACAAGAAATATAGCTTTAATTGTTTTAATCAGTCTAACTGATTAAAAACATGCAAACTAGGAGATCAAGGTCAAGTTGTAAACCTTTGATCATAGAGTTATCTTTGTAATACGTGAAACTGAATTAGGCCAATATATTGTATAAATAGATGTGTAATCATTCATTTCATATATGATGAGAGGATGAAAGTAGCCAAGGAGCACATCTATGGATCAGACTAAGAGTTTCAAGAAAGAACACCAAAAGATGAATTAGGTTATCAAGAACCAGACTCAAGGCTGTCGAGCAACAGAGATATTAATCAATCACATTAGGTGATACATTGTACATGTGAATTTAATGGATCTATAATTAGAAATTTTAGATTGCATACACTCAGGTGAATGAGTATTTTTGTCTACAGTCTTACAAGTGTAGCAAATAGAAGAAATCCTTTCAAGAAAGGTGGATTTAAAAATCCTTTGTAAATCTCTTAACCGAGTATATAGTAAATAGTGTTGCTAAAGATCTTAACAGAGTAGACATTAACCAATCTCCACATAATACTCCTAATGGGATAGATCATCAGAAGTGATCAAATTGTAAGCCTTAACTGGCCCCTTCCAATTTGCAGATAGTGAAGTTTTTTTGGTGCCATCCCCACCACATTTTTTACCTTCTAACAGGGGTTTTCTGCATTACCATATCTTGTGTCATGTGTCATTACATTTCATGAATGCTTTTATGAATGTTTACATGTTTATTAAATTATGAATTGATATAACTTACACAAAGATAGGATAGGACAGATGGTTTGTAATACAATTGATTACATAAAAGGATTAATCTTAAAGAGATAAAAAATTTAGAGGTATTGATTCACCCCTCCCCTCTCAATACATACTTCCCATTATTTCCAACAATTGGTATCAGAGCTAGATCTCTTATTTGGAAGAGTTTAAAGACTTAAGAGAAAATATCATACAATGGAGAAGTACAAGCTTGACGAGAGTATTGAGAATCAGAAGGTAGAGATACAGATCTTCTATGAACAATATAAAGAAGCTAGAATCAAGATGAGGCAGTTGCAGGATGAAAGAAATATTATGGCATCTCGATGTAATGAAACAGACTACCATGAAGAGGAGATACCTGATCTATTTGAGTCATCACAATCTGCATCTAGCAGAGCATCAGACACATCAGAAGAAAGAATCACAAGTCTGAATGAAATTAATCAACATCTAGTTCGACAAGTGAAATATTCAAAAATCAGTCAAGAGACACAGATGGTAAGAATGATTGATGTCATGAACAATGCTAGAAAATCTGAGCAATAAATAACACTAGTTATTGATGATAGGAGGAAGATTACTAAAAATCTAAAAGAGAAAGAGTCAGAAATACAAAGACTCACAGAACATCATCATGAGACCACCAATCAGATTATTCTTATGAGTCAGGAGGCAAACCGAATGAACATAGAACTCATTGAAAGAATAGAAGCTATTGGTGAGCTAAGAGAATAAAATGAAAAACTAAAGCATGAAGTGAGAATTCAGAAATAGCACAATGATATGATCAAAAGAGCTGAAGAAAGTACAAAAAGGATGGATGATTTTATGGATGGACAAAGAAGAGTCAACAACAATACCAGACTAGAGTATACCGAGAATGAAGAATCACCATACCAAGTTGATCCAAAGAATTTCTACACAAATCCAAGACCAAGAAAGAAGTCATACAATCACTATGGAAAGCTAGAGCACACATCAAATGTATGCAGGAGAAAAATGAAAGGTATTCCTAAATCCACACCTTCATTCATAGGAATTTGTTATAAATGTAACAAGAAAGGACATAAAGCATATGAATGTAAATCTAAGGTGAAACAACCAAAGAAGTAAACCTACATGGAAAAATATTGTCCTGCTTGAAAAATGAATGGACACACATCTCTTGAATGGAGGAAGAATAAAAAGCAAGCATAGAAGCCTAAAGAAAATGAAACTTCTTATCAACCAAAAAGAGTCGGTAACTCATATGTTTGGGATTACAACACATGGGCAAACTGCACAGCATCTAGAATATTTGGACACATAGCTGCAAACTACATGAGATAATGGATGAGAAAGTCTAGGAGATGGACTAACCCTAGAATGGCATGTCTACACTTTCATAAATTTGGTCATCTAAGTAAAGACTGTAGAGACCAAGTGACAGAGACAAGCACCTTTATCAATGGAAACACCATTGAAGACATCAAAAAGATGAAAAACAAAATGTGGAGGAAAGCTACAAACACTGGTGAAGCCAGACTGAGCAATGCAAATGGTGACACCTTATCCAATGGATCTGGTGAAATCACCACCCCCACCTAAGCAGAACAAGTAAGTATGGAACTATATTATACCAAGTTATATTTTGCATCAGTTCTATTATACATTGATGAAATTCCAAACTAGCATAATTAAATATGCACTATGGTATTACTTGTTTCAATTCTGTGAACTTAATCTCATCAGTTAATGCATACCAAAAAATCATCGGTGTACATACAAAGTTAAGTTGTCAATACTTATCGAGAATCATCGGTTAACAAATAAAAACTGAGTTACTAGTGCAAACTGAGATCCATCGGTAATCATGTAAAAAGACAATGTTGTCTTCGCCATATACCGAGATCTGTCGGTAAACAGTCAAATGAGTTGACACCTATCCCAAGCATTACATTCTCATAGAGAATGAAGTGTGTATGCTACCCGATGACTCCATCTTCAAACACCAAGAAGTGGGTGAGAATTTATGACATGACTTAGGGCAAAAATTATATAAATAGTTGATGGAATAGATCATTATTCAAAAAGTGACTTGAGAAAAGAAGCATAGAGAAACCAGAGCACAAAGTGACTAGATTGCAGAGTGACCTCAACCCTATTCACAGCACTTGGAAATTATTCCCATCAGTCAGAAAAGGTTGAAGTAAGTAACAGAAATCACCGAGAACTCTATTTTCTTTTACGAGAAAAAGCCCTAATTTCTGAAACGATGGAAACTACTTCAAGAACCTCCAAGATCAAGAATTCAAAGGAGAAAAAGGTTAATCTAATCAAGAATACCACTTGTGAAGAACCTCATTACAAGATCTATCCCAAGGTTTCTTCACAACCCAACAATGTTGGTGCATTCTCCAGTATACCAGCTAGGGTTTTTCTCACTGAGGACGTCCGAGTGTATATTCACTACAAGATTGTAGAAACAAGAGACCTAGAAGTTGAGAAAGCTTACCAGAAGCTTTGCAATGATGATGGAACAATCAAAGAAGAACATAAGCACATTGAAGTGAAAGGGATCACACATGCCCTATTATTCCCAAAGGAATTCAAGACCAAATGGATTCAGTTAGTGCTAATTAGAGTGCATGACTGAAAGATATGGTTGGATGAGCCAAAACTGATAACCAGGGATGTTATACATGTTGTGACCGATTATCCTATAACCAAGAAACCCAAGGAAATTAAACACCCTCCTCACATTGACATTGAGAAGAACACAGGAGATGCATGTGATGGAAGAGGATTAAAGGTATCCACCATCATAGATGATGAAATGAGATTTGGAGCATGTGTCTTAGGATACAAATTCTTTCAGGCTAGCAAGATGAACAGTATTGCATCCAGAGTAGTGGATACAACACAAAAAATTGTCAAAGGCACCCAACTAGATCTATCAAAACTTCTACTAAGGCAATTAGATGAGAACATGAGGACAATCAGGACTGCAAAGTCTAACTTGTGTAAGTTTGGTTCACTCATAATGTGCATATTTTTCTATTTCCAAGAATCCTTCCCATCTATTGGTAATGTCAAATGGGACACTACCCGACCAGTGACCACATAGATTAGTGAGTTCATCAAATCACTAGGAGATAATTTTGAATTAGTCATGGATGAATACTTTCTTGGATTCAAAGATAGAATGCAGAAAAGAATGAGGATTCCAGAGCAATTAGTAGAAAAGTACAAGACTGGCATATATTTTATAGTAGACATTGATTACACCTATATCAAGCTAGTTGTACTGAGGAGAGCATGGCTGGCACCACTTGACTATGAGGTTAACATAGATCAAGCAACAAATGTCATTGAAGCATTGATAAATGAACCATTGGACAAGACACAACCTAAGTTTGGAACTTATGAGGAAGCCAAGGAAAGGATTAAAACCAGCTTAGTTGTGAAGAAATTTGATAGAAAGAAAGAGACAATGGTTAAGACTTTGAAGAAAAAGTTGTCGGTAAATGAAGAGGAAACATAATAGATAGAAGAAATTGAGGGTCAGTCACTCGTTGGTGAAGATGAGAAGGTGAGTGACTCAGAATCCACAGAGTCTGATGCACCACCACCACCAGCAGCAAAGAAACCAAGGACTACTATTGCATCTAGGACTAGAATTCAGATAGAAAAGGATGCAAGTCCTTCATTGATAAGGAAAGGTCAAGTGAGGACCTATAAAAGAAAGCCTCAAATAGGGAAAAAGAGCCCAACAAAAAGAAGAAAGTTCATCAGAACTAAGGAATACATAGAGGACACCGAAAAGGATGAAAAATCTGTACAATCTTAGAAGAGAAAAAATCCTAACACAATTGATGAGGTATGTGAATCTATCATCAAGAGGGGTACAGTAAATGATCATAAGATTAAAAACTGGCTAACTCTGGACACTAAGGACCAGAATAAGTTAGAGGAGGCAATTATCACAATGATGTGTGCACTCAAATATGTTCCAATACAATTTGCAGATAATATGCCAAAATAACTTATGAATAGATTGTCAACAAGGTGGACATTTGCATTACATTTTGAGAAATAAATAAGGGAAAGAGCCCTAGTTTCAGTCATGCCACCTGAATCTAAGATGGAAGAGATTGAAGAAATGATGAAGAAACATTCCAAGAAGTTCTCACCAAATTTAAGAGCCTACAAAGTGCTTCAAGAGAATCTAATTGAGATAGATAGAAAAAGTGAGGCTGAATGGAGAAAGATACTTGATATACCTAAAAAGGATACAAGTCCCTAGTCACAAATAGCTCTCACCAACAAGCCACAAAATAAAGAAGATCAACCTAAACTAAGCCCCAAACATATTCTTATAACTGATGAGGATGTTAATGAAGAAGAATTGAACACAAAAGCCAACAAGGATATGGACATTGATGATGAAACATGGCCCGATAATACTATCATTGATATTACAGGAGAAGATCCTACAGATGACATACAGAAAGATGAAGATGCAATTGTTGTCCAAGACCAAACTAATGAACATGACAAAACTACAAATTCTACACAGGTAGACATACCAGGACAAATCTCATTATTGATACAAGATATCAATATAATCTCAAAAAAGTACAAGATATCAATATAATCTTGAAAAAGGATAACTCACCTCACAAGGATGAAAGCATACCCAAAGATAAGGGTAATGATGAAAAGAAAGATACAACCAATGAACATGTAGTCATTGGTGGAGAAAAAAATATTAGAGATGTAGATCTAACACAAAAATATGGAGAGCACAAAGAAAAATATGAAGGGCACAAAGACATGGGTGAAGGAGAGAAGAAAAATGAGATACTCCTAAGGATACCAAAGGAGATGTTGCAGATACACCAAAGGTTGATGTTGAGACGTCCACACACAACTGAAAGGAAAACCCCGAGTAGAAGGAAAAAGGTACAACACCACAAAAGAATTCATCTAGCACAACTAACCAAGCTAAGGATCTTGCTTTGGTACTACACTCAAGTGCTTCCCACTCAACATCCAAGAAGAAGAAGAAGAAGAAGAAGAAGAAGACCAAGAAGAACAAGTTGCAGGTAACACTTGATGAAATCATTGAGATACCTAAGTGTGATCCTTCTATATTAGATTTTGAATCTCTCCAAGAGTATGGAGAAATATGTCAAAGGAAAGAAATGCAAGAAAAGCTAGGGAAAGAGAACAAATAATCCCTAGTGTTAGAAACAATAAGGGATATATTTACATAGATAGTTCATGACATAGATGTTGATCAAAATGCCCCCATTCTAGATCAACTTGTCATTCTAACTGAGGCCATCACATCTCAGAATGTGGATGCAGAAAAAGAAATTGAAGAATGAGCAGAACAAAAATATCAATACAAATTGACATAAAATATTAGCCAAGAAGTGGCAAAGAACAAGGTAAAGCTCTCAGAACTTGTAAATAAAGTAGATCCAATAATTTCTGAAGCTATTGCCTTAATAAAAGAGTTGTGCACTTAAGAGAAAGTCACCAAGGAAAATAGTGATAATATTTCACAAATAGATTCTGATCTAAATGCAAGTGCACAAAGTCTAACCACAGATGACAATGCAATCAAGATGCATTTGGAAAATATTATCAAATCCAAAAGGTTGAGACGGGAAATTATAGAGGCAGAAATAAAGTTTAGAGATGAGGTTACCGAGATATAGGCTCTAATGCTACCAAATCTTACACTTCTACAACAACACATGACTTTGGCAAGACAGTTAATTGCCACCCCAGAGATGTCTGTAGCAGACAGCATCTATGATATGCATGCCCAAATTACACTGGAGCATATGGCACTTGATAATCTCAAGGAGAAATGGGAGAAAATGATGGAAGATTTGAAGAGTTCCCATTCCCATATTTTTGATAAGTTGTAAGTATACACCTTTTCCCTTACTGTCAAAAAAGGAGAAAATGATATGTATAGTAGTAAAAAGGGGGAAAATGATGTATAATACAAAAGAGAAAATGATATGAAGATAAGGTGAAAAGGAAGTATAGTCAAGTGTACATGTACATACATATATTATACCGGCATATACATAGGAGGAGTCATAAATGACAAGGTAAACACATGGTGTACATACTACACAGTTTAGTATTTTACACATCATTTTTTGATACTAATGTCAAAGGGGAGATTGAAGACACATTTTTCCATTAGTATACAAAGGGAAAACAGTTTTTGAACCATCGGTAAACATCTACACCGAAAGACATATTTTCAGTACAAACTGAAAGTATAGATAACAAAGGTCACCGAAAGTGCTAAGTATAGAGAAACCTGACAGAGAAGGAACATCGACAGTGTAAACCAAAAGTGCAACTCAAAAATGATGAAGTGGAACCCGACGAGTAGATTACACTGTAAACCGAAAGAGTAGACAAGAGAGGAACCTGATAGAACAAGGGAACCCGACAGACAGTTCACAAAAGGAACACGGAAAGACTTTTAGAGCAACCCGAGCATCAATCACCAAAAGTAAGTTATATCCCGAGACATGTGGATCTAATTTCCATATCAGATAAAATACTTATGTTTTATATTTAGAGTTTTGATTTGATTTAAAACCATTTCTTAAGGGACAAGAAATATAGTTGTAATTGTTTTAATCAGTCTAACTGATTAAAAACATGCAAACTAGGAGATCAAGGTCAAGTTGTAAACCTTTGATCATAGAGTTATCTTTGTAATATGTGAAAATAAATAAATACATGTGCAATCATTCATTTCATATATGATGATAGGATGAAATTATCCAAGGAGAACATCTATGGATTAGACTAAGAGTTTCAAGCAAGAACAGCAAAAGATGAATTAGGTTATCAAGAACCAGATTCAAGGCTATCGAGCAACAAAGGTATTAATCAATCACATTAGGTGATACATTGTACATGTGAATTTAATGGATCTGTAATCAGAAATTGTAGATTGCATACACTTAGGTCAATGAGTATTTTTGTCTACATTCTAAAAAGTGTAGCAAATACAATAAATCCTTTCAAGAAAGGTGGATTTAACAATCCTTTGTAAATCTCTTAACCAAGTGCACACTAAATAGTGTTGCTAAAGCTCTTAATAGAGTAGACATCAACCCATATCCACATAATAATCCTAATAGGGTATATCATCAGAAGTGATCAAATTGTAATCCTTAACCGGCCCCTTCCAATCTGCAGATAGTGAAGTTTTTGTGGGTGTCATCCCCACCGCAGATTTTACCTTCTAACGGGGGTTTTCTGTTAGAGTAATTTAGCAATTGCTCTTTAGTGCTTAAGTTTCACTTAGGCAGGTTCTTTAGTTTTAGGAAAGTTTCTATTTCCTAGCAGTTGCCCGTTTAGGGTTTCGACATCCTTTATAAGGATTGTCCTCTTTGTATTTCTTAAGGAGTTCAGTTTGTAATCTTTATTGTGTTAATAGAAATTATTTCTGTCACAATGGATTTGGGTTCTCTTTCATTTTGGCCGCCATAGCTTTCTGAATACTTCTATCCTCTTTCTGTCTTCTTCTTCTGTGTAATGGTCTTGCATGCAGGTGATCTTGGTTTCATTGCGTTTTAGCAATCTCAACATGGTATCAGAGCCACTCTGCAGCTGGCTGTTCGTAGCTTATTGAAGCAGCGAGGGTTTCAGAGTTCTTTTTCATATTGTCTCTGGTTCTAGGGGGTCTCTATTTTTCAGAGCCATTTGAGCTGAAAAGGACTCCACCATTGCGTCCAGAAGGCCCGGGAGAGTCGAAATCATA
>MU227242.1:1246179-1265041 GCA_018584345.1 Thuja plicata | reverse complement strand
CTCTTTAGTG
This sequence comes from Thuja plicata, assembly GCA_018584345.1. Classification (NCBI taxonomy): domain Eukaryota; kingdom Viridiplantae; phylum Streptophyta; class Pinopsida; order Cupressales; family Cupressaceae; genus Thuja; species Thuja plicata. The sequence goes on along the minus strand of MU227242.1, from coordinate 1,265,031 downwards.
CTTAAGTTTCACTTAGGCAGGTTCTTTAGTTTTAGGAAAGTTTCTATTTCCTAGCAGTTGCCCATTTAGGGTTTCGACATCCTTTATAAGGATTGTCCTCTTTGTATTTCTTAAGGAGTTCAGTTTGTAATCTTTATTGTGTTAATAGAAATTATTTCTGTCACAATGGATTTGGGTTCTCTTTCATTTTGGCCGCCATAGCTTTCTGAATACTTCTATCCTCTTTCTGTCTTCTTCTTCTGTGTAATGGTCTTGCATGCAGGTGATCTTGGTTGCATTGCGTTTTAGCAATCTCAACACTCAACATTTTCTGTGTTACCATATCTTGTGTCATGTGTCATTACATTTCATGAATGATTCTATGAATGTTTACATTTCTATTAATTTTATGAATTGATATAACTTACACAAAGATAGGATAGGACAGATGGTTGGTAACACAATTGATTACATAAAAGGATTAAGCTTAAAGAGATAAAAAATTTAGAGGTATTGATTCACCCCTCCCCTCATAGTACATACTTCCCATTATTTCCAATAGGAATAACCCCACTGATGACCTAATCTATGTTGATTAACTTCATTGGTGTAACATGCTTACCACTATGTGGATGCCTAAGCTTGAATGACTATTTCGGCAAGACCCAAAGATGTCTTGTCAAAATCATCGCATGTTGTTTTTACCCAAGAAATTTATCAGAAGGACTTACCCTCATTCTCCCATCTAGTTAAAATATACCATTAAATTGAATTCTTTCCTCACCTTTGATGCCTTGATGAATAAATGAACACAAAAACTCTTGTCAATAAACCTCATTGGTAAAACATGAGACCTGCTACCCCAAAATTTATATCCTTGACATGATGAATAAACTGTTTGGGATTTTGATGAGACCATATATATGTCTTTTCTAAATTACACCTTATATCATCGTATAACACCTATATTTTTATATCGTTCAAAAATGGGGAATTTTTCACTGAAATCCTTGATCTAAAGCATTTCACACTAGTTATCCCTTCAAGATCCACTCAACTAGAACAAGATGAAGGAAAATGATTTGATGATATAATGGTGGGATAAAAAGGTAAACATTTTGCTAACTCAAGGGGATAATTATCTTCTATGTGTATAGATCAATGGCCTGGCAATCCATTGGGCAAGGAGTCACTATGAGAAATAGAGAACTAAACTTCATCTTGTAACTAAACAAAACATCAAAACTTGTTATCGCTAGGAGAAAACATTTGTGCTCAAGAAATTCTAGAAAACTAGAAACCTACCTACTGTATATGCAATATTATCCCTTCCTAGAAGAAAATTTTAAAATGAATCCCATTAATTGGGATTTAGATAATTTCACCATTGGGCCTAGATAGCTGAAAAGCATTGACCTCCTTGCAGCTAGTTATGATGTATGGGCAACTCCACATAGTATAAATTTGGAGAGTCTTCCTAGTTTGTCTCTATCTACATCCCATTTGATAAAAGATCACCCTCTTTGAATATTATTTGAGTATCCTTCATGTGAAAACTTTTTTTGACCTATTGCTGATATATCTCAAGTTCATGCATAGCTTGTTTTCTTATTTCTTCTAGCTCCATTACCTCAGCCAATCTGACCATCATTGCATCATCTTATATTATCTCTAACTGATGAGCTAACTCAAGGGAGGGAAACTCAAGTGAAAGAGGAATCCTTGTTTCTCTCCCATATACTAGCATCAAACATGAGTTTCCTACAGCTCTCTTGGGTGTAATATTGTCATCCCACAAGGTTGTCTTTAATTTTGTGGGTCAGGATCTCTGATTATCATCAATCTTTCTCTTGATGATCTTGATGGATTTTTTTTGGAGGAGTCAACCAGACCATTCCCTTGGGGATAATAATTTGAAGAATTCTTCAATTATATTCCATGTTAAACTTCCCAAGATCTCATATGAGTTCTAACAAAAGACTTGGCATTATCTAATATGATATTTGAAGGAGCACCAAACCTGGTTGTAATTCCATCAAGGAATTCAACTATTGAAGCCTCTATGGCATCCTTCAAGGAAACTGCCTCTATCCATCTTTTGAATTAATCTATGGCTTCCAAAATCCATTTGTAACCAGAATAGCAAGGTGGGTTTATCATACCAATAAAATCCAAACCCCAATGAGTAAAAGGTTGGTCTACCTAAATACAATGAAGAGGAAGGGAACTCAATCTTTGTTTTCCTAAGAAGAAGGTACACTTCTAACACTTTCTAACATATTGATGAGAATCTACAAATAATGTTGGCTAATAGTAACCAGCCCTCATTATCTTCATAGATGTGACTTTTTCTAAGAAATGGTCACCTGAGGGACCATCATGAAGTTCTTCTAGTAGTCTATCAATCTAATTTGAATTGATGCATCTGAGAAGAAATACATCAGAATCCTTTCTAAATAGTATACCATCCACCAAGGTATAAGGAATAGATTACAATCTGAAATGTCTTCTTTTAGCTTTATTTAAGCCTTGTGCATATCTTCCCTTTACCAAGAAGGTAGTCATACCACACAACCATTTATCCTAATTTTCATTTTCAACTAGTTGCTCATTTTGCAAAATAAATGCATCCTCTTCATGTATCTCAAAATATGAGACTATGTGTTCACATAGGCCTTTTCCTCTCACAAGATTCATGATCTCGATTTCAATGTCATACTCCATGACTTTGGTGATCCATCTATCTCTTTTCTCTCTAATATCCTTATTTAAAAGGAATTCCCTTACACTTCTATGTGGGACCAATAGTTGGATCTTGTTGTTAGATAATACATTTCTAAAAAATTTGAGAGCTCTTATGACAGGAAGAACTTTCCTTTCTACATAGTTATATCTACTTTCATATTCTTTAAGCCCTTCACTAAAGAAAGCAATGGGTTGTACCAATTTTTCTTTATTTAGATATTCCAAGACAATTGATACACTTGATTCTCCTCCAAGAGTATAGAGGATAAAATCCTTGTCAAAATTAGGATGGACAAGAATAGGAGCATACAAAATTTCTATTTTAATCTCCTCAAAAAATTCCTTTCCCTCCTTGGTCCATCTAAATTCTATATTCTTTTTCACCATACCTATAAGAGGTTTAATCATAGTAGCAAGAATAGGAATGAAACTTCTTACAAAATTGATCCCACCAAGCAAACTTTTTAGTCCTTTTTTTGTCACTATGAAGTAGAAGAGAAATAATAGCCTCTACTCTCTCTAGATCTATGGTCAAGCCATCCTTTGATACATTGTTTCCTAAAATATTTTCTATAGTAGTGGAAATAACACACTTTCTTGGATTCAAAGACACACCATACTCTCCACATTTGATGAAGTTCCATGCTTGCAGTAGACAGTTATATCATCAAGATATATTAGCACAAAATTTTCTAATACACCCTTAAAGGTCATTTATATTTCCTTTTGGATTGTAGCACCTGGATTAGTTAGCCCAAATGGCATTTAACAATAAGCATAGGTGCCCCGTTTAGTGGTGAATGTTTTCTTGTATTTGTTTGATTATTGAACTAAGATTTGGTTATAACCTAAATATCCATATAGAAAATAAACTCGTTCTGAACCAATGACTCTAGAAAAAATCTTCTCCATGGAAGGAATTGGATGGTGATCTTTATGAGAAGCCTTCTTTAGATCCCTAAATTCTACACATAACCTTATTTCACCAATATTCTTCCTCACAAGAACAATATTAGCTACCCAAGAGGAATTCTTATTAGGAAATATAATATTAGCCTCTATAACTTCATATAGCTCTTTTCTCATTAAGGTTTAAATCTTAGGATTGATTGGTCTTTGTTTTTGTCTTTTAGCGTTTGCATTAGCATTTAATTCTATAGTATGTTGGACTAAGCTTGGGTCAAAACCCTTTAATTATTCATATGTCCAAGCAATGACATCATTGAATTCTTGACATAAACTAATGAAAACTTTTGTTCAAACTCATAGCATACTTCTCCAAAATTAAGAGTATTTCCATCAAAAATGGTGACGGCTCTGTAATCATCTTTCTTTACAGCTAGGTTAATACCTTTATTATTTGCTTGATCATAAGAATTTAAGATACCATCCAAGGTGACTAAACCTTTAAGTAATTAATTGGATTTAAACCTCATAATTGGATCTCCATATTGGCTATGTAACATAGAATATTTTTTATCAAATAACTTTGCTTCATGTTGTAGAAAATTGACAAATGCAAATAAGAATCAAAAACTTGGCAATTTGTACAATTGTTTGGGACAATGGGCCTTAAAAAAAGTATGATATATTGTTCCTCCATGTTTTCAATGTGTTTTTGTATGTCATAATGAGCACAAATTATTGCAAGTCTATTAGTGTGTTTATCTGATTTCTTAGAACACTCTGAATGTTGAAAGCTTGAAAGGACTCAATTAGATCCCAAACTCTATGTTTGTATGATTTTAGGAGGTTGTGTTTGTTCTCAAATTAACAGATTGGATTTCCTATGTACTTTCTAATCTAATGCTCGAAAACCCAAGTGATTTGGCCAACTAACAAGTTCAACCAAAAACAAGGTCGGAACTTCTACAATTCTGGCTCTACAGAACCAAGGCTGGTATGCCTATACCTTAAACTTTTCCTTTAAATTTTATGGATTGTTATAATGGATATGAAAGCATCTCAAACCTCTCTTTCAAGTGTGGAAAACATGTACTTGAAATAAATCCAATTGTGATCAATCACAATATAAAACTGTAAAACTAAAATACTTTTGTTAATTGTAAGAATGCTTTGAAAATATGTGTATGAATTAAATGAATGCTAGTTATAATATCTCAAAAAATTTAACAATGAATCAAATAACTATAATCCAATAATTAATAAGACCAGCACCTATTTCAACTTGGGCAATAGAGTCAATTCACTTTCAATCCTATGTACAACCCTGAAAGATAGTATATATTCCAACACCATCAACTATTCAAATGTTGTAGATGAAGAGAAATTAAGTCTATTTATATCATTGTTAGCTCAAATTAATTTAACTCATATGGTTAGGAAACCAGATGAACAAGAATCATGAAACACTGACTTTTCACAAACTCCTTGATAATCAAATAGGGATATAAGACATATAAAATCTCTACACAAGCATTGTAAGGATAGAAATTAAATGTAACTTCAATAATTGCAATGGACTAACTGAAATGATTTAAACTTTCTTACCAAAAGTGAGACAAAAAAACACTTATCTATTATTGATTTTGAAATAATAGTACATTGGAGTTCATGTTGCAGCTGTGATCAAATTCTAGAACAATAATAATGATATTAGTTGTAATCCTTTCACATGGTCTTGGAATCCCTATTTATATAAAATCCAAGGGATGCGTACAAGATTCAAACTAATTTGTCTCTTCATAACTAAAATCTAACCCTAAGATCAACAATTGAACATTATACTTACATTTAAGGAATTATAAACATCCTTATTTAAAAATGGTTTTCGATCATTAGGATTCATAAAAATAGGTCGCTAACAAATCACATGTGATTTTTCTGAGATAGTTATGGTTCTATATATGATCATCATGGTATTTCAATCATATGGTCATCCATAAGCACCCACATAAACTCTACATGACAATGGATATCTTTAGCATTAAGAACAGAGTCATTGACATTATTGATTATAATCTAGCATCTTCTATCCTCATAAATATTTTGTAAGGAACGTTTGCATGTAATCATCTTTCTTCAGTCCCTGGAGATTGCACTATTTCATCACCAATTAGATCCATATTACTCACCACCTTCGAAACCCTACATGAAAACAATAACAATGTATCAAATAAAACACCCTAACTAACATAAAATATAATTAAAATAAATAAAAATGACAAAAAGAAAGCCCAGTCGACGTTGCCACCCAAGAATTCTATCTTTTTGACCATCGGGGACATGTGTCATCATCGTACAATGCCTCAATGAGTAAAGGACATGCATCTTTAGATTGAGGGATCACACCCACTGTCGATTTTGTCCTCGCTTTAATATTCGATCACATTACTTAGAGCTTGGTGGTTCTAAGACATGTTTTGTTCACGTGCATTCCCTTAATGGTTAAATACTTTGCATCTTCACTTTGAGGCATTACTCCCAACATAGATCTTCATCAAAATTTAACCATAGTTCAGCCTTCATTTCTACTCAGAACCTATGGGCCCAGGACACATGTCATTCTATCCCAATCTCATGATGGATAAAGGTTATGCATCTTCTATTTTAAGGGATAGCACTACCCACTAGATGAAGTCAAATATGCTTGATACCTTGAATGTCTTTGACCCCACCTAGCCAAGATCTGATTAGACATGTGTTAGCTAGGCATGATGCCTTAATGGATAAAGGTTGTTAAAATTTTAATTAAGGGATCACGTCAATCGTTGATCTTGTTTGATGTTTAATCACTGATCTTTCTTCGTTACTGATCAGAATCTATGGGACTAGAAAACATGGCATAAATGTGTGATTCCTTGAAGAGTAAAGATCATTTAAATTCTTGATTGTAGGAATACGTCAACCGTTAGATGAAGATTGGTCTTCTCGATGCTTTATTTATTTGACCCCACTCAAACAAGATCTCAGAAGATACGTGTCAGCGAGTCATGATGCCTAAATGGATAAAGATCATTCAACTCTTGATTAAGGGATCGTGCCAACCACAAATATTTACTGAGGTTTAATCATCAGACAGATATGCACAAGGATAAAATATAAGAAAAATACCATGAAAAGACAAGCAACGACTACATTTATGAATTTAAATATGAATAAGAACCTTAAGGTAAAATAGAAATATAAAACAAATAAATCATATCGAAAAAGGCATATAAAAATATTTCCCTGAGCCATTTAGATATACAAATTTATCTATAAATTTGGGTTCCACTAGTGGCTCTTTCTGGGGATGTGTTCATACGTGGACACAGCAAGATCTCAGTTGTCTCTGGAGAAGTAGACCAAAACATAAATAAAATAAACATAACAAAACCAAATAAAAAAGATAAATATTTAGAGGTAGTCCCTTTTCAAGAGAAAAACATCTTGAAATACTAAGCATGAGTCAGGAATTCTTGAATGTGGCCTTGTGTGTCTTTTAATAAATAATTGTTCTCTCCTACATTCTCAAAAAATATGTAAGGTCCTAGCCACAAAGCTTCAAATTTTCTATGCTTTCCTTTGTCCTAGTCTTTGGCATTCCATTTTAACACCCAGTCTCCCTTCTGAAAATTCCTCTCTTCGGCCCTTTTATCATGAAAAGATTTAACTTGCTTTTGTTTCTTGGAATTATAAATTTATGCACTTCTTCTAATTTTATTCAGTTCTACAAGCTGGTCCATCCTATTTTCAATGAAATCTATGTCTTCTAACTATTCTTCTCTGACAAACTTATACATAGGGAGTAGATTGTTCAAAGGTAATCTAGCTTGTTTCCCATAGACCAATTCATAAGGAGAAAACCTTTTCTACTTCTTGATTGTTATTATATATGCACATAGTGCTAGAGGTAATTTGGAGTCCCATGCCCTCTTGTTATTGCTTAAAGTTCTTTTTATCATTTTCATTATATTCCTGTTACTTGATTATGCCTAACCATTTCCTTGTGGATGGTAGGGGAAGAGTATGACAAATTAATACCATAAGTATTGAAAAAATCATAGAACTCCTTGGATCTAAAACACATGTCATTATCACAAACAATCTTGCAAGGAACACCAAATCTTGTTAATATATTCTTTGTTAAGACTTTTATCACCACCTTGCTTGTAGCTTGTCTAGAGGGTATGGCCTCAATCCATTTAGTAAAGTAATATGTTGCAACTAAAATCCATTTGTGTTTTCCACTAGATACATCAGTAATTTCACCAATGAAATCTATCCCCCACATTTGAAATGTCTCTTCAATTGACAAAGTTCTAAGGGGTAATGCACCATCATATTTTAATTTCCCTGAAAACTTTTGACAATCCTCACACTTTCTAACATATGTATAACTATCTTTAAAATTATGTGGCCAATAATACCCAACACGTAATATATTATGGGCAGTAGTTCTCGCTGAAAAGTGGCCACCACATACTCCATCATGCAACTCCTTCAATATTGAATCTTCTTGGTACATATCTAAAAAGAATAAAAGAACACCTTCCCTATTTTTCAAATATAAGCCACCTTGTATCAAAACATACCTAGATGCTTGTAAATTTATTGTTCTTTTTTCTTATCTTTTAAACCTTCTTCACATTCCATGTGCTTTAAGAAATATACTATATCAGTATACCAAGGGCTTTTTCAATACTCACTATTGATTTATCAGAGCTCACCTGATTTACTTGAACTGCCTCAAGATTCGATTCAGCCATAATTTTTGTTAGAATTAATCTTTCCTTGGTTGAAAATATGTAATTAAAAGGATAAACCAAGGTATCCTTATTTGTATTTTTCCTCTAGTCCAAGTAGGAGGACATGTCACTATTTTGTATTTCCTTTAATAAGGAAAATAGATATTCCTCCTTAAGAGGAATCACGCATTTGTCACACACACAATACGAATGTGGCATTCATAGGAGAAGGGAGTTACATGAAAACTCCTCCACTCATCTCTACTTAAGAGATGCCTCTCACACACTTGCTCTAATAATATTCTCCTCTCTCTCATTTCTTCTCTCAATCTCTCATTGCTCTCATTATTGTATTGAGCTTATTGCTCTCATATTTTAGGCTTTGTGCCATATTCTTATTATTCACAAAGGGATTTTTCTTTGCTTTTCCCCTTACAAAATATCTTGGCTCTTTGTTGGATTCTTGGAGTACTTTCATGTTCTTGGTGATTGATCTTGAAAACTTTGTCTCACATTTGGTTTATGGTAAACTCCTTCTTGCACTTCATTTTCTTGGATTATTTCATGATATTATTCTTTTAATACTTCTAATATGGTATCAGAGCTATTTAATCCTTGTTTAAGTGTTTTGTAGGAAGGTTTCATTCAAAGGAGAAAGCTCTTCTGTCATGCCCAAAAGTTGGGCAAAAACACATGAGATGAAACATAAAATAACATCAATAATATAAGTAAGCATATAAACCACATTAAATTAGAACTAAAACATCCTAGCATTGGTTTCATGCCCAAAAGTTGGGCAAAAACACATGATATGAAACATAACATAACGTCAATAATATAAGTAAGCATATAAATCACATTGCATTAGAACTGAAACATCCTAGCATTGGTTTCCTAAACCAAATTCATCATGTTACATTCATACATTTAGATCCATATAAGACATCAACATAAGCTGAAACTAAATCAAAACATCAACATCTCAGAAGTACCCTGATTACAAAATCAGGTGCTGAATATATAACATAGGATTCCACCAATCCTCAAATGTATAAAAAGTCTCTGATAGTCAAAGTATTTCAAAGCATAAACTACTGAAAGTATGAGAACAAAATATTAAAACTATAGCAGTCTAATGTAGGTCTCACATCCACCCCCTCTAGGCATGAACTTCCTCCTAGAGTTCATCGAAGAGGTGAGGGTACTGTGATCTCATCTATGATGTGTCCTCCCAAGAAGTTGTAACCTTGTCATAGCAATCCCACTAGACCCTAACCTAGTCTAGCTCTCTGCCTCGAAGGCCCAAAGTTCACTGAGCCAATAAATGAATTGGCTCCAATGCTAGCTGTCCGTCCGACTCCACCTGCAAGGCATCCCAATCTATCACATGAGACTCATCATATATATACTTCCTCAGAACTGAAACATGAAACACATCATGGATGCGTGACAGGCTAGGTGGAAACACTAAATGGTAAGCAACTGGTCCTATCCTCTCAAGGATCTCAAAAGGTCCAACAAAATAGGGTGCTAGCTTAGAGCCCTTTCCAAAATGGATTGGACTCTTATGCGGACGCACTCTCAAGAAGACTCTGTCTCCAACTAAATAGGCTTGATCACTCCTTTTTGCATCTGCATACTTCTTCTTCCTATCTTGAGCTTCCTCAAGTCGCTGCCTAATCAAGGTCACCTGCTGCTCCATATCCCTGACTATCTCAGGACCAATGGAAACTCTATCCTTGATCCTATCCCAACTGAGTGGGGTCCTGCATGGTCTACCATAAAGAGCCTGGTAGAGAGGCATACCCAAGGAATTTTGGTGCCCGTTGTTATAGGCAAACTCCACTAGGTGTAGGTATTCTTCCCACTGGGTCTGATGGTCCATGACATACATGTGAAGCATGTCCTCTAACACTTGATTGACCCTTTTGGTATATCCATCTGTCTCAGGATGATAAGCCATACTAAAGTTGATTCTAGTGCCCATAGCTTCCTGAAGTTCTCTCCAAAAGGATGAAGTGAAGAGAGAATATCTATCTGAAATGATCTTACAAGGTACACAATGAAGTCTGACTATATCTTGCAAGAACACTTGTGCCACTGTTGGTGCAGTAAAGGTAGTACGCACGGGTGAAAAGTGAGCCACCTTAGTCAACTTGTCGACTGTCACCATGTTGGCATCATGCCAATGAGAAGACATAGGAAGACCTACTATGAAATCCATAGATATGGTGTCCCATTTCCACACTAGTACCTCATGAGGCTGAAGAAGACCACCTGGATGACGGTGTTCCGCCTTCACCCTTTGGCATTATAGGCATCTAGCTACCATCTCTGCAATCTGCATCCTCATGCCTGGCCAATGATACAGTTGCCTCAAGTCAGCATGCATCTTCTTAACCCTGAGATGCACTACATAAGGGGCCCTATGAGCCTCAAGCATCACAAACTCACACAATCCACCAGAAGAAGGTATATAGATACATCCCCTATGACGCAATAGTCCATTGGACTCCAAGACATACTCTTAAAACTTCCCCTCAAGCGGTCTCTGAGATCGAATCAACTCACAAATATCTATGTACATCTCATCCTCTTGTAAGTGATGAAGGATGCGATCTCTCAAATTTGTGCCGGTAGACATAGAAGAAAGCTCATTTCGTCTCCTACTCAAGGCATCTGCGACCATGTTCTCTTTCCCTTTAATGTTATGGACATCAAAATCATATTCACATAAGAACTCCATCCACCTTCTCTGCCTAGCATTAAGGTTTGGCTAAGTGAAGATATACTGAAGACTCTGATGGTCTGAATGAAGTTCAAAATGATGTCCTAAGAGAAAATGTTGCCATCTGACTAAAGCATGCACCACTGCTGCGAGCTCAAGGTCATGGGTAGGGTAGTTGAGCTTGTGAGTCTTTAGTTTCCTATAATTGTAGGCTATAGCTCGCCCACCTTGCATAAGAACCACTCCCAAACCATCCAAGGAAGCGTCTGTGCATACCATAAAGTCTGTTGAAGGTTCCGGTATAGCTAAAATGGGTGCACTAGTGAGTGCTCTCTTGAGTTCCTGAAAAGCCTTATCACACTTTTTAGTCCACTCAAACTTCTTTCCCTTTCACTGAAGAGAGGTAATGGGGTGTGCTACCTAAGAGAACCCATTAACAAACCGTCTGTAGTAACTGGCTAAACCCATGAAACTCCTAACTTCGGTCACAGTGGTAGGTGCTGGCCAATCCATGATGGTATCAATCTTCGATGGGTCTACTGAGATCCCATCACCCAAAATAACATGGCCAAGGTACTTGACCTCTGCTCTGAAGAAGGCACACTTAGAAAAGCTTCCATACAATTGATTGTCTCTAAGACACTGCAAAACTTTCCTCAAGTGTTCCTCGTGCTCTTTCTCATTCTTGGAATATATCAAGATGTCATCGAGAAACACAACAACAAACTTGTCAAGGAAGGTTCAAAATACTCTGTTCATAAGACTCATGAACACAGCTAGAGAATTCGTAAGACCGAATGGAACCACAGTGAATTCATAGTGGCCATATCTAGTGCGGAATGCGGTCTTGTGAATATCACTATCCACGATCCTCAACTGATGGTAACCTGATTTGAGATCTATCTTTGAGAAGACTCAGGCACCTTGCAATTGATCGAACAAGTCATCGATCCTAGGAAGTGGATACCGATTCTTGATGGTTACCTTGTTCAACTGTTGATAATCCATGCACAACCTAAGAGAGCCATCTTTCTTCTTCATGAAGATAATTGGTGCACCCCAAGGAGAAACACTAGGATGAATGTGTCCTTTTTCTAACAGTTCCTCAAGCTGTATCTTGAGCTCATTAAGCTCATTAGTGGTCATCCTATAAGGTGCTTTGGAAACTGGCTTAGCTCCTGGTACGAGATCAATGTGAAAGTCTACTTCCCTATGAGGAGGCATACCAGGTAGCTCTGATGGAAACACGTCTACAAACTTTTGAAGAATGGGGAAGTCATCAAGAGAAGTTTCCTTCTTTGTCTCTTCTTCCCTATCGTTGATGGTGATGGCATACAACTGGCATCCCTTTTGCATGCACCGCTTAAGCTACATAGCGGATATCACATGGAGGGATACAGGCCTATGAACCCCGGTAATAACTATATTTGTACCATCATCATCCAAACATTCGATCCTCTTCTTACTACAATCTAGCTTGGCTCTGTGGGAACTTAGCCAATCCATGCCAAGGACTAGACCATAAGATCCAAGGGGAGTAACTCTAAGATTAGCTATGGTGGTCATCCTACCAATCTGGATTGGGCAATCGCTAACCATTGAGGTTACGGAAACTCTAGCCCCTGAAGCTAACTCTACTTCCCAACTAACCTCCTGACTAGCTGCCACTATCCTGCAACGTTCCATGACTGATGGAGAAATAAAGGATTCAGTGGCTCTTATATCAAAAATAATAGTAACATCACTACCTCTGATCTTACCTGAGGCCTCAATAATGGTAGCCTGGTGCTCTACCTGACGATTGTCCACTGCTGCAAAAACCATGTGGGATTTCCCCCTGTCCCCTACTGTAGGTTCTGAAACTACCATACACTGACTACCACCCTGTGGGAACTCTCTAGCTAAGTGCCCCATGGCACCACATGTGTAACATGGCCCCCGTGACTGAACCTAAACACCAAGAGGCCTAGAATACTGTGATCTTGCAGCCCTAGATGAACTACTATAACCTCCCTTAGAGGACTGCTGAGTCCGTGCTGGAGGGGTAACAGGTGCCTGAGATCTTTGGTCCTTCTTAGGACCCTGAGACAGCCACTGCTTGGACTTGGAGCCCTACTAAACCTGAGGTGCCCTCTATCGCTGGTTTTGTTGTAACTGTTGTGGTTGTTGTTGTTGCTGCTACTGCTATTGTGGGGCCCTATATGTCCCAGAAGAGTTCCTCTGATTCCCTTTCCATGAGTTCTTCTGATATCCAGAGGCCTGAGATGAGGTATTGTGGTTCTGCGAACCATCCCTATAGTTCTATGGGCCTCGGACTATCTCTTCGGCCACTAAGGCCCTGTCTACCATGAACCTCAAGTTCTCTGAAGGTACCATGCGTACCCTATCTAAAATTGTAGGATTTAATCCCTTGATGAACCTGTTCACCTGTAGCTTCTCGTCTCCCATGTATTCAACATAGGGTAGGAGATCGAGAAACTTGCCCTCATACTGGGCTACTGAAAGACCCCGTTGCCGGAGGTCATAGAACTCATCTATACGGTGTTGTTTGAACTGCTCAGAAATATACCGCTCTCTGAAGAGCTCAAGGAAAGCCCCCAAGAGAGGGTATTAATGTCAATGAGACCCTTGGTCTCCTCATGCCTCCACCAAGTGGAGGCTCCATCTCTGAGCAAAAGGATTGTGAATCATGTCTTAAGGTTGCTGCCATAGTTCCGCAACCCAAAGCACCTCTCAAGGCTTAATAGCCAAGTTTCAGCTCCTGCCCCATCTGCTTCTCCTATGAAAGGAGGCAGTTTAAGCCTCATCAATTCTGTAATCTGACTCTCGATATCGGGGGGTGCCCTATCGAGCCTCTGTGCACCTCCCCTAGAAACACCACATGGTACTACGATGGATTCATCCTCCTGATCTATCTGATTTCCCCCTGCTCTAGGAGGTGGGCTCCTACTTCTCTCTCTTTCTTGATTGACAGGTGGCATGCGGTCTAGTATGAGCTCGGCCAGATTCTGAAATGCCAACATAAGTGTTGCATTAGGATCAGGAGGGGGGTTCAGGAGGTGGACTCTGATCCCTCCTACGATCCTCTACTTTGGGTTGTATCTCAACGCGTGCCGCAGGGATACGTCACCGACCATGCCCTTGCTGACGGGCTTGACGAGTGACAGGTGGCATCCTACACATGCAAGACAAATTTAGTGATAACATAGTGGGTTAGGTTCCCAATGTTGCTAAACATGGCTTTGATACCAAAATGTCATGCCCAAAAGTTGGGCAAAAACACATGATATGAAACATAACGTAATGTCAATAATATAAGTAAGCATATAAACCACATTGCATTAGAACTGAAACATCCTAGCATTGGTTTCCTAAACCAAATTCATCATGTTACATTCATACATTCAGATCCATATAAGACATCAACATAAGCTAAAACTAAATTAGAACATAAACATCTCAGAAGTACCCTGATTACAAAATCAGGTGCTGAATATATAACACAGGATTCCACCGATCCTCAAATCTATAAAAAGTCTCTGATAGTCAAAGCATGTCAAAGTATAAACTACTGAAAGCATGAGAACAAAATAGTAAAACTATAATAGTCTAATGTAGGTCTCACATCTTCTTGTTGATCTAATATTTGTTTTGCAGTTTTTTCCTTCATTATTTTCTTGCAATCTAACATCTTTTTCATTATTCTTTTAAATCTAACCTTTTTTTGCAATCTAATCTCTTATTTCTGGATGGCTTGCCGCCAAATCTAAGCTCTATTCATCTCATTTCAAGTTTTATTTAAAACTAACATACCCTCTGTCGGGAAAACCACAAGGGATTTACAGTTAACCTACTCTATTTTATCTTTCAATCTTTATTAAAATCTAGTTCTAACAATCTATTTGCAGGTTCATTTCTTGTTTAATCTCTCTATTCTTTTAGCATCTCTGTTTTTTATCTCTACAAATTTAAATATATATATTACAGCTCTGTATCTAATCTTTTTGGTTATCTCTGATTTTATAACATCTCTACAGGTTTAAATATCTTTATATTTCTCACCTCTATATCTTTGTGTGTCTCTGTGTCTTTATATAACGTTTCCTTATATAATGTTTACTGCGTTTTCATCACTTTTTTTGCTATTAAAACTTAAGTAAAGATTTTTTTCACTTATCTTATATACGGCTTATACTAACATTTTTTAATTGATTTCTTATATTAAAATGTTTTCTTTATATTACAAGTTCTTCCAAACGTTTTTATTAAAACGTATGAGCTTCACTTAAAAAAAAAATTTAAAAAGTTTCAATCTACCTTGCTGCAGTTTAGCGCAGCATTTCATTTAATATATATATTGTGCGGCTTTTATACTTCTTTTTGGAACTTCATTTGTCTCAGACTTGGCAGCAGACCTTGTCTTCAGTAGCCTTTATACATTGCTCAGCCTGTATACATTTGTGCAGCCTTATACCTTTGCATTGTGCAGTATATTTTCACTTCAAAGTATCATAACTTTTAATACCCTTCACAGCCTTAGTATTTCTTGGTGCATACTATTATTCTTGGAAAAGTAAATTTAATTCTTTGTATTGCGTAACTGTTTTCAGATATAGTTCTGCAGACTATAATATATATTAGACTATAATATATATTATGCAGACTATATAGTATATTGGTTATATCTTTTAAAAAAAACTTCCTATATATATTGCGCAGAACTAGTATTTATCTTACTTTGTTTTAAAACTTTATATCCTTCTCATTTTACGCTGCATTTTTTTTGTTTTAAAGATCTGCAGGCTTTTAAAGATCAGAAGATTTTATTTATACTTCACGCAGGATAAGATCAACTGCTTCCTCCATTTTTTGAAGTGTGTCACACTTTGATACATCACGCAGCTTGTCTGCAGCTTTTGTTTAAAAAAGGCATAAACTGATATTATTCTTATAAGAAAAATTTGTATTCTTCTATTGGAACATTTTTATTATTATTACTTTTGCAGGAAACGTTTATTAAATATTGAATAGTTATTTTAAAACTGTTATCATTTCTCCTGTCAATCGATTCTTTTCTAATATTTCTCTGATGGTTGCAGGCTTATCCTTAGTTGCAGATTATCATTTGCAGGGCTATTATTATTATTTATTATTTATTATTATTATTCATCTTTGACTCATTATTACTTGTAAGTTTAGTTAAATCTGTAGCTTATATTATTTGATCTCTTATTCATTCTTTTTTTTAATCTAATTTTAGTGTAGTTTGAATATTCCTTTGACTCACTTATTAAATTTTTAAAAATCTGGTCATATCTCTATTTTCATAAAAAGCTTATCTTTTATAATATCTTTGTCTCATTCATTATCATTAAAAAATTAATTCATTTCTTATAATTTTTATTAAGCGTTGATTTAAATAATCATCTCTTTACATCTGTTAGTAATAACTGAGAGGGGGGGTGAATCAGTGGCCTCAAAATTTTATCTTTTAATCTTTAACCACCAATCAATACACCTCAGATTATTAAGTCCCTACAAGATGCATGCCATGAAATACTTATAATATTTGACTGTCTGTCGGTTTACCTTGTCTGTCCTTATTCTCCTTGATAAGCGATAAGAAGTAAAACTATTTACTAATACTCAGTAAATATGCAGAGTATACCAATCAATCCAGAAATGCATATGTGAAATGTAAAATAATAAAGTAATAAACCATACACACATAACACATGGATTTTAACGTGGAAACCCTGTTAAGGAAAAAACCACTGGGACCGGTACCCCAAATTTTCACTCTTCTGAAGTGAGCCCTGTTAGGAGCCAACCCTGTTAAAGGTTACAAACACACTGTTAAGTGCGACCTTGTTAGAGGATTTTATTCATATAGGTTGTCACTTAGTATCTGGCATCTATTTTGCTACCATCCTTGAATCAGCCTTCTTCTTAGACTGTCAATAGGCTTTAGAAAAATCTTGCTACCATCCTTGAATCAACCTTCTTCTTAGGCTATCAAAAGGTTTTATGCAAATTCAATGCTACTTTCATGAATCAACCTTTTTGGCAATCTGTTAGGATATACCTCAATTATAGAAGATGGTTAAGTCCTTCTTTGTTAAGAGACTTGATGCTTCAATGGTTAAACTGAAACATTATGACCTGTTTCTAATGCAACTTGAATTATAGATTTTTAGATCTATTTAAGTACAATACCTCTCTGATCAATGTACCAATTCAATTTTTTATGCTCCACACTTTCTGCTCTGTGATGCTGTGCTTCACTGTTCGTCGGTGTCTGCAGAATTCTTTAGCTCTCCTTCATCTTAATTGATCAGGACTGCATGAAGTTATCCTTCACCAGTTTCTCTTCAGCATCCTCTTTCTATTCACTCTCCTTCCGTGTATTTGATTGTTCATGATTATGAAAATGAATTATGCTTGTCTCTTATATAGACATGATGTTCCTTAATTCTTGATTCTTGGCGTGAAAAACAATCCAGCCAGTCTGATTTATAGCTTTAACTCTTGATTTATCTCGTAGTTATCTTCTTGCCAACTATACAAATCTTCTTTAAATCAATTACTTAACTTTGGGCAAATAAAACAAATAAAAGAACCAGTTAAGTCTATCCTTAAGCTCTGCCAGCTACATATTTTGTCATTTTCTGAACTCTCAATTCTATTGGTCAACTCTACAGTTAGTCATCGGTGACAACTTCCAGTTCCGTCGGTGCAACTCCAGTTAGCTTCAGGATCTCTGTCCATCGGGCATCATAGGATTTTTCTTCTTCAGGAAACACTATCATCTGCTTGTCAGGCATCACTTTGACTTTTTCTTTGTCTTTACCGATGGTGTGCACTCCATCGGTGTTGTCTGTCACTTAGTGAATACTTGACTTTTATGCATTGATGAAAGCATAATCTCTATTCCATTGATTCTTTGAATTCTTTGGTATTATGTACATGACCGTACAGATGATATCAAGTTGACATCAATGACAATACAAACCATTAACTGTTTTAATGTCTTACATCATCTTCAACTTAACATTATCAAACATTCAATCAGTTACATGTCATCAACATCAACTTGGTAATTCCAATATTGTTATTCTTTGGATTAATTCTTTTTTAAATCCAAGCTTCAATTAATCTTAGTTTTTTAAAAAAATTGTTTAATTTAAATAAAGTTTAATCACTCATACTTTATTTCTATTTCATTTTAACTCAAATCATTTCATTTATAAGCTTTTTCTATCGTTTATAATAAAAATATATTATCGGTTTTGTAATTCATTTCAATTAAAATTTGTTTCACCATTTACATTAATATTTTAAACTTTGTTTAACATCTTTATTTACCTATTCTATTGTAAGTTAACATCAAGTTAAATTTATTGTTCTTAACCTTGATCAGTATATATTCACTGTTATTCACCTTGTTAAGTTAATTTGATCATTTTATCATGTCTACTCTAATTTTGGAAATTAAACTAAATAGTTCCAATTATCACCAATGGAAAACTCATGTTTCATTTCTATTCTAATTTAAACATTTACTTGAAGTTGCTACAGATGCTGCTATTGAACCAGCTACCTCTACTTCACAAGCAGAAAAAGATGCATGGAAGACCAAAAATGAAGAAGCCCTTGGTTTGATTGGTCTCTCCATCATCCCTGATCTTTATGTCCTAATTGGACATTGCA
>MU227242.1:1218138-1233833 GCA_018584345.1 Thuja plicata | reverse complement strand
CCTCTGCCACTGAAAAGTACACAGAATCAGCTTTCCGACGATATCTCGTTTGCCGAAAAAGGAGTCCGGATGAGCCAGATATGACTCCCGGAAGGCAAAACAGGACATCGGACTTCAACAGCAAAAATTGTTGTCGAAACAGTGGAACCCAAAAACCTAATCACCATAGTCGGAAAGATCTTGGAAAGAGATTTCCGACGATATAAAGAAGTTGAAAAAATACCTCCGTATGCTCCCTAAAGAGCGAAAAAGGTGAAAAAGGCCCAAAAATGCCCAAAAAGGCTACAAACTGCCCTAGGGGCTAAAAAAATAGGCCCCCGGGCGCATGGCGAGCGCCGGGGGCTTAACTCTGGCGCGCGGTCGTGCATATGACCTTACGCTAAAGACAGAAGCCCGCGGGGGCTAAGAAAAAGGCCGCCACCGCGGGCGGAGAGGCGCTGTTGGCGGGGCGCTTAAGAGAGGTGGCGGGTCCTGTCAGAGGGCGGCGGGCGGCGTCGGGCCGCGGAGTGCGGGGCAGCACCGGTGGCGAGGGCCGGATGAGCGCCGGAGGGGCCGCGGAGGGCGGCGGGGGCCGCTGTGGTGGCCAGTGGCACGAATAGTCTGCGGGTGGCGCCGCGTTGGAAAGGGGCGGCGCGGCGGAGCCCGGAGCGGCGCGGCGGCGCGTTTTCTAAATGCACTATGCATGTAATAAAAAAATGCCAAAAATCATATAAAAATGATTTTTTTAATAATTTTTTTGATTTTTCACATCCGTACGGCCCTCGGGTAGGCAAGAAAATTTTCCCAGAGCCCCGGTGCCCAAAATAGTCAAAATTTTATGTGATTTCGACTCTCCCGGGCCTTCTGGACACAATGGTGGAGTCCGTTTTGGCTCAAACAGCTCCGAAAAATAAAGACCCCCCCAGAACCAGAGACAAATGCCAGAAAAGCTTCTGAAAGCTTCAAACCCTCGCTGCTTCAACAGAGAACGAACAGCCGGATGCAGGAGCGCTCTGATACCATATTGAGATTGATGAATATCAATCTACCCAAGAACACCTGCATGCATAGCTATTACAAACAGAATGAAACAGACAGAAGAGAGAAGGATCCAGAAAGCTATGGCGGCCGATAGGCTAGAGACTGAAAAAGCATGTTGCAAGAAATGATTTTCTATTAACAACAATAATGAAATTACAATCTCCTTATGAATTACAAAGCGGACAATCCTTATAAAGGATGCCGAAACCCTAAAAAGGGAAACTAACAGAAATAGAAACTACCTAAGGTTAGCTTAAGCAAACTAGAGTGAATAGGGAAGTTACTAATTAGATCATAATGATTTAAATTAGTAACCCCGATAGACTATTACTCTAACAGTCAATCTGTTTGTGCTCAAATCAATAGATCTAATTTCCTATGGACTTGCTAATCCAATGTTGGTAAACCTAAGTGATTTGGCCAACTAACAAGTTCAACCAAAAACAAGGTTGGAACTTCTGTAATTCTGGCTCTAGAAAACCAAGGCTAGTAGGCGTATACCTTAAAATTGTCCTTTAAGTTTTAAGGCTTTTTTTAGCAGATTTGAGAGCATCTCAAACCTCTCTTTCAAGTTTGGAAAACATGTACTAGAAATAAATCCAATTGTGATCAATCAAAACATAAAACTGCAAAACCAAAATACTTTTGTTAATTGTAAGAGTGCTTTGAAACTATGTGTGTGAATTAAATGAATTCTAGTTAAAATATCTCAACAAGTTTAACAATGAATCAAATAACTATAATCTAATAATTCATAAGACCAGTGCCTATTTCAACTTGGGCAATAGAGTCAATTCACTTTCAATCCTATGTACAACCCTGCAAGACAGTATATATTCCAACACCATCAACTATTCAAATGTTGTAGATGCAGATAAATTAATTATATTTATATCCATGTTAGTTCAAATGAATTTAATTCCTATGGTTGGGAGACTAGATGAACAAGAAGTAGAAAAAACTTACTTTTCACAAACTCTTTGATAATCAAATAGGGATATAAGACATATAAAATCTCTACACAAGCATTGAAAGAATAGCAATTGAATCTACCTTCAATAATTGCAAGGGACTGACTAAAATGATTTAAACTTTCTTACCACAAGTGAGACAGAAAACACTTATCTTTAATTGATTTTGAAATAATAGTACATTAGAGTTCATGTTGCAGTTGTGATCAAATTATAGAACAATAATAATGATAATAGTTATAATCCTTTCACATGGTCTTGGAATCCCTATTTAGATAAAATCCAAGGGATGCGTACAAGCTTCAGACCAATGTGTCTCTTCATAACTAAAACCTAACCCTAAGATCAACAACTGAACATTATAGTTACATTTAAGGAATTATAAACATCCTTATTTAAAAATGGTTGTCGACCGTTAGGATTCATAATAACAAGTCACTAAAAAATCACATGTGACTTGTTTGAGATAGTAATGGTTCTGTATATGGTCATCAGGGTATTTTGATCATATACTCATCCATAAGAACCCACATAAACTCTACATGACAACGGATATCTTTAGCATTCAGAATAGAGTCATCAACATTGTCGACTATAATCTAGCATCCTCTATCCTCATAAATAATCTATAAGGAACATTTGCATGTAATCATCTTTCTTCAGTCCCTGGAGATTGCACTATTTTGTCACCAATCAGATCCATAGAACTCTCCACCTTCGAAACCCTACATGAAAACAATAATGATGTATCAAATAGAAAACCCTAACAGACATAAAATATAATTAAAATAAATAAAAAATGACAAAAAGAAATCCCAAACGATGTTGCCACCCAAGAATTCTATCTTTTTTACTATTGTGGACACATTTCATCATCACGTAATGCCTCAATGAGTAAAGGACATGCATCTTCAGATTAAGGTATCATGCCCACTGTCAATTATGTCCTCGCTTTAACAATTGATCGCATTACTTAGAGCTTGGTGGGTCTGGGACACCCGTTGTTTAGGCGCATTCCCTTAATGGTTAAATACCATGCATATTCACTTTGAGGCATTACGCCCAACATAGATCTTCATCTAACTTTAACCAAAGTTCAACCTTCTTCATTTCTCAGAACCTGCGGGCCCGAGACACACGTCATTCTGTCATAATCCCGCGATGGATAAGGGTCGTGCACCTTCTATTTTAAGGGATAGCACCATCCATCGGATGAAGTTAGATCTTCTTGATACCTTAACTATCTTTGACCCCACCCAGTCAAGATCATATAGGACATGTGTTAGCTAGGCATGATGCCTTAATGGATAAAGGTCGTTAAACTTTTAATTAAGGGATTGTGTCAACCATTGATCTCGTTTGATGTTTAATCACCGATCTTTTATTGTTACTGCCCAGAATCTATGGGACCAAGACACGTGGCATAAATGTGTGATGCCTTGAAGATTAAAGATTTTTTAGCTTCTTGATTGCTATAATACACTGGAACCATTAGATGAAGATTTATCTACTTGATGCTTAATTTCTTTGGCCCCACTCAAACGAGATCTCAGCAGATACATTTCAGTGAGTCGTGATGCCATAATGGATAAAGATCATTCAACTCTTGATTAAGGGATTGCGCCAACCATAGATCTTTACTGAGGTTTAACCATCAGACGGATATGCAGAAGAATAAAATATAACAAAAAGACCACAAAAAGACAAGAAATGACTACATTTATGAATTTAAATATGAATAAGAACCTTAAGGTAAAGCATCAATATAAAACAAATAAATCATATCGAAAAAGGCATATAAAAATACTTCCCTGAGCTATTTAGATATACAAATTTATCTCAAAATTTGGGATCCACCAGGTTATTCTTTGTAACATTCTGATATCTAATATGATTAACAAGCAACTCACTTTTCTCCAAATACTTATAATGATTTTATGCCCTTTTTGTGCAAGTTGGAGACCTTGGATCAAGGCTTCATACTCAACCATGTTGTTAGTGCAACTAAAATGAATTCTATATAAAAAGTAGAATTTCTCCATCCTTGGAGAAACAAGCACTACACCAACACCTGAACCATTCTTATTCCTTGAGCCATCAAAAAACATATTCCAAAATCCATTAGTATCTTCATGTTCTTTATGGGATTAGGAATAGGAGCACTTTCCTCATGTATACAGTAGGTTCGAGAATTTTCCTTATGTATACAATAGGTTGCAAGGCATGTTTCTTCAACCTCTTGTACTGGATTAAATTGAAAAGAATTAGCCGACTCATCTAAAAGATAATCAGGAACCTCTTCAAGAGAGTAGAAGATTCACATATTATGCATTCTTTCTCTTATTCATGGAGTTTAAAATTCACGTTTATGGGGCCAACTTTATAAGGTTCTATGTGGTTGAGAGCCAATGAATATTCTTTTATGGAATATTTTTTTCCATATCTAGTTCTCAAGAACATGTAGGACCAATCAGATGCAATATGGAAACCTATCTTAGCAGTGAAGTCCCTAGAAAGGCAAAGGGAAAAGTGTGGAGCGAGATAAATGAATAATATGTCTTGTATGATAGTGCAACCTAGGCATGCATGCAAGGAAAATTTGATGAATTTTAATATTCCCACTATTAGGATATAAGTACCATCTAGTTGGTCAACCCCTTTAGTCATAGGCTCATATTTAATACCGCAAAGGTCAA
The DNA here is from genome assembly GCA_018584345.1 of Thuja plicata. Classification (NCBI taxonomy): domain Eukaryota; kingdom Viridiplantae; phylum Streptophyta; class Pinopsida; order Cupressales; family Cupressaceae; genus Thuja; species Thuja plicata. Next base: position 1,229,146 of record MU227242.1, on the reverse strand, counting down.
CTACCTTCTTTGGCATGACTGAGCTACTTGCTCCTGAGTCTATCATACAATTGTGAACTAGTTTATCTCCAATAATAAAAGAGAGATAAAAAGGGGAATTTTTTTCCTTCTTAATAGTATTTTCCTCTTTAATAGGTTACATAATACTTGCTTCTTCATTTGATGTTCCACTTATTTTTTGGTCCTCCTTGAACATGTATAGTCTTCAAATCTTTCGCTATGAATTCCAACTATGGTGGAATTGATATGGCATCCCACATAAAAATATTGGCATTGGTCTTCTTCATATGATCTACAATATTCAAGGGGGTGTGATTTTACTTGATAGGTCCCTTAGCAACACCAAGTTCTATATTTTGAATTTGGGGAGCTTGAGGCTCCTTTGGTTTCTTGTTTCTCTGATGTATATTATTATCTTGTAATGGAGTAGTAGCATTGAATTGTATACTTGATGATATAATAGGCATATTTGTCCCTAAAATCAAAGCTTGATAGGATGGATAAGGTGAAATAATATTTGTTTCTCTTATTTTTATCCTAGTTTTATGATCTATACTATCATTTCTCTAATTATTGAAACCACAAAAATCCCCTTGTTGTCAATTCATAAGAGAAAAAACCCATTATTTTTGGGATTGAAATCCAACATTAAACTAATTTGTATCATACTATTTTCCTAATACTATTGGATCCTCTTGTACGGTTAGAGATTTGAAAGATTATGCCCTTTGGAAAACACACTAGTCACAGGAAAGAGTGCAAGTAGCACACCACTCTTTTCCTTGAGCAAGATTTTTTTTGCAGTGATGAGAGCCCTTTTTTATTTGTATTTGCATTTGAAGAGGCAAGGTTATTTAAAGATCTATTTTGGTTCCATGAACCTTTCCATTGATTTGGTAGCCTATTAAATGAATTATTTTGAGTGTGGGGCTGATATGGCCTACTACCTTGAGCCTTTTGACTCTCTAGACTCACCACCTTGTTTCCAAGACTCTGCAATTTAAGATTAAAATCATGTTTGGTGGATTATTTATCTTGCATCATATTTTGTATCATGATATTGATCTCCTCTAACTCTTTAGAAGATGTACAAGTTGTTCGAGCAGCAATAAGAGCTTTTTCAACAATTATCTAAGAGACGAGGTCTCGTTGATCAGTTATCTAAAGAAAGTGGGTCTGAGGAATCTGAGGATGCCCTAGAAGCTTTGACCCAGGATAATAATAAATTGCATGGAGTAAAGAAGAATATAAAGAGAGAGTTAGAAGCCTTGTCAATTAGGATGGGTGAAGAAATAGAAGAAAGGAAGGTTGCAGAAGAAGAAAGGAAAGTTGCAGAGGAAACCTTAAAAGATAAATAAGATGATATTTTCAAATCTGAACAAGAAATTGGTACAGTGCATGAACATCTACATGAGACAAATGAACAAAATAAAGAATCCCTAAGGTAGAATGAAAATCTGAGAAAAGAAAATGAGCAAGTTAAAGGTGAGTTGAAGGCTACAAATGGTTTACTCAATAAATTCAATGAGAGTACTTCAAAGCTTGATGAACAACTAAATAATTAGAGGATGCATGGAGAGAATCATGGTTTAGGCTATACCATTTATGAGGTTGTTCAATCTTCCAGTACCAAAAAATTCATTCAAGATGGAAAGTCTACACCTAAGGTGAATAAAAGGAAATTTGGTAAGAGATCTTATAAACCTTTTTGTTTCAATTGTCATAAGGTTGGACATACTGCTAATGTATGCAAGAAAAATGCTAGATCTAGTGTTCCAAGTATTAGATCTAATGATAGACCAAGTACTTTTCATCATTATTGTTATAATTGCAACAAATATGGTCATATAGCTAATGAGTGCAAGACAAGGATGAACAATCAATGGCTACAAATCAACCGATCAGGTCCTTACCAAAATGGGAACCAGTGGAATGTTATTTGTTCACATTGTCATAACTATGGACACATGGAAAGCAATTGTAGATTGATGGCAAGTAAAGGTAATGCAGGACCTTGGAGATCAACAGGTATGGTCCTTTTTCATTGTCACAAGATAGGACACATTGAAATATTTTGTTGAGAAAGGAACAACAACGTGATTCAATTGGTTAATCAGTCAAAAAGGAAAAAGGGGAAGCAGATTGTGAATATTGAAGATGCTAGGAAATAGATGAGGAGGCTTTGGACAAAGAAGAGTGAAGACAAACCATCTGAAGACACCGCATCTTCACCAAGTGTGGATAATTCTTTATCTAACTAATTTATCATTTACTTAGGGGGATAAAACATTGTTGAATCTATTGAAGACCCCCTAGATTCATGTGTAGTAAGTTCTATTCATATATTTAGAAGCATATGGTTGTTTTGATTTATGGTATGAAGTTTTGTTTGACTGCATGGAGAATTGGTTGATCGCTAACAAGATTTTAGAAGGTGTATGTTTTTTTGTTAGCAACAAGTAATGCAATTAATATTGTAATGTAAAGGTAGATGAAAGGAGATTTTTTAGTTTCATTTTGTACCTACGTGTTTAAAGAAAAGACACAGAGAAATAGAAGTGCTAATTGACCAATTTAACAGCATTAAAGGTGATCATTTGAATATTTTGCAGTAATTGTGTGAAGGAGACAATAATGGTTTGAAGTGTCCTCGAGTGGTGGTTGTCAAAGTTACTAATTTGATATTTTGAGCTTGAATTTGTTGTTTGAAACATGGATACACCGATCATTGTGGAAATTACTGAGAGGCCAAGGCCTAAATTCAAGAGATGTCCTTTTAAATTAGTTGAAGATGATTCAAAGGGTGCCCTATCCTGCATGCCCTATGGTGTGATGCATATTGAAGATGTGTGATCATACATTCATTGTAATTTTGAAGACTTAGGTTCACCACACATTTTGAATCAATATACAAATTGTGTAAGGATATGGTATTGAAGAATGAACACCAAGTGGTTGCAAATAAGGGTTTCTCTCACGTGATTGATTTATATGATGAGTTTGAGGAATATCAAGTCAGATATGTGTTGAGACGAGTACATGACTACTTTATGTGGCTTGAACATCCACATAAGATTACTAAGGAGGCCATACATGTAGTAACAAGATTTTGTGCAACCAGTGAAGTACCTGTACTTAGGTCAATTCCATAGGATGTAGTCACAGACTTAACTAAATAAAAGTGAGATAAGAGAGCGATGACAATAAATGATATCACTGATATGAATGTGATATTTTCATCTATGGTGATATGATACAAGGTCTATCACTCCAGAATAATCAACAATGTGTGTGGTGTTGCAATTCATGCTGCATGTAGAATGGTAATAGAAGATGTTGAGTATGATTTATGTGCTTCCGTGAGGGATCAGTTAATTCAGAACATGGAGAAGATCAGAAAGGAAAAAAGACAAGTATTTAAATTGAGCCAAGTGATTATGGGATTGTTCTTTTACTTTCAGAACTTCATTCCTAGTGTTGGTCATATAAATTGGATAGAAGGTACACCAGGTGTGGTTCAATTGAAAAAATGTATTAGATTATTGAAATAGTTTCAATGAAAAAGTTTGGGGTTATTTTAAATATTTTGAAAGTAATATGCATCAAAAGGGAGAGAATTCCATCCCATGTTGTTGATAAATACAAGGATGATATATATTTTATGGTGGATACTAACACTTTTTGGATGGAGGCAGTAGTGCCTAGGACATCTTTGGCCATGCCTATGGGATATGAGGTGGAAGGTGATATGTTGATCTTACAGGTTGAAGATCTATTGTCAAAACTAGTCGATCCAAATGAGCCCAAATTTGAAACTTATAAAAAGAAGATCATGGAAGTACAGAGCAAATTAACCCAATCGGTGAATTGAAAATAAAATAAGAAAAGAGGTTGAACAATTTTCAATTAAGAAAGGCTTTACATGGGAAGCCATTAACAAATCAAGACCCAGACAAACTACAGAGAAAGTTGTAACATCTGGAGCAGAAGCTATAGGTGAAGGTGAAGATGTAGAATTTATTTCTTCTACAACCAGTAGTCTCCCAACTGGTAGGCAAACAAGAAGTGCCTTAGAAATAGTAAAGAAGGAGAAAATAACTCCTCTTGCAAAGGCACCAGTAAAAGAGAAGCAAAAACTAGCACAACTTGAACCTACAAAGGCGAAGGAGATCACTAGAAAAAGGAAGAAGGAGAAGGCTCAAAGATTTGAGAAGATTGAAGAAGCAGAAGAAGGAATGGAATCTGATGAAGAACAAAAGAAGATGAAGGAAAGTTGAAAAAAATAAAAGGTGTTTGGTGCTCCTACCACTAAATCTGTCAAGCCTTGTTTTGTTAAACTCATTTCTATTGATACTATTGTTGAAAGAGTCTAAAGATGGGTTATACTTGTTGGTGTAAGAAAATTTTATGAAAAGGTCAATGAAGAAGAGTGGAGGAAGATAGAGGATGCAGTTGCGTTTAGTATGCACAAATTAAGTAAAGATCTTATTGAATTTCAAGGACAAATTCCTACATCTCTGTACAATAAAATTGAAGCTAGGTGGTGTACAGTATTAAATTAAGACAAGGAAATATTTGAATATGTCTTAGTGCAATTACAATCAGAAATGTCTACAGAGGAAATCAAAGAGAAACTTAAGAAAGATAGACTTGCATTCAAGACTAAGTCAAGAATTATAAGATTACTGATTGGTGATTCTCAATCAATGCAAGATGAAATAGGGAGTATTATGAAGAAATTCTTAGGAATTTCTGAAGACAAGAAATATGATTAAGACATAGATGAAGAGGCAAAAGGACAAGATGATAATGAACTTGTGGTTACACACAGTGATAAGGGATTGATGGTGGAAGGTGTAAAGATCACACTTCATGACACTATGCTCATGGATGATATAGAGGAGCCTAAGGCTACAAAGTATGAACAATTGGATATAGGAATAGATCGAGTGATGATTGATGAAACCTCATTCGAAGTTCCTACTGGGGAGAAACAACAAGAACCAGTAGAAGAGGAAACCAGTGAAGCATAAAATAAGGAGAAATAAGAGAATTCACATCTGGAGGATGTGCAAAAGAAAGGAGAACAAGAAAATAAAGAAAAACAAAAGGAGAAGACTACTGAAAGTGCAAAGGAAAAGGTAATATCTTCTCTGTCTATTGTTCAACAAAGTTTTGGTAAGATGGATGAAGATGACATGTTGTTCATTCAAGGACCAATCGATATTAGTAAAATGAGCCCTACATAATTTTTCAATGTTGATATGGTCATTAAGTCTAAGGCCAAAATAGATCAAAATAAGGATGCATAGGTTATACTAACCAAAAGAGACATACTATCTGAATTAGTACCTGAAGTAAAGTATGATGAGAAGGACACACATATTGAACAATTAGGTAAATTGGTGGTAGCCACTAGAGAGAAAATACAAAGTCTAGAGGAATTTAGTACAATGAGAGAAGAAAGAGATTATGAGAGGAAGGGGTTAGAAAAGTTGGCTTAGTCTATAGTACTTGACAAAAATACCTTAACAATGGCAATGAACAAGGTGAAAGATTCTCTAACTGAATGTGGTAAGATTCTTACCTCAACTTCTAATTTTTTATAATTTTTGAAGGATTTAGATAGGAAGAGATGTGAACTTGAATAGGAGCTAAGGCTAGTGACAGCAAATTTTGATCCTATCAATGGTTCAGCTACAAGTTTTGGAACACAAGTTAGTGCAATCAATCATAAGCTTAAGGCTTATAGGGATGAGAAGGAAAAGAGGATTTCAAATTTGGTGGAGTTATAGAATCTATTGATTCCTAAGTTGAATATTTTGCAAAAAAGTGTTAAAGAGGCTGAAATAGTGTTAGTCTCACTTGCTCTATACACTATAAAAGTGTCGAAATTGTTGTTTTTTAAGGTTTTGACATTCATGTGTTTTCATTGATGTCAACATATGTTTCAATTGGATGCATTTGAAGTCTCTGAAAGATTTTTATAGGCAATATTAACAATTGTGTACGGACAGTGTATGGTGTTTCAGTAGATGCGAGCATGGAGTTGTGTAAAGGGATGTATCTACACCTTATATATAAGGTCACTGGATTTTATATTGTTGTTTGCATAAGTTATAGTTTTTTTGGTAAAGACTGGTTAAAGTACAGTGATAGTGGATTGTGACAGGGATGGTCTCTAAGTTTTTGGGATAACTGGGATGTGAGATTAAGGCATGATCGAAGATACATGCAAAAAAATTATTTTTGATTCTTGCATCACTGGATTCTTGACGATGTCATTTGTGGCATGCAGACTAGCAAAGATGTATTTAAGGGTCAACCACAAAGATGTAACATGCTTAGTGAATGGCGAGTGTGATTTATGGATCTTGGCGCGTAACTGGTGATTTGCATTTTTTATTTTCTTGTGTAAGGTACCATGTGTATCTTAACAAGGGTCTATGTAATTTACTATGCATTGGGGAATTCTTAGCAGGCTGACCTAATTTCTTGGTGTAACTTGTATAAAGAAAAGTAGCATCTTGATGTGTAAAGGAATGGATTGTATGGATTGGATGTTGCAAGCATGTAGATGTGAGTTCTGCTGGATGTAGAGCATTGATTATGTTTTTAATGTACTTCATTGGAACTATATAGGCAAACCAAGTTTCTATCACTCAGTTCATTATATAAGTATACTTGTATACTTTTATTTGGACAGTGGATCTAGAAGGTGGGTTTAACCTTTAAAAGGTGCATTTAAACTTCACTTTGGGCAGTGTGCTTGGGAAGTGAGCTCAAAATTTCATTCAACTCCTAACAGTTTGAGAAGACTCCTAACAGGGTATGTCCTTTAACAGGGGCTTTGTACGAGATATAATAATCATCTCCTAGCAAGGCTAGATCTTCTAACAGGGATACAATATTTCTAGTGCATTGTTTGTGGGTGTTAATTCCACCCAATTTTTTTTCACTAACAGGTTTTTCCTCAACAACAAATACTTTCTTTATGGTGTTGTTCTTGAAGTGTTTGGATTTGCATTGAGTAGTTGATTTTATACTTTAAAGGTTAATTATTTGGCGTACAACTGACTCACCCCCCCCCCTCTCAGTTTTATTATTCCTACCAATTGGTATCAGATATTTTGGTCCTCTGAGAGAAATATTAAAAGCTTTATGTGATCTTGAGATGGCTTACTATAGGAAGGAGAGTCCAAATTTTGATGCAAAAAATTTTGACAGTTGGAAGAACAAGATGAGAACTCATCTAATCTTCTTGGGAATTGATTACTGAATGATTATAAAGAAGGATGAACTAATCAAGGTAGAAGATGAATTAGGAAATGCTATTGATGAAGAAAATAAATTGTTTTCTTGCAATATAGTTGAAAGAGAAGCAATGATAAGAGTGCTCACTAAGACAAATTTTACAGAGGTTAAAGATCTTGATTTGCCTCACAAGATCTGGACAATGATAGAGGCTCTATATGAAGGAGATTAGTACACTAATAAGGAAAAACTACATAACTAGAAGGCTAAAATGGATAATCAAAGGATGCGAGAATATGTACAAAGGGTTACAAAGGCTTTTACTTGAATAATAAATTTAGGAGGGATATTTAATGAAGATGGAGTGATCACAAAGATTCTTAGATCCTTGACACCTGCCTAAAAGACTAAAGTGAAAGTGATAGAGGAGATCATACCACTGACAAAAAATTTCAATAGAGAAGTCTTGATTGCTAAGATGACCACCTTTGAGACCACAGAGTTACAAGAGGCATTACCCAAAGTAGATTTTTCATTCAAGGTTATTGTTCATAATGAAAAAAGAGTTTATCAAGTCTTGCAAGCTCCAGAAAAAGTAATAGACATGTAGAGCTTGGAGAATATGTTAATGAGTGGGTAGAGATAGAAGAAGAAGAAAGGAAACTGGATGAACTTGTCACTCTAATAACAAAAAATGAAAAGAGAGGTAAAGTAAAATTAGCCCTGAAATTTTTTTATTGTAATAAGATTGTTCATTTTTCTTATAGATGTCCTACAAGTGTTCCTAAGCGTAAGCCTAAGTTTTATAAGCCTAATTACTCCAAGGATAAGGAATGATACTATGTTATTGAAGGTGTGTATGATGATGATTCTATGAATGATGAGAATAAAATTGGATTTGTTACTATAAAGATGATGAACCTATTCATGAATAAAAATCCCTAGTCTTGAATTTTGAAACGAAATTAGAATGGATCATTGATAGTGGTTTTTCACATCATATGACTACTCAAAAATATAAATTTGTTCGAATGAATAGATAAGATGGTGGTGTATTCGTATTTGGTGATAACACTCCTAAGTTGATCATTGGAGTAGGTTTAATCTCTCTTGATGGTAAAAATAACACTGATGATACCTTACTTGTTGATGGACTTAAGTACAACTTGTTGAGTGTTGGACAGCTTGTAGACAAGGGATATCACTTACAATTCATGGATGGAAAATGTACTATCAGAGGTCAATCTGGAAACTTGACTGCATCAAGTACTAAGTTAAGAGGTAATGTGTTTGATATGAATACTATAAAGGAAAATTGTTTTGTTGCAAAGGTAGATGACAATTGGTTATGGCATAGGAGGTTTTTTCATATAAATTTTGATAATATTGTAAAGGTTAGTAACACTAATGCAGTCAGAGATTTTCCAAAAATTGTGAAGCATATTAACACTATGTGTAGAGAATGTGTAATGGGAAAACAAACTAAGAGAAGCTTTCAAACAAATCCTTTTCAGCAAAATAAAAGTTGGATCTGGTACATACATATCTTTTTGGTCGTAAAAGGACTAGATCCTACTATGGTGAAAGATGCTTTATACTTTTTTAATGCCTATTCTAGGATGATGTGGGTTTCATTTCTCAAAGAAAAGTCTGAAGCATTTGATAAGTTCAATATTTTCAAACCAAAATTTGAGAATGAATCAAACCTTAAGATAAAATATTTGAGGTCAGAAAGAGGTGGATAATTTACATAATATTTGTTCAATGCTTACTGCGAAAAGAATGGGATATATAGACAGAATTCTTCTCTTAGGACACCTCAGTAGAATGGGATAGCATAAAGAAGAAATAGAATTGTATTGGATGCATCCAGGACAATTTTGTTTGAAGGTAATGTATCTCATATGCATTGGAGAGAAGCAGTCAGTATTGTTGTTTACACTTTAAACAAAAATTAGATCAAGGAAGGTACGGATAAGACACCCTATTAACTTTGGTGTGGTTATGCTCCTACTGTAAAATACTTCAGAATATTTGGCAGTAAGTGTTATATCAAAAAAGATGATGAAATTGGAAATTTTGATGCTATAAGTGATGAAGGAATTTTCCTTGGCTATTCTACTAGAATTAAGGCTTATAAATGTTTCAATATGAGATTGAGAAAAATAGTTGAAAGTGCTAATGTGAAAATTGATGAGAAGTTTCAGATTTAGATCCCAGAGAATGAGAAGAAAGCTAAAAATCAAGAGACACAAAAAAATCCTAAGATTGATAATGAAATTCAAACATGCTTGGATGAGCCTATAGAAACCCCAAATACACCAAGGTATGTTAAGATGAATCATCCTGAGAATCAAATTATTGGTGAGGTTGATAAGGGCATGATGACAAGGTCCAAAGCTAGAAATGAGCTTTATTTGATTTCACAAGTAGAACCTAAGAATATTGATGAAACATGTAGAGATGAATCTTGGACTAAGGCAATGTTGGAGGAAATAGATCAGATAGAGAATAACAACACTTGGGAATTGGTTCCTAGACCTAAGGACAAGAATTTAATTTGAACTAAATGGGTTTTCAAAAACAAAATGAATGAAGAAGGCATGGTTGTAGGAAATAAGGCTAGAATAGTCTATAAGGGCTACTCACAACATGAAGGTATAGACTTTGAAGAAACATTTGCACCTATTGTGAGGTTAGAAGTTCTAAGATTGTTCCTTTCTTATGCGGCACATAAATATTTTAAGGTATATCAGATGGATGTGAAGTCTGCATTTCTGAATGGGGATCTAGAGGAAGAGGTCCACATTGAGCAACCTAATGGTTTTTCTTTTACAAATGATAAAGACATGGTTTTCAGGTTGAGCAAGGCATTGTATGGGCTGAAACAAGCACCTAGAGCATGGTATTCTCAGCTAGATAGATATTTATTGCATCTTGGTTTCAGAAAAGGTAGGGCAGATAGTAACATGTATTTGAGAACTAGTGAGGATGGAATCTTGATTATTGAAGTCTTTGTGGATGACATTATTTTTGGAGGAAATGATGAAATGATAAAAAATAATTATGAAGAAATGAAAATTGAATTTGAAATGTCTATGATTATAAATGTTTCAATATGAGATTGATAAAAATAGTTGAAAGTGCTAATGTGAAAATTGATGAGAAGTTTCAGATTTAGATCCCAGAGAATGAGAAGAAAGCTAAAAATCAAGAGACACAAAAAAAATCCTAAGATTGATAATGAAATTCAAACATGCTTGGATGAGCCTATAGAAACCCCAAATACACCAAGGTATGTTAAGATGAATCATCCTGAGATTCAAATTATTGATGAGGTTGATAAGGGCATGATGACAAGGTCCAAAGCTAGAAATGAGCTTTGTTTGATTTCGCAAGTAGAACCTAAGAATACTGATGAAACATGTAGAGATGAATCTTGGACTAAGGAAATGCAGGAGGAAATAGATCAAATAGAGAATAACGACACTTGGGAATTGGTTCCTAGACCTAAGGACAAGAATTTAATTCAAACTAAATGGGTTTTCAGAAACAAAATGAATGAAGAAGGCATGGTTGTAGGAAATAAGGCTAGACTGGTCTATAAGGGCTACTCACAACATGAAAGTATAGACTTTGAAGAAACATTTGCACCTATTGTGAGGTTAGAAGTTCTAAGATTGTTCCTTTCTTATGCGGCACATAAATATTTTAAGGTATATCAGATGGATGTGAAGTCTGCATTTCTGAATGG
>MU227242.1:1190938-1214871 GCA_018584345.1 Thuja plicata | reverse complement strand
TTTCTCTTGGCATCATTTAACTTCTCACTAAAATATGCAACAGGTTTACCTTCTTGGCTCAAAACAGCTCCTATTCCAGTACCACTAGCATCACAGTCTACTTGAAACACCTTATTAAAATTAGGAAATGCTAAAATAGGTTGTTCTATGACTTTTTGTTTTAACAGTTCAAAACTCTTCTCAGCCCCTTTAGTCCATTTAAACTCTTTCCTAACCCCTCTCATTGTTTCAGTCAAGGGACCACAAATACTGCTGAAACTTCTGATAAACTTTCTGTAAAAGCTAGCCAAACCATGAAATAATCTTACCTCAGTAGCACTCCTTGGAATAGGCCATTCTAGGATAGCCTTCACTTTCTTTGGTTCCATTTTCAGTCCTTCTACTGAAACTACAAATCCCAGATACACTAACTCCTTCTTCACAAAACTGCACTTCTTCAAATTAATCAATAATTTTTCTTCCCTCAACTTCTCCAAAACCCTACGAATATGCATTAGATTCTCCTCCAATGTCTTACTAAAGATTAGAATATCATCTAGGTAAACAATGACAAACTTACCCACAAATTCTTTCAAGACCTCATTCATGAGCTGCATGAAAGTGTGTGGTACATTGGTTATCCCAAAGGGCATGACCAACCACTCAAAAAGTCCCTCCTTTGTTTTGAAGGCAGTCTTCCATTCATCTCCTTCTTTGATCTGAATCTGGTGATATCCACTCTTCAGATCTATCTTTGAGAAGTAAACAGCTCCACTCAAACAGTCCATAATATCATCCATCCACAGCAATGGAAATCTATACTTGATTGTGATCTTGTTGATAGCCCTAGAATCTGTGCACATCCTCCATTCTCCATTCTTCTTTGGTGCTAATACTATTGGTACAGCACATGGACTCAAGCTCTCATGAATCAAACCCTTCTGCAACAACTCCTACACTTGTCTATTCAATTCTTCACTTTTGGCTGGTGTCATTCTGTGTGCTGCCTTATTTGGAAAAATGGCTCCTGGGATCAAGTCCATCTGATGACTGATCTTCCTTACTGGTGGTAATCCATCAGGCACATTATTGGATACAATATCCTAAAACTCATTCAATAGATCTGCAACTTCTACAGGAACATCTTCTACTTCCTCTTTACTAGATTTTGGAATTAAGGAAAAACACATATTCTCATGCTTCATACCCTCTAGGAATTTTCTTCCATCAACAAAAGTTATTCTTGCATTACTACATACCTTTTCATCTGTATTGTTCCATGGTTTTATCTTATGTCATACTCCATCCTTTGTCAGGGAATATGTATTTGCATGGCCATCATGTATAGCATGCCTATCAAACTACCACAGCCTTCCCAACAACATATGACAAGAATCCATAGGTATGATATCACATAGTACCTCATCATAGTACCTTCCAATCTTGAACTTTACTAGGAACTGTTCATTAACCATGACCTTGTGGTCATCCTGCACCCAGGAGATCCAGTATGGATGTGGGTGTTTCTGCCTCTTGAGCTTCAACTTTGTGACCATCTCTTCTGACACCAGATTGTCACTACTTCCGCTATCCATAATCACATCACAACACTTATTTTCACACTTGCACCTAGTGCGAAACAAGCTCCTCCTTTGCTCAGGTTCATTTTCACCACTTAGCAGGACTCTTCTATTAACTAAGACTTCTCCTCCTTCAGCATCTTCAGAATGAGATTATTTTTCATCTTTGTTCACATGTGTGACTCTAGCCTGGCCATCACTTCTCCTATCTACCCTTCCTTGGTGTTGAGGACATTCATGTGCCCTATGACCTTCTTCTCCACAGTGAAAACATGTTCCACGGAAGCCTCCTCTTCCTGATCCTTGTCCTCATCCTCTTCCTCTTTGATCCCTATTATTTTGATTGCAATTATTTCCCCTCTGACCTTGACTATTACTGGCCTCATCCTTCTTTTTTTGATCTTCATTTCAGCCTCCATAAGATTGTCCACCACGACCTCTTCCGCTTTGCCTGCTTTCAAACTTCTTGTTCAAATTTTCCTCTACCTTTAGGGCAAATTGGTAGGCCTCTTCAATACTATTCATTCGGATCAAGTTCAACTCCTCCTGAATGTCTGGCCTCAACCCATTAAGGTAAAGGGCAACTTTCTCCTTGTTAGCTTCTGCATGGCCTGTTCTGATGAGGATTCGATAGAACTCCTCCGTATACTCCTGGATAGATTTCCCTACTTGCTTCAAACCTTGCATTTTCTTTAGTAGATCAAGCTCATAATCAAAAAGAATGAACTGTCACTTCAATTTATCCACCATCTGATCCCATCTTGTGATTTTCTCCTTTCCTCTTCTATTTCGCTCCAACTGAATCTCCTACCACCAGATCTTCGCATGACCCTTCAATCGGGCCTTCGCAAATTTTACCCTATCAGGATCCTCAATATCTTCATACTCAAAATATTCTTCTATTTCATTGATCCATTCGATCAACTCTTCTGGGTTAAGATTTCCCGAAAATGTGGGAACATCAAGCTTAGGTCTTTTCCCAATCTTGGGAATTGCCCAGAAAATCCTTTCCTCCTCTTAGTTCAGAATTTCACCTTCCTGATCAAAATCTCCTTCTACTTCAGCTTCATCCTCACTTTCCTCTCTTATGGCAAGATTCATGCCTCTGCAAATCTCCTCCTGCAATGCTTGTACTTGTCTCTGGAGGGCTCTAACCTCAGGTGGCACACCTCTAGCTCTTCCGCCACGCTCCCTTCATGGAGGCATTTTTGTACTTATCATTGAAACCCTAACCACGGTCCTAGTGCAAAATACCTCACAGTCGGTGATCTGTCTACACACTCAGGAACTTCTCGTTCTGATACCACTTGATGAAGGGGACTCCCCTTAATACTACAAATACACAATAGAAACAGGGAGAAACAACAAGAATTTGCAAGAATAGAAAATTGGCTTCTTATTGGCTCCACAAATGTGGAATTACAAACTTCAGAATTACAATATCAAAATCCACATGGGCATCCCTTACAATAATATGTAGGACAAAGCCTCCAATAACCACCCCAAACTGCCCTAGAAAAGACTACGGGCCTTCCTTAAATAGGCAATTTTTCACCGCCCGAGAAGGTTCTAGAAATCTAGCCATTAAGGCCGACTACCCTTAGCATTTAATTATTTTTCACTTTTATTACAAAAGGGTCGGCTTTAACTATTTACAAAATATGAGATTAGGTAGCCCAACTTCTGGAAACCATAACTTTTGAACCATAGTTCCGATTGGCTATTATAACCACTTTTCGAAAAGGGGATATCGCAATCTACAGTGATTGATAGGCAAAGTGCTAGTCAATTAGGGGTTTGACAGCGATCCGGAGCCTCTAAGGTCCTGAAAATTGAGCTCAAAGGTTTCGTACCCTAAAATCTCAATAGTAAATCCTTAATAACTTCGCCAATACAGATGCTATGGCAATGAAACTCAACTGGCATGCTTATATGACTAAGATGATCCTTCACCTGAAAAATTAGAACATTCCAAGTTCAAATGGCCAACTTACTAAAAATAGCAAGTTTCCAAAAATAGAAGCTTTGTACAAAATAGCCCATATTGAATAGAAAACACATATTTTTTGGGTGATGCAAGATTTCCCTTACACCCAGGATGCTCCTACATCATATCTCAATCTACTGTTGAAACAAAATATGTAGTTGTTGAGCTATAAATTGCACACAAATTGTTTGGATGAAAGAGATGCTAAAGGAGATTGGGATAACCTTTAAAGAGCCAGTGGTTATACATTGTGATAATACAAGAACTATGAAAATGTCAAAGAATTTTTTTATGCATTCAAAGACTAAACATATTTCAATCAAGTATCACTTTTTGAGAGACAAGGTTGCAGAAAAGGAAGTCAGATTGGAGTACATCTGTACAAAGGAGCAAATAGAAGATATATTTAAAAAACCTTTTCCAAAATATGCCTTTGAGTATCTTAGAGGTATGCTTGAGTGGGAACCCATCCTTGTGAGAACTAAATTATGCACGAATGCATCAGTCCAAAAGTTATTAGAGCTATATTATTTTCTGGACTAGATGCTTGGATCTACTCCTCGGGGGGAGTGATCGTAGAAACATGGCAGAACATATTTGGGTGATCAAGCACCTGATTTTTTGCGGGTATGAAGATTTTAAAAAATCTACACCTTGAAAATTTGGAATGTGTAGAGAAGGAAAAGAGATATGGCACTCTTTTCCATTGATGTCAAAGGGGGAGAGATATAAGTGAAAAATTCATATAACTTTAGGGGGAGTTGTGAAGAGGATATTGAAAAAGTTGTATTATGAAAGCTACTTTTGGGTTGATGTTTTTTAACATATGTTGTCATCAATGCCAAAGGGGGAGATTGTTGGAATTTTTTTTTGACGTATTGGAATTCATGTTTTTTCATTGATGTCAACATATGTTTTAGTTGGATACATTAGAAGTCTCAAAAAGACTGATACGGGAAATATTTACAGTTGTGTACAATGTTTCAGTATTTGCAAGAATGGAGTTGTGTAGAGGTAAGTATGGACACCTTATATCTAAGGTCACTAGATTTCATATTGATGTTTTCATGATTTATAACTATTTTGGTAAAGACTAGTTACAATGCAATGACCAAGGATTGTGACATAAATGTTCTCTAATTTTTTGGGATAACTTGGATGCGAGCATGAGTTATGATATGGAGCTTAATTCATGATAGAAGATACATGGGAGAACATTGTTTATGATTCTTGGGTTGCTAGATTCTTGATGATGTCAGTTGTGGCATGCAGACTGGCGAAGACTCATTTAAGGGCTGACCACAGAGATGTAACGTGCTTAGTGAATGGCGAACGTGATTTATGGATATTGACACATAATTGATGATTTGTACTTTTTATTTACTTGTGTAAGGTACCATGTGTATCTTAGAAAGGTTCTATGTAATTATTTTTTCATTGGGGAAGTCTTAACTGGCCTACCCAATTGCTTGATGTAACTTGTATAAAGGAAAGTAGTGTCTTGATGTGTAAAGGCATGGATTGTATGGATTGGATATTGCAAGCATATAGGTGTGAATTCTGATGGATGTAGAGAAGTGATAATGTTTTTAATTCACTTCATTGGAACTGTATAGGAAAATCAAGTTTCTATTAGTCATTTAATTGTTATAAGTATACTTTTATACTTCTCTTTGGACAGTGGATCCAGAAGGTGAGTTTAACCTTCACTTTGGGAAGTGTGCTCGAGAAGTGAGATCAACATTTCATTCAAATCCTAATGGGGTTGAGAATACTCCTATTAGGGTTTGTCCTTTAACAAAGACTTTGTATTGGATGTAATAATCAGCTTCTAACAAGGCACTAATCAATTCCCAAGCAGATCGGAGGAGTTTTCATCTTGTTCTTCCAACTGTCAAAATTTTCAGCATTGAATTTTGGACTCTCCTTCCTATAGTAAGCCATCTCAAGATCACATCAAGTTGTTAAGATTTCTCTCAAAGTACCACAAGCTCTGATACCAATTGTTAGGAATATTAAAACTAAGATGGATAGACACTTATCTTGGAGAACCTACTGAACACTTGGGTTAATCAATTACAAGTTTTGAAGGCCAATTTTGCAAATGTATTCAGTAGATTATAACTAGGTATATGCTACTCTTTATAAATAAAAGTTTAGATTTTGGTTATCCATTGTATTACCTTTGTTATTTTTTTCAAAAGGGGAGTAGTCTAGAGTGAAAAAATTTGGCTAAGTATTTGTATGAGGGAGCATTAAAGATATCAATTGATTCAATATGATGCATGATCTATTTGTAATTACCTTAGGGGGGGTTTATTTTGCTTAGTCAAATACTTAGCAATTTTTCTAAGTGTTTCCATTAATGCCAAAGGGGGAGATTGTTGGCATCTAATTAATATTATCATATCTTAGATCATGTGATGAATGTTGTATCATTTTCATTGTTGGAAACAATTCTATTTTGCAGGTCAAATATTATATATCGGTGATGGAGGTGATTGTACAAGAATTTGTCTAAGTATCCATTGTATCAGTGATAATACAGTCTGTGATGGAAATTTTGGTGTGTAGAAATAATTTGGAGGATTTAGATGATGTGATCATGTAGATAGTATCTACAAAGTCATTTTTACCTACATCTATGATTGTGTAAGCTAATTTAATGCACAGATGGAGAATTGAGGGAAACACCAGTGATATCAGCAAGACCAGTCAACTAGTCTAGGCAAGGTGATGAAATTGAAGTAGTGATCAATTATGTGTCAAATTTTTATTTATTTGTGAGTTTTATTATTGAGGGTAGACCTTGAGGAGTTAAATTTCCTATGTTAATGTGATCGCTTATGAAGTTTTTTTAGGATTTGGAGGACGACTCGGGTAACACATTTTAGGTTTGTTCCACTGACCTAAATATGTTTATAAGAGATGAAATTAGAGAAGAGTTGAGAATTTTTGTTGATGCAATGATTTTAGTGGTTGAAGTGGATGTTTGTATGAAAAGAACAGTGATTTGAGTAGTGGTGAAGCATATGTATCAAGCGAAGTGTGCTACTTTTAGATCATTTGATTTGAGTTCATTCTCAAGACAAGTCCTAACTGACTTGTGACCAAAATCATCTAACAAGGTTACTCTTAACAGGGTAATAAGGATCCTAACATGTCTTAAGATTAAATCCTTTAATAGGGTGACTCTCATAGGGAGTTTTAAATCCCTTAACAGGGTAGTTCCAAATAGGACTTTGTAATAACCTCTAACCGGGTTATAGATACTCTTAACTGGGTATGTCCTTAGCAGGATGTTGTAATACTTCTAACAGGGAAAGACTTATTGGTGAACTAGTGATATTTGTAGGTGATAATTCCCACCATTTTTTTTCCCCTCTAATAAGCTTTTCCATGATAAAACATTGGTGTCATTGTGTTGATTTCATGGATGTATGTTTTTATATGCTTTTATGTTATATTTATCTTTGCATATTGGTTACTTTGGAAGTTGATGAAAATATTTTTTAGATCTGTGGTTGCATTGATTTACCCCCCCCCCCACAATTCCATATAACATTAACAGTAGAAATATCATTGTTAAAATCTCTAAGATAATGCAAGAAGGCATTACTAGGAGAAGGCTTTACTTAAGCAGGTATTTTGTCCCATTTCTTTTGGAATATATAGTTCAAATCTATCAAGAACTCATGGTGTGCTCTTTTAATTATATTTAGCTTCTCTAAAAGTGATAGGTGATCATTTTTATCCTCAAAATGCTTGCATATTCTTTCTCCTAACTCATCCCAATAATGGATAGAGTTATGTGGCAATCTTCTATACCATTGCAAGGCTTTTCCTTTTGGTGATGAAGCTAAAAGTCTAACAACAACATCATCCTCTTTAATACCATGTATATTGAAAATATTTGAAACTTATTGAATGTGTCCTATTGCGGAAATGGAAGTTTCACCAGTGAAATATGGAAAATATTAAGTACGAACACTTGTATATTATTCCTTTTGGAAAATATGAGAGGATTAACGCCATTAAAGGTAGAAAAACTTGGCTTCGAGGGACAACCATATGAAACAATGATCTATTTAATTGAGCATGTGGTATCCTAGGTTTTTTTCTTATCACAAGAGGGGTAGAAAGAGATCTGGATGGTGTAGGTATTGTTTCTAAGCCCCTAACTGGTGATAGAGAAAGTCTATTTCTTCTTCTTCTAGAACTTGAAAATGAGAGTTGAACAAACTGAAAATTACCACTAGAAGATGCCCTTGCTTGAATCAAGGTCATGAATTGTAGAAATCTGCTATGTGAACCAATATATAGAGATGGAGTCACCAAGTCCTTGATTTTGAGCCTCTTGAAGGATTGAATGCTAAGTGAAGTACTATCTCCTCAACATAAAATTTAAAATCCTTGTTTGATATCAGAAAACCAGTAGTCTTCTTCTTGTAATCATGAATATAGTCCCACTAGGCATGCCAAAAAATGTTGTCACAAAATTTTGTACCCTTGCCTAGATGTTGATTAGAGACCTAGGAAACCTTGTGAAACATGGAAACAATCTCCAAGTGTGGAACTTGGAATGTGAGATTGAGTATCCAGATAAGGTTGAATTCCTTACATTCAGGGTACACCTAAACTATTACTTTTGAGGAAAAGAGGAGAGGGATAAGCTAAAAGAAAAATTGTGGGTGATACACCAAATTGAATATGATTTACTATTTCCAACTACTACACTTAAATTTCAATAAAGAACAAAAAATCACACTACTCTTTGTATTTGTCAACCTTAGCAAAAAAATTAAAGTTAAGAACCAATACAAATAGGCAAGGAATACAAATATTCACTAAAAAATATTGATTGACCTAGATTTAACAAACTCGTGAACTGCTACATTTGATGAAATACATCCAAATAATGAGGCAGAAAGACTACACAATATTATTTGGGTCAAGAATAAGTAAAAACAACAATATCTATTGAATAAGGAAAATATATATTTACATAAGATAATTTTGTAAAAGAACCAAAAAAAGACATCCTTAAATAAGATACAAACTTTTTCTTTATAGAGTTCACGCATAACTCATAATATACATGAAGATTAAAACACTCAACTAGGGTCGGGTTGTAGAAAGAAGATCAAACTAGAAGAAATTTGATCACTGTGAGAAAGTGGAACACTTAGAGGTGAAAAAGAGGAGGAAACATAAATTTTCCTACAACAAAATAATCTCCACTGCAACAAGAAATGATCCCTAGCAATAACTATGGCATTAAAAGGCCTTGTGCTTGTAATATATTGGTGTGTAGAACCAATCTTGAGCCATCTGCAACCATAAATGATCATGAGAACCAGGAGAAAAATCAGGTTGAGACCACAAGGTAGTAATGCCACTATTGAATATAGTTGATAGTGGTAGATAGGTTGCTAGATGAAAATGGGGGTGTTAATACTCTATTTGTTTTCATCGACAAGACTCTCTTTGATGAGATTCTAAATTCTTTAGCATTGTTTGAACATCTTGGTCATTGGGGAAAGTTCCCCTGTTGTCAAAACACCTTTAACTAAGTCTATTGATCTATGTTCAAAAGACATAAAACATCATGGAATGTCTTAGGAATTTTCGTTTGTGATGTCCTTGCATCTGATGGCCTTCAAAAGATACATCGATGAAACAAGTTTCCCGCCCTGCCAATGTCGCAAGCTAAACTATTGGCACAAATTGCCTATTAGAAAGACCTCCAATGATAAACACATCAAAGAAGCATACCTTATTGGGTCGCACTGAATAACTTCCACTGATATCATTAGATTTTTTTATGAACTCATCGGCAAAACACATTTGATGTTTTGACGACGCCCACTTCCCTTTTTCCATCATAAATTGCATATCAACAAGACTCTTTTTGATGAAATCATCAAGCCTCCTTTTTAAATATTATTGGTGAGACCTTCATTGATAACTCCCATCAAAGTAACATGTGTCATCGGTCCATACCTTTCTTTCTCCTCTGATGACTATAGTTTCATTAATGAATCTCATCGAAAAAATGCCTTTTCTATTATGGTGATATCCTTTCAGTGTTATTGATAACTATAATTGAGCATCGGGGAGACCTTCATTGATACTAATATCGAGGGAACTAATACTATCAGGTCACATGGAAAAAAACCTCGTCAATGACCTAAGCTACACCGATGAAATTTTTCGGCGTAACCCACTTACCGCTCCTCTGATGCCTAAGCATGAATGATCATTTCGGCAAGACCCAAATATGTCTTTCTAAAATAATCACATATCACTTCTACCCGAGTGTCTATCAGAAAGACTTACCTCGATGTCTCCCATTGAGGTAACATATACCATCAAAGTGTGTGATTTCCTCACCTTTGATGCCTGAATGAATAACTGATCGACATGACTCTTGTCGATACACCTCATTGGTAGAAAATGAGACCTGCTACCTCAAAATTTGTATCCTTGTCCCAATGAACAAACTATTTGGGATTTCGGTGAGACCATACACATGTCTTGTCAAAATAACACCTTAGATCATTGTAGACACATGTATGTTTATATCGATGAAACATAGGGAATTTTTCACTGTAATCCTTGATCTAAAGCATTCTGCATTGGTTAGTCCTTCAAGATCTACTCAACTAAAACAAGATGAAGGAAATTGATCTGATATGGTGGGCTGAAAATTTCAACAGTACTCTCCACATCTCTTTTCTTGTATCGAGATCTTGATTTCTGATGTGGTTTTTATCATTATTTTTTAAAGACTAGAAGAATCTATGTGTTGAGATGAGGAAATAGTGGATGCTTCTTGATTATTAGGGTCCTAGTTAGAAATGGATCCTTTTAGGTTGGTAAAATATACGAAAGAATGTCTATCACCTAGCATGGTGATTTATACTCTGTCATCAGGAAACTGAAGGCATTGATGATAAGTGGATGGTACTGCCTGCATGGAATGAATCCATGGTCTCCCTAGGATAATGTTGTATCCTATCTCTAAGCCCAACACTTGGAATGCACTTTATTGTATTTCTAGACATAGTTTGATTGGGAGGATAATCATTCCTTTTGTAGAATGTTCCTTATCATCATAAGCTCTTATTATGATCATTTTAGTTACATCCACATAACTATCAAAGTAGCACAATGCTTGTACCAATTTTAATGCACGGATATTCATACTAGCTCGTCCATCTATCAAAACTCACATGATTTCATGGAGGTGGACTAAGACTTAAAAGTGTAGAGTATTATTATGTGATGGTTTATGTGTTGGTAGATCCCTCTAGGTGAAAGTGACATGGTGTGGGATGGACAGATATCCAACCATGGTCTATAATTCATTGACGTCTATGTCCTTTGGGACAGATGACTATTTTAGGGATTTATCTAGGACTTCTCTATGGTTTGGTGAAATGTGGAGAAATTCAAAGATTTATATTTGGGTCGGGGTCTTTTCCAGATGTTCTAATAAGTTATATTGACCTGGTGATGGAGTGAATGAATTGAGGAACCTTATACTATGATTTTGGAATGATGGGTGGTGATAGAACAATCAGTGTCTAGGCCTCTGATGGTGATGGTATTTATGGTCAAATTGGGGTTTGGTTTGACATATGTGAGGTAAGCATTTTAGTGTGTACCTATTTTGATCTCTTTCCTTTTCCATGATCCATTAATGGCTTTGTAAATATCTTATGCTCTTGGTTTGTAGTACCAGAATTGTTGACAAATTTGATTTCATCACCCTCGATGAATGTTGAATAATGTTCTTTAGTTGAAAACATTTGATCATTTTGTGTCCTTTGGTTATATGATAATCATAGAATTTTTTTCTGTCCCACCATGCTGGTTTAAAGGGACCTAGTTCATATGATCTGATTTTTGGTAGATTTACCAAATAGGGTTGTAAAAAAATTTCCAATATTTTATTAGGAGGTTCTACAAGAGGAGTACAATTCCTTCATGGATTGGGCCTTCTTACATAACTTTGTTTTTATTAGTCATGTTTGACAAGGGATTCTCCTTAGGAACAGTTGTGTTGTCATTTTGGACATTGGTCAGCGTTTGGATGTGTTGGACATTTTTTGACTTGTGGACATGTAGGACTAGTTGTGCTACTTTTTTGTCAACAACATCGTCATTTGTGACATTATTACTCTTAGAAGAATATCTATATTTTTCATAAGATATAGTGGTATTGGTCTCTTGCTTAATTTCTCTCAAT
This sequence comes from Thuja plicata, assembly GCA_018584345.1. Lineage (NCBI taxonomy): Eukaryota > Viridiplantae > Streptophyta > Pinopsida > Cupressales > Cupressaceae > Thuja > Thuja plicata. The sequence goes on along the minus strand of MU227242.1, from coordinate 1,203,071 downwards.
AAGGTGAGGAATCTTTCATCCTTTGGCCCTTGCTCGGGTAGTTCTTCAAAGGACTCGATGTGTTGGGAGTTTAGCTCATATATCATATCCAATTGACAATTTTTAATGAACATGTGGATCTTTTCCTTTTTTGGTATGTGGAAAGATGCCTTGGAGGTAACATTCCTCCAACATTGTAAAAATGAGGTAAATCTTTCACCACTTTTCTACTTGGTAGTGCAAAGATCCATCAATGTTATTTTAAAAATTATGTTATGTGAATAAAGTGATATGAAACTTTTCTGCAAGTTCATTCTGGGCCCGTTTGGGTACTGGAATACCATATCCTGGATATGGTCAATTCAAGAAGATGCTGCAAATTCAGGAAGATCCTTATCCTCAAAATGAAATCCAAAATATGGACCGACCCATTTGGTTCACCCGGAAGATGACTGAGAAGATGCATAAGGAATTTTAATTCTTTATTTTTTAATTTCTTTGAATATGGTGTGTATATGAGTGTATATATACACACATGCATACATGTGTATATATACATACATACATGTGTGTATATATATACACACATGTGTATATGTGTATACATGTGTGTATATACACACATGTATACACATACATACATATGTGTGTATACACACACATACACACATATAAACACATTTGTGTACATATACACACATACACACATACATGTGTGTGTATACACACATACATGTGTGTGTATACATACATGTGTGTATATACACATACAAGTGTGTATCCATATATACACATATACATACATGTGTGTGTATATATACACATTTGTGTATATATACACACATATACATATGTGTATATATACACATATACACACATACATATACATATACACATACAAGTGTGTATCCATGTATACACATATACACACATGTGTATATGTATACACACATACACACATTTGTGTATATATACACATATACACATGTGTGTATATATACACATATATACACACATACATGTGTGTGTATATACACACATATACACACACCATACATGTGTGTATATATACACACATACATGTGTATATATATACACATATATGTATATACACATACAAGTGTGTATCCATATATACACATACACGCATGTGTATATATATACACACATACACACGTGTGTATACACATATACACACATTTGTGTATATATACACACATATATGCATGTGTGTATATATACATACACATACATGTGTGTATATATACACAAGTGTATATACACATGTGTATATACACACATGTATATATATACATCCTTATAGCAATATAATATACATCTTTATATTTGCGGATCCCACGAAATATTAAATTTGCTTTTGTAAAAATTGGAATTTGAAATTCCAATTCCACCTATTTACGTGGAAAATGATATTCCCATTTTGGGGGCAAAATGAGAATTTCGGAATTCCAATTCCATTTCCATTTTTTTCCATGGACCCAAACATGGAATTTGGCATTATCTAGAATTAGATAATGCTAATTACAGTCCAATTCTTTCCCCCAAACGGGCCCTCTATGATCTTATCCCAAGAGAAAGTATATAAAACCACTCCATGGTCAACCCACTAAGACTACATGGAAATAGTCTCATAAGGTATGTATCATCATGGGCTACTTTTGTACAGGTCATGAATAATTCCCAGAACTGGTCACGGGGATCACCCTTTTCCTTATAACTATCAAATTTAGGTGTCTCAAAGTTGTGCAAAAGAGAGGCATGTATATAGTACTATAAAATGGATAAGGATTAAGATCATCTGATGTGTAGGACCTTTTTGGAGCCCCTAATTGTAGGATTTTGATCACTTTTTGAAGGGTTTAAACTTGCAAAGAAAGGACTTCAGTCTGAATTAATGTGGATGGCAATGTGTTGGGGTCAATAAATGGGTTCCCACTATTATAGGGAGGTGACTTATTATCCAGGAGTTTATACCCCATGTTTGTATTTTTTGAAGGCACATATAGCAATGGGACATACTGGGGTGGTGTTGAATAAGCATTGGACCCAGTAGCTCTATATTGTCTTAAAAGGTTTGAAAGAATCCCTCATTGGTTAGTCTTCACAATAGGTTATCATGGAGGTGCCCCTTGAATAAGTATGGGTGGTCCTTGATTGGGAGGAACACCTAGCTTAAAACCACAAGTATTTATACCTTGGGGATCTTTATTGGAAGAACATGTTGCCATTGGTTGAGAACTACCCGCCTGATGGGTTTTTGAAAATATGGAAGGGGTAGTTGTGGTAATGGGTGCACTAGATATTGGTGGATTACTATCCAATAGAGGATTATTGTACTGGATCCCAAGTGTATTGGAGGATGTGGTGACTTGGGTTGCACTAAAATTTTTGGTACTAGATGGTATGGTGCAAGTAAGCTAAGAGGGTGCAGTTGGCGTAGATCATGATGGTGGCATGAGTGTAACCTCTACTAAGGTGGATGTGTCATATGCAGCGGGTAACTTAGCATCATTTTGTGCAAGTATATGGAAAGTCAGTTTGGGTCTATTGATAGCAAGGTCATTTTAACATCCATTACCCTAGGGTCTTGTACAAAGTGTTTCCAACCTCTTCTTGTGTACATACTGCCTTAATTTTCTCAGTCGAGAACTCATCTCTTGGTGGAAGAATGGGAGGTAGTTTTGGAAACCCAATTTTTATTTTCTAGTAATGTTGCACTATCTCATGTGCATTGAAATCAAGTCTTAGGGTCTTCTAGATAGTGAATTCAATATTGTTGGTGGCGTTTATACATGGGCTCCTAATTTGGGTCCATGTTATCTTTACCCTTCTTTGCTCGTGTGAATAGCATGTGCAAGAATACAATCTACGACTAAGGTATATGCAAGAAGACTAGGACAACTAAGTTTAGGACTCTAATTTTTTTGGTATTTTGGATTTTGAGAGATAAAAAAGAGAAATGAGAATAATAGAATCTTTTTTTTTTGGATTTTCGATGATTTTGAAATGCTAATGCAAAAAAAGAATGAATGAACAAAATGATTCATAAGGTGTAAGTAATGTACCCTAAGAGGGATTTCTAGAAACTTCAAACATAAACCTTCTAAGGAAATACCTGATGACATTGGGAGCTATCTTGACTTCAATTTTGGAACAAATAAAATGACAATTCTAACAAGATGTCTATGAATAAGACAGATTTCAATAATGACAAGTGCCTAAGACAAGGTAGATAGACAAGATGATAACTGATTTCAACTAATTCAATACAATGCGCAAAACCACTATAGGAATATCCTAAAAATATGCACCCTCTAATTTGGAAAATGACTCTAGAGAGTGTAATGCTTAACCCTAGGATATGCAAGCTATAATTTTTGGATTTTTTAAGATTTTTGGATCTAAAATGAGGACTATACAATATGTAAATGAATAAGAAAATTTGTATACTCTAAATGAAAGAATGCCACTAAAATGTAGGGTATGAACTTCTAATATGAAAGACTAAAGAGTAGTATGTCGATCATGAAAATTTGGGATAAGAATAGATGTTATGTTTTGGACTCGTGTTGTTTTTTTATTCTGTATAGGACACTATTTAGGATAGGTTTTTTATGATGTACAAAAATCACACACTTAGAATATGGTTGTAGGACAAAACTAACTAAAGGAATCGTTATGTGTATATCTAATGACCTTTGCAAGTCACAAGTTTTCACTAAGTTTGACACAATGAGAAATAGATACAAGAAGTCTAACCTAAGGTCAATTGGCTTTCTCCAAAGTATTTCAAGCTCATTTCTCAGCAGTCCATCAGCTCACGCAACTTGTCACACTCTAGGACATAAGCCCTTTTGAATGTGCCCATGTTTTTGCCCTTTTCCAGATATTTTTGTCATGTCAAATAAGATTTATCTTCAAATAACACAATACCCTGGGACACATATGATGGGGATCTATTGGGGAGATATTCTTCCCTCCCCTTGCACTAAAATGAGTTAACCTTCGAAAGTGAACTCGGTGGCCTCTATTTAACAGGGTTTTAGTCAGATTTTGTGGAGTCTCTCAAATCGGTTTGTACAGAATTAAGACACTTAAGTCTCTAATAGACCATGTTGGCTCCTTAGGAATGAAATCCTAATCTAATCCATCATCCACTCTTTTGTTTGACCTTGGTTAGATATAAGACATTCAGGGGTTTTCCCCATGTCTTGTTTATATATCAACCAGAAGGGAATTGTCAATTTGAGGTTATCATCTCATGGTTAAACGTACCCCAGGACAGGCTTCTATAAAAAAATAAAAGGTTTCTACTCTAACAGATTGTGCGAGCGCACCAAAAAATTAAGACACAAGGTTAATCAAATTAAACACCAAAATAAAATGTGGACTATTCTAGGAATCATCCATACAAGAACATGTGCTCATTTTTAAAGCACCAAACCAAGTGAGATTTGCCTTGTTCAATTATTTTATCCATGTCAATTTTAAACACCAAAGTAAAATGTGAGTTTGCGTTGTTTTCTCATACAATGTTCTTTTTAAATACACTGAAAATGAAAGTTAATTAATTTTACATTAAAATATTAATGCTACTTCCAAGCCAGAAGCCAAAAATCAAATGTTAGTACCGAAAGCCTAAGTCTAGCATTTAATTTTGATAATTCATAAGTGCACTTGCATCAATATGAAGATAACCAAAATTATCACCAATTTAATTTACCTTACTCAAGTAAATGTTGAAGAGTCCTTCATATCTGATGTATGCTTCTAATTCTGCAATTACGAGTTTGCCAGCTTATCCTTGATCTTGTTTGATTTGTCTCTTTCTTTTTCGTTGTTCTACCGGTTCTTGGATCTTAACTTTCTTATGTTTTACCAGTTGACTATTTCATTTCATTTCAGCGTCTGTGTTATTTTAAAAGTAGTGTGTTGTTTTACAATATAGAATGTGAAGTTTTAAGATAGAGAAGACAGTTTTACAATAACGGCTATATCATTTTAAAATATCAAGTATGTCTCTATAAGCAATAGACTATGGCATTTCAAGTAAACAAGTGTAGCGATTTATGCTGCTAAGTGTGACATTTTAGGTAGGCAAGTACAGAAATTTAGGCAGATAAGTGTGGTGATACTTTTCTATCAGTTGTGTCAGATAAAAAACCACAAATAGAAAAATAGTCAGATCTCGATTGTAAAAAGGAATGTATCAATATCCAAAAGTACGTAAATTATAGAGAGGTAATCAGTTGTCAAAGCGAATGATACAGAAATCAAAAAATAATAAACAAGAACATTGATAAATGACTGAGCTATAGAAAAGAGTAACAGATAACTGTGGCGCATTAGGTTATCAAGTGTGTCCTTTTTCACTGCCAAGTGCATCATTTTTATAGTCAATTTGTGTCTAATGGGCTTTTTGAGTGCATTGATTCACAGTATAAAGTGAAGTGAAATATTGTATTGTGTTGATTCCTTCTATAGCTTGCACTGAATTAAACCTGTGTCTGTGCAATATGACAGAAAGATTAGTTTTTGGAAGCCTGGTATTTCACGCCAGGTTCACCATTGTAATCAGGGGTATATTTAGATTTGGAACCTGTAATTGGAATAAAAAATCTAACCACAAGAAGATCTGTAAATAGAAGTTAGTAAAATCCCTCATATCAAGAGAGGAAATGAGATAATGGAATACATAAACGAATCACGAATGAAATCAAATAACACAATGCATATGCAAACCAATTTTAGTCCTCCTTTGTTGTTCTCCTTCTTGATGCAATGTGGGCTCTCACTTTTAATCTCAATGTGACAACATAAGAATTCAAAGCATAATGCGGCTCGTGTGGTTATAAAATATGAGAATTAGCTATTTATTTATAAGAATTTTGGGGATTCAATCAGGATTCCATGATTGATGGGATTGATTGTCTGTGATTAAAGAGTGAACTCAGATTGATTGAAGAGTCGACTCACTTGATTGCCTTGTCAACAGGATTGATTGATTTGTCAACAGGATAGATTGAGAAGTGAAGTGAATTTATTAAAGAGTTGATCGAATTGATTGGTTATTCAATAGAATAGATTGATCAATGAATTGATTAGATGGAATAGAAGACTTAATAGATTGATTTGGTAAGTGATAGATTGATTAGTCAAAAAAAGGTGATTGAGGAGTTAGAAAATGTGATTGATTAGTAGACAAAAACGTAGTATTAGCTCTAACTAGAAGTATAAATACAATTAAATAAATATAAAATTTACTTGGGGGAGAGGACCCGGTAGTTGAGCGCGTTCTAATAGTTGTGATAGTAGTTGTTAATTAAATACCCACACTTGCTGATTTAATATCCAATATTTTTAACAACATTGTACCAATAGTTATGACTTTAAAGTTGCTTTTGCTAATGATGACTACCCATAATTGAATGAAATGTGTCCCTTTTCCTAAAAAGAAACCAATAGTGTGATGCCACATCAGTTGTACAAGTATGGGGGTCCCTAATGCACTACGATTGGTCTCACTTTTTTTGGGGTTGTTTTGGACACATTGGCAAAAAGCATGTTGATGTGGCATCGTATTTGATGATGTGGCCCTAAAACCTTAGTTTTAAGCAGGGGACTTGCCAGGTAAGCTACTGTAAAAAAATGGGAGTGATTTGAAATTTCCATGTAGGATTTTGAGAACCGCAAAGTTAGGGTGCTCAACTACCGCGTCCTCTCCCCTATTTGCACATGGGGGAATATAAATAAATAAATAAATTTATTTATTTATGAGAGAGATAATTAGTAAAATTAAATAAATTAGCATTTATTTAATTATGAGAGGGAATTTGATTATTTAAATGTAATAATTATTAAAGAGGGGGTATTTAATTAAATAATATAATTATTCAATTAAAGTGTAGACATTGGTAAATAATGATAATTATTTAATTGTTTTATAGAAGCATTAATGATGAATGTTAATTAGATGCTTAATAATTAAATAATTAATTAAAATTACGTAATTATGAAATTAGGGAGAAATCATGAATTCAAATTTAGAATATAATAGAAAAACACAAACTAATTAAATAATAAATATTATTTAATAATTTAAGAGGAATGTTAGTAAAATTACTTCGTACAAGCAACGAGACATCTCTAAATGTCTACACTTACTAACATATAAACGTGTTCATGTTATTTGTTGCTTTGGATATTTTCAACCCTTAAAGGTGGATTTGCCTTGGACATCTAATCCAAAGGGTTTGATTTTCCTTGGGAATCTCACCCAAAGGGCTGAACTTCATTATCAATGTCCAAAGGCATTTTTTTGTAAAATATAGAAAAACACCTTAATGTCAAACATTTACCCATTTAGTTTGCATATTTTTCAATGTCAGTCTTTAAAAAATGCTAAAATAACATCAGTATTTCTCACCTTTATAATCTTATGATGTTTCCATAATTATAGTATGTTAAGGTTTTGATCTTGAATTTTCTCATCAATATTTTTTTTCAAAAACCAATTTATAGTTATTTAGTCATTTTTTATCAATAATTTGTTGGTAAGGGCCAACACCCTTTATATTAATATTGAAAACATATTACATCATGTTCATTGTATTCATTTATGTAACCATATGAGTAACAATTCCTACTATACCTGCACATGTAACAATTATACAAAATGGGGCAAAAAATCTAAAAATTACCCCAACCACCGGACTATGACAATATCCACAAAGAAAATAAAATATGGATAGAAAACATTAGACCTAGAAGAAGTATAACCCTATACTATTGCAGAACCCCCTGGGATAGTTATCTATAACATTATAGACCCAGAGGATAGGCCAGCTACTTATCTTCCTCGACCGCATCTATTCATCTAAATCTAAAACAAACTATAATTTTAAATTTTACACGATCTATTCTATACCTACAAAAACAAATATTTTCAATTAGTTTTCAAAAACAATAGTGGGGAGCAAGTATTATTTTTAATTTTTAATGATGTGTTCGTTTGGAAAAATAATTCAAAATCATTGACTATAAAAATATACAATAAATCAAAGCATAAACTACATGATAATTAATTTTTCATTGAATTAGTGTTTAAAATATTTTTAAAAAGACTATTTTAGGGGAAGCGGACTGATGGGGTTTCATTTTTTAAAGAAAAAAGTATTCTTTGTGTATTCCCCCTATTTGAACCTCTTAATATACACTATTTAAAAAACTAAAAAAGTAGTTTAAAAAGTATACCTCGAGTGCTACAACTCTCGTTATTGTCGCATCTTGCAATTTTGAGTATAGTTATCTTCAATTTCTCATTTAAGATTACATTTTACTGATTTGAGGAATATAAAGGCCATTTTTCAGCCTCTTTTCATGCCCCATTTCCACACATACCAAATTGTATAATATAACTCAAATAGACATTATACTAAAGGATTATGTTAAAGAGTTAAAGGAGGGAAACCACAAATTGAATGAGAAAGGGTGTCATTTACATTTCCAAAGCGCACACTCTACCACCTACTTCCTATCACCTTCTAGTGGGAAATATGTAGTCAAAAATCCCCTAGCATGGGTAGATAATTCAATGTCTACCATTACTGAGAGGTTTCTAGGATTCCAAGACTCATTTGCTAAGAACACAACCCTGACAAACCCCATCAGTGCAAGTAATCTATGGAAGACCAAGAACAAGTGTCTGTGTGCTCATCTGCTGAAGATATCTGTAATTGACATTGCCCAAATGCTCATGCCAAAGTCTGCTCACTAAATCTGCATGTGCTATAAGACAGGAACCTGTGCTAGTAGAAGACTCAAATCCATCAAATCTGTATAGGCGAGATGCAGTGTCAACACTCCCAGTAACCATAATCATATCAGAATCATGTAAGTCCTGAATAACCACATCATGTGGTGAGAACTCAACTGTCTTACCAGAGCCAGAGTGGCAAATTTGATAGATAGACAATAGGTTCGTCAAAATGTTAGGTACAAAGAGAACATCCTGAAGAGAGCTCCGAGCTAATGCAACATAACCAGAACCCAAAACTGAAAGATGAGATGAGTTCCCAACAGCAATCTGTGAAGTAGTACAAGGAGCAAGGGAGGTGACCAACTGCTGAGTGTGAGTCATGTGGTGAGAGGCACCGGAATCAAGGATCCAGGTAGGCCCAGAAGTTGTTTCTCATGCAGTAAGAGCATGACCTTTCCCTGCAGGGGAGGATGTGGACTGAGGAGATGAAATGTGATGCTCCTGCATGGCTTCCTCTAAAGCCTCCAAACATTTCCAACACCTAGAAATAGGATGTCCATCCTTTCCACAAAAGCTACAGGTCTCAACTGATTTCTTCTTAGTCTTGGAGGTAGAATCGGTAGACTTCGAATAAGATTTACCCTTGGAAGGGTTAGCTGGAGGTTTGGAATCAGTTTTCTGTGCAGGTTGGGAGGAATACTCATTGCCTGCTGAAACTTTCTTCGGTTTGGATTTTTGTTTTGGTTTCCCCTGTGAAGACTGAGCAACCAATGCTTGGCTAGAAGATCTAGAAGCATCCATCTATTGGATCTTTTCCTGTTCCCGTGTCAACCAATCACAGAATGTCTCGAATGAAGGCATGGTGTGTCTAGTACCCAAAGCATCCATGGTGGAGTAGAAAGTAGAATAAAATATCTGATACTGTCCTCTCAACTTTGAGAGTATCAGGAAGATACACTCTTCATCAGTCTTGTTTCTCCCACATCCCTGCAAAACTGAGTGCAAAGATTTGAACTTCATCAAGAAGTCCTCCATAGTGGGAAAGCTAGTAGGAGTCAAATTGGTCATCTCTGCATCAAGCTGTAGTGCCTGGAACTCATTCACTGTGCCAAACAAATCTGAAAACTTTCCCCAAATTGCCCTAGGATTTGTCAAACCATCCAGGTGAAAAAGGAGACTGTCGGAGATGTTCAGTGCAATCAAGCCCATGGCTTCATCCATTTTGTTCCTGTGTTGAAGAACCTCAAAAGGATGTTGCAAGACAGGTTGGTTTTCATCTAGACATGACCATAAGCCACGTGACATGAGTAGCCTGGTCATGTGTGCTTTCCAGGTATGATAATTGTGTGGTGTCAGTCGGGCCACAGAGGGGTCTGACATTGAGAGAAGAAGAAGACGGAAGTAGAAGGGTCATTTCTGAATTTAAATGACAGGAAGCAAAAGCACCCCCCCCACAATGTATAGTTCTATCCCCCGTACAACAAAGAAACAATTACTAAAAGCATAAAAAATGAGAAAAAAAACCTAGACGCTAGATGCAGAGATGGAGGAAACCCTCTACTTTGATGCCAAAAATGAGAGATCATACGGCTGAATTAGAAATCAATACTAGCACCATTGCGTCCGGCTCAGAAACACCTTTCTGACGATATTATGTTTTCTGAAAACAGACACTGTACGCACAAGTTACAGCTGAAAAACCAACTACTCCTCTGAAAATGAGCTCACTCGAAAAAACCAGTCACGGCAAAAAATTTGACGGTCAAATAACCGTCACAGACACCAGAAAAAAATTGGCGGTCGTCTACCCGTCGCGGGCTCATCTCGCTGGAAAAGGTTGAAAAGCTATCGAAAAATTTGAAAATGATGTCGAAAAAAAAAGGCAGAGTGACATCAGCAGTGATATCACCATTGTGTTGTCGGTGGCGGCAGGTGGTGGGCTACCAGCGGAGGTGGTGGTCGGGCGGCTCCCGGGCGGCAGCACCGGTGGGTGCGCCTCCGGTGGCTGGTGGGCGGCGCGCCGGCTGGGGCCGGGTGCGGGCCAGGCCAGGGTGGCCGCTCTGGTTGCGCTCTAGCTGCACTGCGCAGGGCCTAAAAAACCCTTAAAAAATCTTTTTTTAATTTTTTGTCTCAATTTTTGTGTTGTACGGCCTAGGAGGGAGAAAATTTTCCTCTGGGGTCACTGTCACAAAAAACAGTGAACTTTATATGATTTTTGACTCTCTTGGGCCTTCTGAGCGCAATGGTGGAGTCTGTTTTGGCTCAAAGTGCTCTAGAAAATAGCGCCTCCTCCAAAATGAAGGAAAAGACCCAGAGAAGCTGTGGCTTTTGACTGTGAATCACGGCTTCAAAAACACTCAGACCAAGCAGCAACAGGGAAGCTCTTATACCATGTAGAAGTTGAGAAATCCAACTTCACAGATCACCAAGAACACCTGCATGCAAATAACCTGTTGCTAAAAGGAAACCAGAGAGACAGAAGCAAAGGCTTGGAAAATCTCAGCGGAGTGAGCAAATTCTATTCCAAGGTAATGAAACAATAATTAAAAAATTTCAACCTTAAAGGTGAATGAAACCCTAAAAAGGTAAAAGCTAGGTTGCGCAATATAATTGTAAAGGAGAAAAATGGGGTTTTTTGTTTAGGAGATGTAAAGATGAAAAAGTTTGGTTAATTGTTATTTGTGTTGATTTCCTTAACCCCACTTTACACTTACTTGAATTTGATTGATTGTATATTGCAATTGTGATTGTGATTAAGGGAAGATAAGATGCTCCTTTCTTTCACCCTCAAATACACAAATAGGAGATCCAATTTTGATCAACCCCAAAGGGTTAATACACAAATGAATCCACTATTTGGAAAGAGACCAAGAAAGGGGATCTTAAATTCTATAAATTAATTGATTAATATGATTAATGATAGTAATTGAAAAGAAAAGGAGAAAGTACCAACCTTCCAAAATGGCAGATCAAATATTGTTGTTTTTTGAGATCTGTAGACTGTTTCTGGAGATGCTAATAGTTGATACCGAACAGGAACACAGAGATGGACAAAACCCAGAAATATTTTTCCGTTTCGATGTCACCTTATGAAAAAGGTCGACCCTGTACCACTTTTGCCAACTCGATCTACTCAACTCCGAAAGTGTCCCTGTTCACACAGTCCGAAAGAAATCCGAAAAGGGTATCCAGTTCTGGCCTCAAATTTACAGTCCCAAACCTGTACCTATAAGAAAAATGTTTGTTTGTTTGGGGAAAGGGGTTTGCCTTGGTCAAACCCCGGTTTTGGAATTAACCTTAATATATGTAATTGAAAATTGCATAAAGAATAACAAAGCAAAACTCAAATTCACCTTGCTTGTAATGTCCTTGTGG
>MU227242.1:1143490-1177768 GCA_018584345.1 Thuja plicata | reverse complement strand
AATGAATATTTAATTCATTTATTAATTAATTGTTTTCAACATGTGAGATAATTGAATTCTTTTTAATTAAGAATTGCTTTATTTGATGAAATTAAATTAATTTAATTGAAATTAATTTAATTGGAAGGATATAATCAGTGAGTTTAAATATTTGATTTAAACTATAGGAAATTGAATTTAATTGATTAAATATTTGTAAATAATCATTTAAATGTTAATTAATTAAATAAGATTAATTATTTAATTAATGTTGAGAATTTGATTAGATGATTTGAGAAATGAATTTAGAAGAAAATAGATGATTAATTAATGATTAGGAAACCATTAATTAATAGATGAAAATTAGGGTTTTAATGTAAAGTTGCAAGCCTGTCCATTTTAGGGTGTCTACAATTATCCCCTCCCCCCTTCCAAAAAAAAAAGTGAGATGAATACATAAAAGAAATCTCAAAGAAGAATGAGAAGAAGGAGAAGGACAAGGACAAGGACAAAACCCCATGTGAGTAAAAATTCCCCCCATAAGAGAGAATGGAGAATTCAACTGACCCCCTAATAAAATAGCCCGCACCACCAAGAGAGCTCGCAGTTGGTGATAGTTTCTCTTTGTGAAGGGTTTGGGGAGGATGTCTGCAATATGATTTGTTGTAGCACCCAAGTCAATGACCTTCTCCTATATCAGCTACCTGATGAAGTACATGTGGACCTCGATGTGTTTGGTCTACTAATGATGAACTAGGTTCTTCGAGATCCGAATCCCACTCTGATTATCATAATGAACAATTGTAGATTGTGGAATGTTGAAACCAAACTCTGTCAGGATATGTTGAAGCCAAATAGACTTGGTAGTTGCATTGACAGTCCCTTGATACTCAACCTCAGTCAAATAAATAGCAATAGCATGGTGCTTCTTGTTCTGCCAACAAATGGGGTCTAAACCAAGATGAAAGCTATAACCTGAAGTGGAATTACAATCACCAAGATCGCTAGCCCAGTCTGAGTTTGTGTATTCATCAAGTCTAGTCCAATGTTTGATGCATAATGAATCCCATAAGTATGTGTCTCTTTTATGTAGTGCAAGATGCATTCGTCTTTCTTCCAATGAAGCTCAGGTGTCTCTTGCATGAAGCGAGAAACCATGTCAAGTACAAAATATATGTCAAGGTGTCTATGTGTTAAGTATACGAGGCTATCAACAAGTAGTTGATATAATGTGGCATCAACAAGTAGTGTCGAACACTTAGCCTCAAGCTTGACTCCTGGAAGAAAGGGATTCGATGCAGGCTTGCAATCTGTCATGCAAAATCGAGCAAGTAATTCAAGAGCCTACTTGGGTTGAGCAAGTGTAATCCCAAAAGATGATTTTGTGATCTCAATGTTGAGAAAAAAGTGCAAAGGGCCCAAGACTTTCATAGAAAATTTGTCCTACAAAGATAACTTGACATTATTGATGATGGATAAAGTACTCCCTGTTGTGATCAAGTCATCAACATAGAGCCCAAGTATCAAGTGAGATTCATCCTATCACAAAATGTAGACATTAGGATTTGAATGACACTCGATGAACCCTGTTGAGAGAAGAAAGGAATCCATCTTGTCATACCAAGCCCTAGGAGCCTATTTGAGGTCATCGATAGATTTCCTCATCCTACAAACCAAAGAAGTTTCTTGTCTGAATCCTTGTGGATGCTTCATATAAATCTCCTCATGATGATCACCATGTAGAAATTGACTCTTTATATCCATCAAATGGATAGCCCAACCATGAGTTGCAGCAATAGAAAGTGTCAAAAGAATGGATTTCATCTTGGCTACGGGTCCAAAGGTCTCAGTATAGTCAACACCTAGAACTTGTGAGAAACCTTTAGAAACAAGATGAGCTTTATACTTGTCCACACTCCCATCTGCTACAAACTTGGTATGATAGATCTAATTACATTGAACATATTTCTTCCTTTAGGAAGTGGAACCAAATCCCATGTTATATGATTCCTCATCAAAGAACTATACTCTTCCTCCATGGTTGAGTCCCATTCAGGAAATCCTGATGCTTCCTTGAATGATTTTGAATTAGAAGTTGTAGCAATGTAAGCATTTGTGGAAAAGATTGATATTATGACCTTGTCCTTCGAGTGTATGAATGATCCCCCACAAGAGAACTCGTTGACTCAAGAGTTTTATTATCCCAACGAGGTCTAGTAGATGTAGAAGGAGTATCCTCAATGACAAGTGGACCCCGCATAGGTGTAACCCTATGATTCAGGATTGAGGTGTAATCATCATCCAAGTCACTATTACTTTCCACTATAGAGGAAGGAAGAGGAGTAGAGGCCAAGCTAGGAGATCTTCCTCATAGTGTACACTCCTCTCAATGAATATATCACGAGTCTCAAGATCCATAAGTATATATGCCTTCATACCTTCAAGATGTCCAACAAATATACAAGGCCTACTTTGAGGTTCCAATGTCTTGCATTTCACTGGAGGTATATGTGCCCAAGTTGGACAACCAAAGACTCTGAAGTGTCTCACAATCAATTTTCTACCACACCAGGCCTCAAAAGGAGTGATGTACTTCAAATCTTTATGACGAACTTTATTTTGGATGTGTGTAGCATAACCTATAGCTTCTTTCCAAAAAGTTGTACCAAGAGACTTAGCATGAATCATGCAGCTAGCCATCTTCTTAAGGGTTATATTATTTCTCTTTTCAACACCATTACGTTGTGGAGTGTATCCAACTAAGTGTTGAAGATCAATTTATTCAAGTGTGCAAAATTCCTCAAATCTATTGTTCGCATATTCCCTTCCATTGTCTATACAAAGAATGTTAAGTTATTTTCTTGATTTCTTCTCAACATGAGCCTTCAAGGATACAAATTTGTCAAACACTTCACTCTTGTGACCAAGAAAGCAGACCCATGTGAAGCGAGAGAAGTCATCAATGAAAGGGAGGACATAGCAAGCCTTGCCAAATGATGGCACTAGAAAGGGGCATGATACATCACTATGAACTAGTTGAAAACTTCTAAAGATTTTCATGACTTTCCTTTGTCAAACTTATCTTCTGGATGCTTGCCCATAGATCACCCTGAACATACACCATTTGAAAAGCTAATAGGAGGTAGACATGTGGCCACCCTTAGAGCTTAGTTGCTAAAGATAGCAGTAATTGAGAGGTACAAATCACTCATGCCATAACTTTTTGAATTTGAGTGGAGTAAGCAAGGTTGTACAAGGAGAATTAGGCACAAAGTGGGAGAATGAGTAAAGCCTGGTGTTGTAATTAGTTTTTCCCACTACATCCAAAGCATCATCCTTAAGTTCTTTGATCACAACTGAATCAAGAAGAAACTCAACTTTCATTCCATCACCATAATGAGTAATTTGGTAAATTGAAAGGAGATTGGTGCTTAAATTGGGAACATATAGAACATCCTCAAATGATCGAGTACCCATGTCAACCAAACATTTTCCTTCAACTTCCACTTGAGTATTATCACCTATAAAGATGTGAAGTACCTTAGTTGGCTCCAATGAAGAAAATTGCTCCTTTGAAGAACCCATATGATTAGTGGCACCTGAGTCAAGTATCCATTCTTGTGAAGAACTTATAGTTGAAACAAATTCTTTCCCTTTTCCTTTTGATTGTGGGGAAGTGGAAGGAGATGAATCCTTCTTTTTGTAGGCATTTGGAAAATAAATGGTATTTCTCTTTATAATGTTATTCAACTCATCAATGTACTTAGCATGACAACGATACTCATCATGACCATTCTTCTTGCAATAAGAACAAGTTGGTCTCTCCTTCATATTTGAATTCCCCTTCTTGTTGAAAGAAGATGAAGAATTGCCTTGGTGTGAGGAGGTTGATTGTTCTCTCTCGTGGTGTGGCTTTGACTTTCCTTTCTTTTGCTTCCATTGAGAACCCTTTCCTTGATTCCCTTGATTTCCATGATTAGCTACAAAAGCTTTGGACTTTGAATACCTTAGAATCCCCATACTCGTCAATTTGAATTTCTCTAACATCAACATCTCTGCAAATGAATCAGATTAAGGTATAGTATAGGCACTTCCTATTGTCAATCGATGAGTCTGAAAACTTGAAACAGAGGTAGCATATTTTAAAGGAAACTTCCTCAAAATATTGTGGACTAGTTGTGCATCCTTCATGTCAATATCACAATCTTTAAGTTGTGCTCTAAAATCATTAACTTTATTGACATAATCTTGAATTGTGTCAAAGTTCTTAGGATTCAGCTTGAGAAGTTCTTCCTGAAGTGTATATCCCTTAGTCTCATCCACTTCACCCTACAAATCTGCAAGTTTATCCCATGCTTCCTTGAAATTCTTACACTTGGCAATATGAAAAATGAGATCAGGAGAAATAAATTTCCTCAAAATACCCAGAGTCATAGAACTTTTGATGAGTCATTCATTTTTTATATTAGCATCAGTAGTAGGATTTGTTGGTTCTACAATTGTTCCACCAGCATAATGATTCAAACCTTTTTTCATTAACTTACTCCATACATTATATAGTTATGTGGAGCTAAAAGGGGAAATTTAGGAGAACCCACAATGCAAAAATGAAAGAGCACAAGAGACAGAGACAATCACACAAGACTAATCATCAAAAACTAAGATTTTTAAAAACTATGTTCATCAAAAATAGAAAATAACACCACCACAAGAAAATTTACAATTTTCTATCCCAAATCAAAAAATATTGCTAGAAAAAAGGAGTCAAAATGAGCACGTTATGAGCCTCCAAGTTTGACTACAAATCTGAAAACTCAAATGGTGAGGGGTCCAAATATTTTCAAATTTGATGATGTCAACAACTTACTGGGTTAAAATTGATGGCTTGGAGGTTGTCCCCCCACTTTTAATCGCATAAAAAATTTGATGTCACATGTTGGGACACGTGTCAAAATTATATTTGGTGACTGGGATAGCAGAGGGTTAAAGTGTCTGTTGACTGGGTGTATGGTATTGTACAGATCTATTGATGTCACTGTCTGATGTGGTTGTTGATTGGGCAAAGTGTGGCTGCCTATGTGGCTTTGACGTCACTTGGTGACACGAATGTTGATGTGGCATGATCTGGAATCACCATGTAGGCTTTTTGTTGATTATCGTGTGGTGAGAGTTGGTGGGGGCCATGTGGAGGTCCCACGCTTCGTGGACCACATGGCGGCAGTGGGGGGACCACCTCTAGTGGCAGATCTAGGCAACAATGTGGGATGTAATCCCACATCTAGCACATGAGAAGACTTTGTTTGTTTTATGTATGTGGACACACAGACAGACCACAAGTCGATCCTGGAGGGGTGCTTGCATGGGAGGACTATGGATCTAAGGCTCATTGTTTGTGTGCTTGTAAATTGGTACGATCTTTATGTAATCTTCTCTCAATCATTGACAAAAACAAGTGGCAAGAGAAACTCAAGAACAAAATTTTGTCCGAAAAGGAATACTCTGCAAAAATTTAAAAAATACAAAAATAAAATAATATTATATTTATAAAAATAAAAAATCATACCACAAAGAGGAAAATTGGGCAATACGACTCAATCTACTAAAAAAATTGCTCCAAAATCAACTTTTGTCCAATATGGACAAATTTATAGTCAAAAATCACCAAAACAGCCTCAAGATTGTAATGGTGAGCTTTGATTTGGCATTGATGCTCCTAAAGATCACTAATCCTCAGATCTGCAAATTTGTCATCATCCAAGCACACCAAGATCTCGCCAAAATGATTATTCAAGGATGCTCCAATGGCTCTAATACCATGTAAGAATTTGCAAATAGCAACAACCCAAGATCTAGAATAAGCAATCACTAAATTGCAGTGGATAATCAATAATGAATGAGTACAATGTAGATGTGCATGCTTAAATAGGTAAGGCGTGATAACTAGGAGATATGCAAGAGATAATTTATCACCTACATAAGGTGGAATCACATGTCCACCAAATGTGGATTATCCTCCATTGTGCAATGAAGTATGTACAACATGTGGAGGATGATAAGTGCACAAAAGGTGGAGACAACACAAAGTGAAAATGTGATAACAACTATCACCACATCCTAAAGTAGAATTTCTCATACACCATGTGCAACTAAAGGTGCAAACTACTATGTATGCATTATCCTAAATAAGCTTAAGTAAAGTGTAATTAGGTTTTTTAAGGCAAAATAATTAATTACACCAACAAATATAATATGTTAATTTTTATATGTTTAACACACAAAAATCAACTAGCAAGTTATAATTAGTTTATGCACAAATTAATATTCGAATATTTGTTTAATATATAGTAATGTTGAGCAAAAATCTCTAAATAAATACTAACAACATATCAAAATGTCTAACATGATTAAACAAAAAATGTAGTTTATGAAAAGAACAATAAATACTTGGATAATGATGGGACATATATAAGGTGTTAGAATTGTGTTGAAAAATTGAGCTTAGAGCCTTAAAAGGTTACTTATAAGGCAAAAAATTGATCCACAAATGCTTAGAGGCTATCACAAAAGTAAGACAACAAATAGCATGTAATTCAAACACATTAGAAGGTTTAGTTGAGACAAAACATAAGGCTTGTAATTGAAGCTTCAAAATGGTTAGGAAAGACCAAAGTCCTAACGTGAAATTACAAATCTTTAGAAATATCAAAGATAGATAAAAGAAATCTGAAAGCTCTCAAAGATTCAATTGCAACAAAGATAAAGTTAAAAGACAATAAGAACAGAACAAACAAATACAGAATACAGAATACAAACATTAAATTCAACAAAATTAACCATAAAATAAATATATTACTAATCTAACACAAATTCAGAACGAAATATAAATCTAACTCATATATCATATGTACACAAATTAGAGCAAATTGATTATTCCAAAATTGATATTCACAAGTAATTATCCACCTCCAAGGTGAATACTAGCTAACTACGTAAGGGTAGAACTAGGCCAAACAAGGCTTATCAAAATTTGCAAGAAGTTATACAAACTTCGATAATGCTTCTATGTTGAAATTCTATAAGATGGCTATGGATAGCTCAAAGAATATAAAAAATTTCAAGGTTGATTATTCAAGACACTCAAAATGAATGAAAATAAAGCTATAAAGCTTAGGAGGGATGAAGGCTGAAGAAATAGTTGGTGATTCTGATATGAGGTGGCAAATAAGAAATCAAGATGTTAGAGATGCAAACTTGAGGATTGGTGATAGGAAAATCAAAATGCATGATGTTATGAGCCAAATTTTGATATTTTTAAAAGAATATAATTTGTTAATTTGATACTGTAGTACCATAAATTGCATTCTCTTGAAATTCTGTCTATGTTGTATCAATTTTGGCACCCATTTTTCTGGTGTTTTTGGAGGCTCATTTCAACCCTTGCATCACCTTTTTTAAATTGCATTCTCTTGAAATTCTATCTATGTTGTATCAATTTTGGCACCCATTTTCCTGGTTTTTTTGGAGGCTCATTTCAACCCTTGCATCACCTTTTTTTTCCCAGGAAAATCAAAATGCATGATGTTATGAGCCAAATTTAGATATTTTTAAAAGAATATAATTTGTTAATTTGATATTGTAGTAACATAAATTGCATTCCCTTGAAATTCCATCTATGTTGTATCAATTTTGGCACCCATTTTCCTGGTGTTTTTGGAGGCTCATTTCAACCCTTGCATCACCTTTTTTTTCCCTTCTCAAGATGTGTAGGTCTCCTATCTCTTGATAACTTCTGACTTTTTTGTCTTTGGTGCATTTAATATGGAGATTAGCTGCTGTCCCTATTTCTTGATAACTTTTTTGTCACTTTTGTGTTAACTCATGTTTCTCTTGTCTCGTCATTATTTATTGCAAATTTTTTGGACTCTCTTTGCACGCACATACATGTGTCAAGCTAACATACTATGGTAATTTATCGTTTGAAATCTATTTTTGAACATTTTCTACTTTTCACCTTGTAATGATTCCAATAGGCTTATTAACCCCTTCCTTTTCTCTCACACAAAACTTTCTACAAGCTTGTTACAACTCTCTTTAATTATCACATTATGTTCCTTCAAGCTTTGTTTTCCTTTTGACTTCATCAATGCCTCTACAAGTGATTATTCTCTCGTTGCTATTACATCTTTTGTTGTGCGCCAGAGCGCCTTAGGATTGTGACATTTTGACAAGTCCTTAAACAACCTCCACTCATCTTTTATTTTCTTTATGCTCTCTTGAGAGAGCTCAACCGAATGAAGGCTTGCAAGTATCTACTCAATTACAAATTTATTTCTATTGTTCATTAAGTAATTTTGAATCTTGTCATTAGATTATTCTTTTATATTTCTATGTCTAATATTTGCCTTTTTACAATTTAGTTGAATAGCACAGTTAAGTTCTCACTTTTTTGTGTTGTATTGCTACACACGTACATCGGTGCAACGCACTAGCATCTTCCTTCCTGTTTTATTTTTCATTTTTTGTTATCAGAAAGTTGCAATTGCTTTATTGCTTTTGAAGATCTTCAACAATCTAAAAACTGGTTTATCTATAATGTATTTGGAGGTTAATTCTCAAGGAAGATTTCCTTTGTAAAAGTTAATTTTTTCTTATATTACAGATAATTAACTCTAGTAAAGCAACATTGGTAGACAAACGGAAAACAAAATTTCAGGGTAAAAGTGGGTCGTTGAAAAGAAGGCTCTCCTTGGCTGCCATATGATGATACTTGCGTAGAAAGAACAACCATAACAAACTGCAATAAAGAAAGGACATTCTAAAAAGACTTATAGAGCAAAAGATATGTTGCTCACGCTAAAAGTATACTGTTCCCTTCTCTGCTACATTCTACAAATCCTCATAATATTAAATGTATACCAGATAGTTGAAGTTGTTTTAGTTCAAATTAGCTCACCAAATGCCTGCTCAATAGACTAAAAATATTAGCAAACATATAGGCCTTCAATCGAAATCATTGCAATACCGTAATAAAGCTAAACCACCAAACTAGTATGCAATCAAAAGATAACATATTCATATACCATCACCAGACTACTCTTCACTGCAGATAATAACATAGTAAAAACTGATTTTTAGCACGACTCATAAAAAAAAAAGGTGCCATTACAAGCTCACAATTAAAGACTGCAAAAGAATAATGTCAAGAAAAATTATTATAACAAAAATATGTTAATTTTCTCAATGTAGATTTAAAATATTAAATCATCCAAAAATACTAATATAAATAACCCCAAGGACAATCTGGTCAAGGGCCGATTTTATGAAATAGATGCACACCCAGAACAAGAAACATAACAAGCTTGTCCGTGTATGCGCACCCTAAGCAAATCTGTGTATGCAAAGAGAATAAGGTGCAAGCAAATTTATGGAGATGACTCGTGCAATGCCTGTTCAGAAAAATGCATGTTCATTGCAAAATCAGCAACATTAAAGAGCTGGAACCCCAAACTAGTAGATAGAGTGATTTTGATGTAAGGCTTGCATCAATTTAAGATCCAGTACAAATTGGGAAAAAATATTCATTGGCATACCAATTTGTAACAAATAATGAACCTTTCTGGTTCATGAGTCAAACAATAAACTTCTTGCATGTTAGATTTTATATTTCATTAGTTCATGCCCCAGGGTGCACTAACAATACTTTTCTATCCAGGCAAAAGTCTCAGAATCACTATGTCAGAGCAAGCGTTGGAAATAGGCAATTACCTCAATGTGCAAGATTTTGTCACCACAGAAGAATACAAAAAAAACTTTACACCATTCTTCCTCTGATGTTAATGTTCACATATACATCATTCTCAGGTGCACAACTTTAAAGCAGACGAAGGATACAACTCAAATTCTGAAGCATATTCTGACAGATTTTACGCCCAATGTCAGATTTACTGATATCAATATTTTTACTTTAAAAGCCACCTCCATTTTACTGTGACAACTTCACCGAAAGAAGCCGATATTCATTTGGCCTGATTAGCAAGGATTTAAAAAAGCTGTACAGCACACAAGATTCACTGATTCAACCTCCAAATAAACATAGCCCTGAGGAAATCCTAATCTGAGCCAGAAATGCCAGCTAGTCCATACATCTCGTAAATATCACTAGAATTGTGTTCATAAGACGATATTAAGACCTAACAGATAAAGCACAGATTAGCAGGAAAATATAGCATAGAAATAAAACCAGAAGCTTGAAAGAATAAGCACTGGAGCACCAACTTAACCAGCTACTTGATGAGGAATAACACCTCCAGTGGCATCAACAAGCTGGCGCTGCTTAGATGGATGGTCAATCTTACTTCCACTTCCTGATTCGTTTCCTCTTGGACCAAAGCTCCCACCACCACGTCCACTGAAGCGACCACGCCTAGCATGGTTGTGGTCTCTACCACGATACCCATGACTACCTCTGTGCTCACCTGACCATGACGAACCTCCATGTGGGGCAATGCTAGGGTTTATTTCATGATTATCACTATTTTTAGATGCCAAACCTGCCTTTGGTTGATAGAACTCTTGAGGCTTTTGACTTGAGATTGGCTGAGAGTGTACTTGTAAATTTTGCTTGGTTGGATCACTTGTAAATGGTTGATGTTTGCTTGTATCTTGTCTATGATGTTGGCCAGCTCCCAAAGATGACTCTGAATTCCTTGGTATAGTGGTATCAAGCTGTTTGCGTCCCTGCACAATAGCAGTATGGGGATTTTCTTCATAGCTATCAGTAATTCGTATACCAGATCTTGTGCCAGCCCCAGTTTGTTGCCAATGGCCCTGATTGGCCTGTCGACGCTGCTGATATAAAGTAGAATTTGCAATTTGCTTAGGGTGTTCTTTGTCAGCTGCGTGTCTATCTGGATGTGTCAATTTTGATTGGTGCTGGGATAAACGGCCAGTCTGTGTTTTATCAACATCAGAATTTGGAGTATGATTTTTCCCTTCAAATTGATTTGCAGAAACAGGTTGCTGCTGCCCAGAAGAATGGTCCTGCAAGTGCTGCTTCTTTGTTGATGACGGTGGTCCTTCCTGTTGATTACACAGAGTGTTTAGATGTTCAGGCACTCTAGTTTCTAAGTCATGTTGCACTTCATTGGAATCCATCTTTACTTGATGAGTATCTGTTTGGCCAGAGATAGGTTTTTGATGCAAATGGTGCTCTTTATGATCTGCTGATCCTTGTGGCTTTGGAGTCCATGCAGACGACCTCAGTCGCTGATGAACAAAACTCTGTTCGACACGGTGATTTTCCTCACCTTCCTCACTTACTCCAGTAGCTCTATTGAACTGATGGTTTCCTTCCATATAAACTTGGCGAGTAGAAAACTTTTGTGACTTTGGTCGAGACCTGTTTGCCTGATAGAAACGTTGTTCATGCATGTTCTGATCTCTCTTATAAGCCAGCTGAGGCTCCTGATCCTTTGCAGAATAGCTTGTCTGCAAATGAGGCACTGATGCAAGTTGTGTACTCTGATCTGCTTCCCACTGAGAAATTTGTTGCTTGTTTGATTGTACATCAACAGAATTCGGCAACTCTTCAACGTGTCTTGGTATTTGCAAGTCTGGCTGGTGCGGTTGAGGATGAATTCCAATCCCTTCTGACTTGAAACCCTTAGTTTCCATATGAGCATGCCTTGTTATGGGAACAGTCACTTCATTTATTTGCAAGGGCAGAGCACTTTCAACTTCAATGCCCTGGTGAGTATGAGACACCTTAATGTTTTCTCGGATTTCATTTGAATTTCTCTGACGCCACGAGCCATTTTGCTTTCCCTGCTTTCCAGATATATGCCCTTTATTTTCACCAATGGATGAATGCTGCTGTTGTGTTTCACTAGTAACCACATTCTTCACCGTACCTTGCTTGTTTCTCTGATCCATTTGTTCTAAAGCAGAAAAAGATGAACCTGCCACAGAATGTTGGCTATTCTCATAATGCTGTGCTTGTTCCTTTGCAACAGGTTTTGGAACATAGCGCTCTATTTCAGCTCTCCTATTTTTAATCGGGTTTTGTGCTACCACTTCACTACTATTAACTCCAGATGGTTGTGCCTCAATTTGATCCAATTTCTGCTTGTCATTTGTAGAAACTTGATTATTTGCTGCGCGCACTGGGGCCCACACTCTAGCTTCACTTACCTGAGACTTATCAGACACTCTTGCTTCTTGTGATACTCTATATGACCGCTTTGGAATGTGAGACTTCACTTGAGTAATTCTTCCAGCAGAAGTATCATCTGTTGATTGCAATATTCGACGATCTACTGCAGTAGCATCCAGGGTATCATGGGCCACACTCATATCATTTCCACCATTTCGTACAGAACCAAGTTCAGATTTTATATTCTGCATCTCACAACCTTTCTCCACTGGTTCAATAGTATTACTAATTACTAACCCTCCTCCATGTTTTGAATCCCCAGAAATGCTATTTGATTGCAGAGCCACAATGTGATTATCACTTGATGACCCTGTCGAACTCACAGTTACAATTGACTTATCAATCTTATTCTTGCTTTTTGCATTTTTAATATTTTTTTTCTTGCGGGGTATTGAACCATCACCTCCACTGGCAATAGTTTCAGAACTCTTCTCAACTATACAACTACTTGGAGCTTGCAACATGTTACTCTCACCAGCTAGACTGACAGAATTTCCACCATCTGGTGAAACGGTCTGCTCTGTTTTATCCAAAGTAGATGATTGAAAACTAGAAGATTTTTGTTCTACAACATATTGTTTTGCCTTCTGATGGGA
Source organism: Thuja plicata (assembly GCA_018584345.1). Lineage (NCBI taxonomy): Eukaryota > Viridiplantae > Streptophyta > Pinopsida > Cupressales > Cupressaceae > Thuja > Thuja plicata. The sequence continues at coordinate 1,164,982 of MU227242.1, read as the reverse complement.
ACGAGTTTGTTTTGGAAATTCAGGCTGATTGAGCTGGCCAGCAACTGAAGAAGAATCTGACCCTGTTACAGGAATGTCCTTTTGCAAAGCTTCAAATGTGCTTGGTGAAGTTAAAATGGAATTAGACACTGGCACAGCCAGTACAGGAAGCATGGCAGCATTTTGCAGAGAACTAGTAATAGGATTGGATTCCCTTTGTTTCAAATGGCTCTTCTGGTCATCTGTTTTCAATTGGTTTTTCAGATCTTCCCTGCCCACATTGCTAGGCCTCCGATAGTTTTCTCGTTTTGCTCTATCATTTTTTCCACTCTTCACAAGGGCATCACTGGCACTCTTTCCAAGGCTTCCTGGAGTTTCAGATGGCTCTGATACTTGAGCTAGAGGAAGTTCACATACACCATTATTACTAGGAACACTGTCAGCTCCTCTCAGATTGTCATTCTGCTCTCTAATATTGCTATAACTACCTGCTTGATCTTTCTGTATAGCTTCAGCTACTACTTCTGAACCACTTAATGTTTCAGATGCTAAGTTTTCACTTTTAGGATTTCCCATATCCTGAGGTGTTGCAATCGCTAAAGCCCGCCTATTCAGCTCTTCCAACTTTAAAAGGGCCTTAGCCTTCTGTTCTTTTATCCTCTCCTCTTCTTCTCTTTCCAGCTCCTTTGCACGTTGTGCAGCAGCTTCCTTCAGCCTTGCACGCTGCCAAAAACAAAAAATCACTTAACTAACATTTATTCAAGGTAAAACCAACACCATGACATCATACACTGAACAAGAACAAAAGTTATAGCAGATGCACCTGTGCCTCATAATCACGGGAAGCGGGACACGGCTGAATATAAGATTCTCCAGATGGTTTATCTCCAGAATCATCAGGGCCAGTTGGAACATCATCTGCTGTGGAAAAACTAACTGTATGTCTATTACCATGAGCACTGGTAGGTTTTGCTGCTTTCACTGCTGACTCTTCTAGAGGCACTTTCCTTTTCCATTCACTTTCTCCTTCATGGGCATTAAACCTGCCTCTGGTTGTATGACTTTCTTTTTGTAAGGGCTCTTGAATTCCTTTGGGTCCTTGAGTGTTGTGTGCTTGTGGCACTGCTCCTTCAGTATCCAGTGTATTTTCTGTTCGATGATTATCACTGCGCTTAAGTAACTGAACTTTATCACTGATCTTGGGAGTTTCAAGTGATGAAATATTTAACCCTGTTGCACTGGATAAACCACCTTTTGATTTAAAGGAAGTATTCAATGCTAAATTTCTTTCAGGTACAGGCATTGCAACTCCAGAAATTCTATTAAACCCGTCACCAGGAACATGTTCATTGGATCCTTTCAATGGTGTTACCAACACCTGTGCCTCTTGGCAGAGGACATTGCTCCTACTTGTGGAATAAGCTTCTGCTTTTTGTTTAGACACATCCTCTTGTTGAAATTTCTCAGCTGCAGCTACAACTTTTTTTTCATCTTGGGGTAAGCCACCAACTTTTGAGGGATGTTCCAATCCAGTTTGAAAATGATCCACCAAATGTGCAGCCCTGTTTGGGGCAATTTCCACACAATCGCACTTCCTATCTTTATTCAAATCTTCAAACACAGAGGACTTATTAGAATCCATACCATCTTTAGTTTTAACTTGAATGTGTTTCTTATCACCTAAGTTTGTCTGCTCAGCAACCCTTGTAACATTAGCCCCTTTCTCATGGTTGTTGTCTAAGACTGAAATCCTGCTATCTGCATATTCTCGACTTGATAAAGCATCTTCATCAAAAACAGGTTTTGAAAAATCCATTTTCTCATCACTACTAACAGTTCCCCAATTTCGATGGCCACTAGGAGCTGTCCGTAAATTGTCGTTCTCACTTTGAGGATGTCCAGCAGAAAAAGAGGAGTTTCTCCTTGTACTTGAATCCTGGGGATACAATGGATGACTATTGTCACTAGAATTATCAGCATCTTTAGACACCCACACATCAACCTGCTTTGGGTAAGTCTTATCTGTCCCTTCAGGAGCAACCCTACCATGAGATGTCAAGTCATTCTGTTCTCTTGATAAAGCATGCAAAGTCGCCGGGCGTAAACCAGATCCAGGTCCATTATATGGAAACCGGGGCCCATCAACAGGATGACCCTGATAATGAGGATATCCACCATACATACCAGGCCCACCCCCCATCCTTGTCATTGCCATCTCTCTTTCATCAACGTTACCATAGTGGGAACCAGGGATTCCCGGAGGTCCATAATAACCATCAAAAGGTAGTTGATTGGGATACATATTATTGCCAAGAGGAACACCAGGACGACCTGCCACCATAGGCTGTGCCCCATATGGACCATACATTTCACCCTGTCTTCCATACCCACCAGGTCCATGTGGCCTTTGAGCATATGGTATGGGTCCATATTCAAATGCTGGACGTATATAACCAGGTGCTGTGAATGGAAATCTGCCTTGTCCTCCAGGAGGACCATAGGGAGTAACTGGAGGTCCAGCCCTATGCCATTCTTCTTCTGTTAAATTTGAAGCTGTGCGGTTGTTAATCCCATCATCATAATGCCAGGAATCAACTGTGTGTATATATGTTTTCCTATGAAATCCTTCCTTGGGCGCATGTCCCTCATCTGGAGCTAACATATCCCTAGGTCTTTTATCCTTACCAGAAGATGCTTCATCTGAAGTACAAAGCAAATCAAAATTACAGGTTAATAAACATTGTATGAATTCCCTTGAACAGCTAAGGCCTACAAAAGTATGACTTTTTGCCATTCTCCTGGGGCTTTGAAATTGGACTAAGGAATGGGATTCTCACCATTCCAATCAGCCAGAGAAGGCTTTAACTTCTCCTTTTGTGCCAAACCTTCAGAAGTCAACATTGGTCGTGTGGTTGAAGCATTACCTGCCATCATTAGTGTTTAAAATCAACTGCACCTTACAATAAGTGGTTCAAAAAAATGACACAAAAGTATAATTTTTATAATGCAAGTTGTATTATGGTATAGGCTATGCAAGCACAAAATCTTTACTGCCATCAATCTTCACTTTACTAAGGTTCTGAAAACTGGCATACCTTGTTGTGGCCGCAAATCAGGGTTCTTGTCAGACCCAAGAGTTGGAAAATCAACAGATTGCAGAGTAAACCGAGCAGGCTGAGGTTGATTCTCTCCCTGCAGAAGTGAAAAGACAAACAACCGACAACAAGAGCTTTCAAGAGTTAATACCATCATCACATAGAATTTGGAGATGGCATTCCATTGAAGAAATCAAATATGAAAATATAAATTATTAGTAATTATATTTGTCAGAGAAATGTACTATATTAAAAACAAACTAAAGACAGAAAATCAGTTTTTAGCACATGCATCCAACAAAAGTAAGTTTTACAATCTCAACAAGCATTACCAGTTTCTGACAAGTTCCAGATCTTACCCATGGACCATTTGATTCAACTGATGAATCTGCAAAACGGGAGAGGTGTGAACTCCCTGGTCTTGATTCCGCACTGCAAGGACGAGTTAATGTTGATTGTGAATGAACCATACCCAATGCCCCTGATGCAGATGAGGGGCGGCTTGATGCATAACTCCATGCATTTGGAGTAGCAGGTTCATGAGAATAGTCACTTCCCGCAGTCGATGGACGAGTACCACTTCCTCCAGATGAAGGACGAGCTGTATTAACATTTGAACGGTTGCCTGCCAGTCCAGAATTAGCAGGAGGCGATGAAGAAAATGAAGCAGCTCCCCAAGCATTACCAGTAGCAGGAGGTGAGTGGCCAGTGCCGCCCCAGCTAACAGTACCCCTGAGAAATATTTACGTTGTAGGTGCTATCAGAAAGGTGTAAAAGATCTTTTCTTAAAGGATGTAGTATAGAAGTAGAAATTGAAGTTCAATGCACTACTGCATAAAGTAAATTTCACAGAAAATATTATGATGTCTGCAATGCTCGGTAGAGCATGCACTAATATAGCATAAATTTGTTAACTTTCTTACACACAAACACCCAGTTTCAAGAATGAGATATTCAAAAGCAAAGAGCACAAAAAGATATGCCCAATGTCTGTAAGGGTTAGTAAGACATTGCAACAACCATCTTAAGGACTTGCATGCCAGATTCTGCTTCTGGTTTAGCAATGTCAGTGCGCCATTACAAACATTCTGAAGTGATTGACAACTCCAGTTCAATGATAAACACATTCAGCAAATTGTGATGGGGTAACATGAAGCCAATATTTACTATATTTGACATGATTTCCATACTATGTTATTACTACCTGTGTAGTGGCAGAACAGCCCACTGTAATGGCCACACAGCCACCTCACAGAAACTGTGTAGTAGCCACTCTGGCCCTCATCATTGTATTCCACATTCCATACTTAGGCTTAGCCACAGCACTAAACCAAATCTTCTCAACTACATCACTTAAAGAGTCAATTGTTATTCCAATCACCACAAACCATAGGTCACAGCAGTTGGTAGCTACAGAACCATCTTAAATCTTGCAAATCTCAATTGACTTCAATGTTAAGAATATATGTGCATCTTTCATCCATATTCCCTTCACTGCACTTTTTTCAAATTGGCGGCAAAAGGATTTTTTGAATTCTTTTAAGGCAACATTGCAGGTGTTTTGTTAATTATATTGCCAGCTTCTGTTTACCAAAGAGTCCCTAGCTTTGTCTGCAAATAATCACATCTCAATGGAATTTACCTGCTTTTCTTACTTCCTGAGAAAGCTGTCTTATTTTCTTTGTATCTTCCATCTCCAACAAGTAATCTCCAGAATCCTTCCTATCAGTATATCAGAAAATAATTATGAACCTGCTGATTCAGATTTCTTCTTCTTTTTAGCTCTTTCCACTAATCAAAGCAATCCATTCTATATATTTCAATACTGTCTAGTCAAGCACAACATCTTCAGCTGATCTTCTCTAATCTTCAACAGATCTGCATTCTTAACCTTGAATGCTTTTGTTGCCACTTATTTAAAGCTTGCATCATATGTGTCAAATAGCATAACAAAATTTGAATGAATTCATTGTTTTTATCCAAGGGCATAAGTTTCCTACTCCCATTTCTCCTTTTTCATATTTATCTTATAAGCTCTTTTAACTTTCAATCGGCCTCGGCCAGTGTAACAAGACTTACCCAGACTCGCCAAAACTCGGCAAGCACAAATTGAGTTAGGCTCAACGAGTCTAGGGGAACCGGACCTCGACTCAGCCAATTTAAATTTTTCTTAGAATCTCACAAAATTTCAATGCTTTTTAATGCAAAGCATTTTTTTTTTTAAAAAGTATGAAAATAGTGTGCACCATGAAGCTTTGTGTGCACCCCACAAAGGGTATTAAACCCAATCCCCCATGAGGGGTGCAACCCTCAACCTCATTTTGGTGTTGCCCCAAAACCCCAATCAGACTATAAGTCTAAGAAAGAAATAGGCCAATGATGAATCATGATCGTAAAAATCTACAGAATGCATAACCCTTCTTGCAAAATATATGCATATTCACAACCAAAGGCACAATCAAGGGTTACCTTTTTTCCTATAAATTAATCAACAACTTGTTTAGTATACAAGGACTGCCTTAGGCAAAGTTGGCATGCTATAGTCCTTATACTGCTGAATACATGTTAAATCATAGTTGGCAAGAAAAGTCATTTTCATAATGCAAAATGTATCAATCATGCCTTGCATAGCCAACTGATAGAATAATTCCATCTATTAGTATCCTAGTTAAAGTAAAAATAACCATTTATCTTTTTACTTCACCACTACTCTTCGTTAACGAGCTTGTCAACCAAACATGCAGTATTTAAGGCTTCAAAAAAATTGCAAAAAAAATCCTCAGTTGATTATAAACCAGTCATTGAAACACAACCAAATATTATGGATGCATAGTCGTCCAAGACCCATCTTAGACACCAACCACATGACTTGTCAAGTGTTGGGATGAGTGATGCAACCTCCTTTGAGCCATAGTCTTATAATTTTAGTTTTAATATTTGTTTTGATGTCATGAGTTTCATATTTTATGAATTTTGTATACATTTGACAATATTTGTATATCGAAGTGTGTTATTTCCTTCAGCTACAATTTGTGTTTATACATAAGCAATCGATGGATAATTGTCTATGTGATCAAAGTTGCTTTTATCTGATGATGTTATTGTGTCTTTAACGTTATTTATTACACGGTGCATAAAACAAGTTTTAAATCCATAAAAATCTCTAAATTTATTGGATTTTTCAATTTGCCGAGTCTTTGCCAAGTTTTCCCATGAGTCCAAGTCCAAGTCCAAAATCAGCTTGCTGAGTCCAAGGTGAGTCAAGTCTCGTAACTATGACCTCCTCTTCAATTTAACCTTGCATTCACACCCACATTTGCACTTTGTTTGTCTTGTGCTCCCTCGCAAATATTCAGAGATTATTTGGATTCTACCACAACTTCTCAGGCATACACAAAATTGCATCCTCCTCAATCCCCATGAACTCTTGAAGTGCATAATGCAATTCTGGATAGTGACTCACTTCCACTGCACCCATTTCAAAAATAAAATTTGTTTCAATCATCATCATCTCAGCAATGTTCAGGGTGTAAAACCACTTTAGTCACACAAAGCTTTCAACATCAATGACATGGTGGTCTTCTCTTCACCACTCTTCTTCCATCCCTACAAACTTCATTGACAATTTCTTTGGTGCCTCCAATTTTAGAAGGCAACATGAAATTATCATTCCCTACACAAAAACAAATCCCTTTCAGCACATGCATTTCAAATGGACGCCTTGTTTCAATCATCATCAGACAACACATTAATCTTCTCCAATCTTCCATCTCTACAAGCTTCTTTGATAATTTTTTGGTTACTCCAATATTTCTGAGTGCCCCAACTTTATTCTTTCTCTGCTTCTTACTTTCTCCTCCAATTTATCCATCACTTCGAACATAAAGCCAGAATATATTCCTTTTAGTCACTGACTTCACTTATAATTGAGCAGTTCACTAACCTCCAACCATTGTGATCTCTCTTTATGAGGATATAATTACCTAGTGTACGATGTTATTTGTGAGTTGAATACATCTACACCATGTCATAATAGGTCAGGTGCTAATATGCTAAAAACCCACACTATGTCACAATAGGTCTGGTGAGAATATGGTAAGAAATTAGGATAGTCATGCTAACTGAAAACTACTCCAGGAATGTACTCTAGGATACAAGAGCTCAAAAAGGAGCACACAACACCGCATAAAGCACAGGAGATATACCCAAAAAACGAGTGTCTTTTAGTCACAGGATTCATCCTTTAAATATCAAGATTGCACTGTGTATGCCTCACTTTTATCCTCACATATTACATTAGTCATCAAACAACTACGTCTCAGCCGCTTATATTAATGGCTTTACTTGCTTTCTAACTAAAGCTGTTTTTTCTTGCTATATAAAAAATTATTGAGGTGAAAGCTCAGAATTCGAAGCCCCATGCTACCACATCATTATAGCTGCCAATGAGGTAATTCCAACACAAACTATGGTACCCTCAAACCATACAGCTCCACTCTTTATAGGGCTACTCACCATTTATTACAGGAGGTAACCTTATTGATTTATACAATAATGTCAGTATCTTCTGAATAAAACTCAATTTTTAAATATAGCGAACAATGGGAGTAGTGATTTCTGATTTTTGCCTTTCAAATAAGTGTGTGTGTGTGTGTACATACAGTGAACAATGGGAGTAATGGATTTATGACTTTGGCCTCTAAAATATGTGTGTCGATAATTTGCAAGACACAAGACAAAATCACTTGTTAATTTGCGTTACACACGTGTTGATAACATGTAATGTCCCCTTTTTGAGATTGCTCTAATTTTTGTCCTAGAAACACAAATTCCATTATAATAAGAATTGTAAGATGGTTAGAGGTATAACTTTATCACTAAAAATACCTTTTTACAAGGTAAATCCTGATTTAGATCCTGCAACCACCAAATAAGGAACAAACTGACTATAGTTATAGATTTTCACATAATTCTTCCACATCAATACCAGTTTGGACTGATAGTTATCTTCAATAATACATAATAAATAGGATTGTATATTACCCGTCCAAGTACCTGTGTAATCTAACTGATACAGATTACCAACTATAAATGATACAGAATATCAGTGCAATATCCCTGTCTAATATTGGTGCAATAAATCTCAAAGAAGCATTGTAATAAACAGCTTGCATTGATTTTGAGTATGAACATGTGGTCTCAACTAGCAATATTTTCAGAAGTAAAGAGAAAACCAAACTAACAGTGAATTAGACTGTAATGGAAAGTCTAATTCTAGAATTCCCATTGATGATATAAGCAAATAGTGATGAATATGAATCACAAATTCTGACCTCAATAACTCAGGAACCTGTAGTTGTTAGTTCATGGAGCCCAACTGAATCCTTAATATATACATACTTTTCCAACAATGGTAATTGGAGAATGTCGATTTAACCCCGCTCTTTAATGTTGGCTTCTATAGTTTCATGCTGCCAAGTATGTACGCTGTTAATGAATGTATTGAACTGCCTGTATGTGAGTAGCGCAGATGTCCTGGAGTGATCTGTCTTAGCCGATTGCCACGATGAACATAGGAATATTAATGGTGGTTTTGACATAATTTTCTATTGTGTTCCATTGCTTTTCATAATCTCCGCTCAATAATTTTAAGCTTGGCACATATCGCACATGGTCTTCTCTAATTTGAATCTGTGTTTCCCTTTACCATTCATTTCTCCCATCATTTTATATTTCCAGACTGGCTGAATTCTAGTTCCTGTTTAGGCTGTGACGTCTGTGCAATTATCTGGTATTTCCCCCAGAATGAAATCATGGATTCCCTCCTTAATACCTGCGTGGAGCTATGATGTTTGCCCAGTAACCATTCGATGGATTTGGTTATATTATATTTACTGTTTGATGTTTTACTATATGTCTTGTATTAATATTTCGTATATATTATTATATATATTTTTATTAATATATTTCAAATTTATATTATGTTAATATTTAATTAATATCAATTTCAGATGTATGATAATGTATTAAATAAATATATATTATAATATATATGTTATATATATAACTATGATACCGATGCGTCCAGGTTGAGGGCTGAAGCAGGAGCGGATGCGTGCGGATGCGGATCAGGAGGCGGATGCCCTGTGGGTGCCTGCCGGATGATAGGCACCCGAATGAGCCTGGATGCCTCCCCAAAGGCATCCACTCGCATCCGGATGTAATGTCCCCTTTCAGAATCATATTATACTTTGGCCTAAATTCCCAAATTGATCAGAACATAGTTACCATCAGCGATCTATAAATTAACATCAGCGATCTTCTATAAATTATAATTCGTAACCAATGGAATTATCGCTATTCCTGAATGAGCGTTGCTCGTACCGTGAGAGTGAGAGAGGCTAGGTCTCAATCAGTGTGCTTGCTTCTGCTACACTCTATGGTGTTTCACCTGTGATACCATCTTGTACTTTCGCGTATTGGTCAGATTGATATTGTCCTTTCATTCACTGAGCGCTGAATATGAAGACAACCCCGATGACCTCCCTTGTGAATTTCTGCCGATTCCAGCGAGCCCTGTGACTTCCACGTTTTTCCTTTCTACCACTCCTGTCTACGTCTGGCTATTTTTCTCTAGGTATTGATGGCATATCCCCCCGACTTCGTCGCTGAAGTCTCTCGGTATATACCATCGGCGTGTGAGAGGAAACTAGCATTATATTGATAAACAATATATTATATATGAATTATATTATAATTAAAGTGTATAAATATTATGTATATTTATATTTATGTATTAAAAATATTATATTTGTATTTAATTTAAACTAAATATTATTATTTATCTATATTATAATATCATTTATTTATTCATCTTTATATTTTACTATTATCACTTATTATTTTATTATTATATCTTTATTTTAAAAGAAGATATTATAATTAGGGTTCTTAAATTTTGTATATTTCTTGCATTTCTTTGCATTTCTTTGCATTTATATATATAAACGCATCCCCCAAAAAAAAAATTCACGCATCCGTATCCGCACCTGAATCGGCAACTTAGATATATAATATTGATATTATATAATTATATAATAAGATCAAATATTTATATTATTATAATATATGATAATATAGTATTTATATTATATTATTTCTATATTTGTCTATTTTTATATTTTATTATTTATTTATTAAAATCTTAATGATTATTTATTATTAAATCCTATTTCAAAACCGGGACATCACATAGCATTAGGATGGAATATTTTAGCTAAACTAACATACACTTCTGTCTTCAATGAAATCCTGCAATGTTTTCAATTATTATTCCACTAAGTATTTCCTTTCTTATATAGCATTACCTTGTATTAGAAACCACAGCATCCTAAATTGCAGGATATGTGTGTGTGCATACAATTTGCAAGACACAAGACAAAGTAGCTCATTAATTTGCATTATGCAATTATTCATAGCATCTGCGATGGAATGGTTTAGATAAACTTCTATCCACTTCTGACTTCAATGAAATCTTGCAAGGTTTTCAAATAAAATTCCATTAAGGATTTTCTTTCTATAGCATCACATTGTAATAGAAGCCACTGCATCCTAAACTGTATTGTATAATCCGAAAGGCCTAAATTTTAAAAGTTTAAACATCATCACCATGCCCATCTATCTTCTAGCTATAATTTTCATTGCTTTTGCTGATTCCCCATTGGTTTTTTTAAAAACAAGTGGCTTACTAAGCTCACTGCAGAGCAAAAAAATAAAGCCAAATGGTACAAGGCCAGATTAGACAGCATGTACCGTTATTTTCATTATATAGAACATATCCACAGGTGTAAAATAGTAACCTTCAGGGCCCGTTTGGGTACTGGAATACCATATCCTGGATATGGTCAATTCTGGAAGATGCTGCACTTCAAGAAGATGCTTATTCTCAAAATGAAATCCGGAATATGGGCTGACCCGTTTGGTTCACCCGGAAGATGACTGAGAAGATGCATAAGGAATTTTAATTCTTTTTTTTTATTTCTTTGAATATGGTGTGTATATATACATACATACATGTATGTGTATACATGTGTGTACATACACATGTATACACATATACACACATACACGTGTGTATACATACACATACACACATACACGTGTGTGTTTATACACATACATGTGTGTATATATACATGTGTATATATACACATACAAGTGTGTATATATACACACGTGTATATACACATACAAGTGTGTATCCATGTATACACATATACACACGTGTATATATATACACACATACACACGTGTGTGACAGTGTATACACATATACACACATTACGTGTGTGTATACACACGTGTGTATATACATGTATACATGTGCATGTATATACACACATGAGTGTATACACGTGTATATATACATGTGTACATATACACATGTGCATGTATATATACATGTGTATATATACACATGTGCATGTATATATACACATGTATATATATATATATCCCTATAGGAATATAATATACATCTTTATAGTCAGATTCCATGAAATATTAAATTTGGTTTGTATATACACGCACATGTGTATATATACACACGTATATACACATGCATATCTACACACGTGTGTGTATACACACATGTATATATACATCCTTATAGCAATATAATATACATCTTTATAGTCACGGATCCCACAAAATATTAAATTTGGTTTTCTAAAAATTAGATCTCCCATTCCACTTATTTTGAAATTCCAATTCCACCTATTTTGGTGGAAGATGCAAATTCCCATTTTGGGGAAAAAATTGGAATTTCGAAATTCCAATTCCAATTTTTTGGATGGACAGAAACAGGAAATTAGAATTTCCTGGAATTAGATAATGCCAATTCCAGTCTAATTCCAGGAAACAAACGGGTCCTAAGGGTATAACTTCTGAATATCATATAAAAAATTGTTGATAAAAAATGCTAAATAATCCCAACAACGTGTAGGTACGAGAAACCATCATTTCAAACAGCTAGTTATTAAGTATAAAAAAATCATAATTACAAGCTGGTCGAGTTTTCATTTTCTCACTTTGGAACAATCTCCACATTTGGGTCTAGTCCACGATTTTCCAACCTGTATAACATGACACAGAATACTAAGTAAGGATAATTATATTAAAATGCATACTACATTCACGAGGTCATAAAATCCACACATCACACTTGCTTGACATAACAAGGACGATGCATGATCAAACATATCATTTAAATCTGCATGTATTTACAACTAAGAAACGATACCTCTGACTTGGTAGATTTAATGGTTTTGGGACTTTCCCCAAAACAGTCATGCCACTCCTGCGGGCAGAGACCCCCCTACAATAAAATTAATTAAATAGAAACATTAGCTCCTCCACAAAACAAATTCCTATGCAAACCAAAAGAAATATTAAGAAAAGTTTATTCTGTCAACTAAAGACGATTTAAAATATCTGACTAATATATTTCATACTTAGCTTACAAGATTCAAGCAACAAATGCAGCCAGTTGGATAAGTGAATCAACTTATACTTTTGAAAAAGGAATCAGAAGCAGATCTATGAATGAAAATGGAAAAACATACTATTTGCTTTAGGTAAAATTACCACTAACTTCAAAGATGCTTAAAGAAGAAGTGTATGTGATAGTAAAAAGCTGTACCAAAATAAACAAATAAGTATCCAAGCCCAAAGCTAATTCACAGGCACAGATTTAACTTTTAAAAAAAATCTAACAAGGTTTATTTTCATATTTTCCACAGCACAATACCAAACATCAGAAGATTCAATACAAAAATACAATGTTCCATGCATGTTTCCATCGATAAAGCTGTAAAAGTTAAAACAGTTACATCCATTGGAACTGAACATAAATGGGTTCCTTAATGCACCCGTCAGTGGAATTGAAACAATAGCAGCTTCACATGGGGAAGAGTGGCGATTGAACACTAAGTAAGAAAAATCAAAGTTGTAGGATTGCAACTGAGGGTAAAGTACAGGATTACAAGTTGCAGCACTATCTATAAGCACAAGAGATCACTTGAATGCCAAGCACTCCCACACATGACAGCATAGCGGAATTTCTGGATACAAGAAGCCACATAGCTTAAGCATATTTTAACAATAAATCTGTGTTACATGTGAACACGTCCCTGGCCCTCAAACTGCTGTCCCTAAAAATCTCCAAGTCTTTGAAATGTTTACAAAACGTTTCGCAGTAATTGGTAAACTATGTAGGCATTTGGCAGTCCCCAAGACAGCTGGGATATCTGAGGCATCCCTCAAACATCCAGGGGAAACCCAGACATCCCCAACAGCAAGGCAAGTTTTTATGATGTTTTAAAAAGAAATCATTCATGACATTAATTCAGACTCATAACTTGTTGTGAAGTTATATAACAGCTAACACTAACAACAATAATTTGAATTTCTAATTTCATTGTTCAAATGTTAATAAAAGTCTCAAACCTCAAAAATTTTAATACGTTATTGAAGTCAGATATTATTGTCAGTTGCAAAGGAGACCAAAGGTGGCCATGGTCTGGTACAGTATGGTATAGTGTGAGAAGTGCAGACAAATAAAAAAAAATGGAATGTGGTTGGTGTGCAGACTTCTGCAGACACCATCCAGCACCAGCTTGACAGTGTCATGTTAGACTTATGTCCCCATCCCCAAACGCCCTGTAACATAGGAATAAATACTAAAAATGATGAAAATATAGCACATTGTTTTTTGCATTCTTTGCTAGCCAATTACTGCATTGCACATAACAAATTTCTCTCTGAACAAAAAGTCTTCAAAAAGAACACACAAAAGTCAGTTACAGCAGAACCTGCCAGATAGAATTTAATAATTTACAGATTGTGAACTATTTCCAGTTTGAGGGGAAAATAACAAAAGTAAATAATTTCTGTAACGTATTTTGGATAAGGAGGAAATGATATAGATAGCAATTTTGTTATACTGAACAAACATGTAGCAATGTAGCAAGTGCAATAGATTCACTAGTGGATATTGTTTGCTAAAGGCACCCAGTTGTAAATCTATTCCATTTGACAACGAAGTTCAATGTTCAAATTATAGACAAAGAATCACTTGATGAGCAACCCCTATGTTCTAACACCTTAGAAGATTTGAACACATCTTTCAATTCAAGAACATAGCTTCACATTGATATCTTGAATCCAAAGGAATATTCCACTCAATTCTGTTAAAATCTACGACCGCTAAGGCTGTACTGATGGAAAAACTGTACATATTCCCCTTGTTTGTTGCAAAACTTTGCACATACAGCTCATTCACATTACTTCCCCAGCATTGCAAAACTTACAGGTGCATATAATGTGGATGAATAGATCTGGGGTCAGAATAACTATTCACAAAGTTATGAAGAATGTAAACAATTGGATGAAGGGGAAAGCCAAATGAGTGTAACTGTGTAGGGAGGCAAAAAGTCACATATCAGTTATTTAGAACTCTGTTAAGTATACGAAACAACTATAATATGGACAACATAGATCAACTTGTCGCAGACTTATCGGCAATAAGTGAACTTATCGCGATAAGTTATGCGCTGCGACAAGTTCTGTAACTTTCGCACGAACTTATCGCGCCGATAAGTTACAAACTTATCACCCAGAATATTGGCGATAAGTTACAAACTTATCACGATATTTGCCAAAAATATCAAATCCAAAGAATTTAATATGAAGAAAAGACTCGTAATGAATAATAAGCCATCCAAATCTCATTTCAGTCTTGGAATGAAGCGGATTCATCGAGTTTGTTGTACAGATTTTGAAAAAATTGCCCTGCATATAGAATTCCAGATTTTATTTAATACAGTAGGGTTCTGATTTATTAATGAATTTTTTGCAGCCTGAAATTTTCCAATTGTGATGTTGAAAACGCAGTTTGTCTGTCTTATAAACTCGTGGCTTACGAACTGAGAATCAAGTCAGGCATAGCTCATTCACATGTTCACAGGCGTTTGGCATTCAACAGTCAAAGAAACTAATAACAATTTTATATTTTTAATTTCAGTAGTTTCCACAGTTCATGAAGATATGTATTTTATATTTTTTAATTTCAGAAATTTCGACAGTTCATCATTTCTCTCTCCTTGTTAGTTTCTAGAACCCTCTTCCTATATCCAATTAGCCAGCTTTTGTCTGTTATTAATCTCACCATTCATTCAGTTCTTTAATTTTCAATATGATAGATTATATAATAGGATCTTTAATATTAATGATTTTTTATTTTATTTAAATTAAAAAAAAATTAATTCTATTTATATTAATTATTAATTTATGTGATATTTTTAAAAATTATATTATATCATTAATATGGTAGAATATACTGCTTTTTTGAAAAGTTAGATGCATTAGAAAGTATTACCATTAATTTATAAAATGGTGTGATAAATTAAATATGATTTTTCTTAGAAACATATAATTGAAATTATGTAATTTGTAAATTGATTAATATTAACTAAATTGTAAATAGTTGTGTTAGAATTGTAATGAGAAGAATTTGATATGAGGATGTGATTTTGTACCCTATTTGCATTTATATATATCTAGATCAGCTTGTTTGGTTTGTTTATTCATTTAGTGACTCATTAGATGCATCTGCTTATTGAATTTTGCAAAAAAAATGCATTTTTAATTAAATTTAAGCAAGTTTTAAAGTTCCCGATATTTTCCTGATAAGTTTTCGATTTATCTCCAATATTTTCCAATATTTATTTTTTTGCCCTCGGCGATAAGTTGCCGATACCAATATTTTGAACTATGATGGACAACATCTTCACTCAAAGTAGCATGAAGAACTTAAGGACAATGTTTCCCTCGCAACAAGTAGATGGTAGCTAGCTAATTTAACAATACAAATATGGGTTTGTGTATGGGTACTGGGTTTCAAGGATTAAACATTTTGTTTGACCCTACAGTTAGTTTGGCTACATCCATACAACAAAACCACTATTACTAGTAAAATGAGGAATATAAAAAATTGCACACAATATAAACAAAATTAACCATCTTATCAACGTTTCATACTAAATATAAACAAAAATAATAATAAAATGTGATTGACAATTGATAATACAAAATAATAAATGAGTCATGGCGTATGACATATCGCTTATGATTATCCTATCTGTTCAATATAGGAAAATAATAAATAGTAATGGTCATACTCAAAATCAAGAACTTCATGAAAAAGTTATCATATTGCTCTTCATCAAGAGCATGCGAACCAGTAATTGGCTGACTGGAACCAAATACAGTAGGACTAGCAGCAAATGGAATTTAGTTTTCAATTCTTTATAGTTTATTGTGCTATGAACTTTCTAGTCTAGAACACTGTTTTATTATTTGTTTTTATTACGATAGTCTTGTGCCTATGGTAAGACAAGAACCCAAAATGTACCCAGAACACCACTAGCACCATTAACACTGCTACTACAGATATGGGGCCTACAGGGCTGTACCTGATAACATAGACAGAAAAGGTAAAAGAACCCCAGTGAGCGCTATCAGAAAAAATTCGGACAGCCCTCATCTAAATTCCAGTAGTAAGTAAAATATGACAATGATTTCATGCCATATATCAACAACATTTTCATTGGTGATGGAATTAAAGAGAATATACACCATCATATAGATCTTAACAATGCTTTGCAAGTTGGGCAGGAGCCCGCAGCATGACGGTGGTGACGTGCCCTGTTAATAGGGCAGTTATGTGTTTGAATCCCCCAAGTGTGCAGGTTTTTTCAGGACGGAGATGGAGTAAATTTCGCTGATCAAGGACTGTTCATGGTCTCACCAACTTCGAGGTGTCCGGTTCTGTGCTGCGCAGGTGTTTGGCTGCTGAGGTGGTGTTCGTGGGTCAGAGGAGACAGAAAGTGTTCTGACCAGTACTGCTGCTGACAGGGTCTTCAGGAGTTATAAGGCGTCGATGCACGGCAAAGGGAGAAATAAGGCGACAAGGGAGATATAAGGCGACCGCTGGTGCATTCAGGGGATGGTCTGCACTGATTGGAGGGATAAGGTGGGCGCAGCCATTACGGAGAGATAAGGTGAATATGAGGGTCCGCGCAGGGGAGGTATAAGGAGGGCGCAGGGAGTTATAAGGATATGGAGAGATAAGGTGTCGTGCTGCTCAGTGGAGAGATAAGGGTTCGCAGACGTGCTAATCAGCTTGAGACAGATCTGAGAGGTGTTAAGGCCTCGGACTTGGATTGTAATAGGATGGCAAGAATGCCAATCAATACTGAGGATGAGGTCCCTCAAAAATGTGGCCTCAATGGTTTATAGGTCCAGTCAAAAGCGATTACCGAGCCAAAAAAAAACAATGCTTTGCAAGTTTGGGTAATTATAGTTTGATAAGGATTGACAAGAGGGATATTAAACCCAACCACATACCATGGAAAAAAAGCACCATTTGTAAATGTAAATTGTGTTATTTGGCTCCTTCCTGTCACAGATGGTCCAATGTTTTGCCTATTTTTACATTAAAGCTCAATATTTATTGGGGCAGTGTTTGTTGTCAACCTTATGATCCCATAATCTATCAGCCTCTACATAACCTGCAATAATTTTATGTCTTCCAAAACTCTAAACTTGCTCTTTTTGTCTGCGGCCTTTCAAAATCTATTCAAGGGCCATGAACAAGTTCTTGAAGGATTGTTATGTTATGTAAGCTGATTCTCTACATAAAAATATAGAATGGCTTAGCTACACATATCTCAGCCCTCTAAAAATCTAAAAGAAAAAGAGAGTTTCCATATCATTCTAGTAAAATATAGAATCATTCCAACCATTACCTCAAATAAAAACTGAATTTACATCATTCCTCACTCAATGTGACATCACAGGAGTTATTGCATGCCATTGAAACCTTTAGGTGGACATTGCAACAAATTCAACTGTTTAAAACTTTAAAGGAATTTCTTAGAATGCTGTAAGATCAGAATAAAAACGTTTATCCGCCCAGGGCACTGTCAGGCAGGATACCCAGGTTGTCTGGGCTGTGCCCAAGGTGGATCCCTAAAGTGGCCTACTTAGACAAACCCGGTAACATAGAATTTTTCATCTAAAACAAAAGGGAATTTCCTCTCAATTTAGTAGATGATAATATGCATCCAATAAATCATGTAAGGAAAAAGCTAAAAACCATAGTCATCACTGTTGCATTAAGTTGCCCCAACCTTGCTCTTTCTCTACATTTCAGTATTTTGTTCATTCTATATTTCAATACCTCACAAAGCCAAAATCAAAAACAGCATCCTATCGGTCCAGTGTTTTTGTTCTACAAAAACAACTAAAATAACAGAGATTTTCATTCTGGGCAGTTTATTTTTAAGTTTTGGATACCCTTTGGGTAAGTCCATACCCAAGCTGGACCTGTGCCCATATACAGACAGCGCCCATATGAGAAGAACCCAGTAACATGGTAGAAAAACAGAGAGCAGGTGGACACCAATAAAGGCCAGAGAAAAGATATTGACAAAAAACTGTATTACAGCTTCACCAGTAACCTCTGACGAACCCAAATAGTTTGGGCATTCCCATCCCAAATCAGATCCAGCATGGGTCCCTAGGCCTGATCCAGACTGGTACATCTGAATGGTCAGGCTCGGGTCACTCCATGGGTGAACCCAGAAAGGTCCCACAGAAATTTAAGATAATGTTAAAACAGAGTTTTTCTAAATTAAACTGAAACCTAACTAACCCTAAACCCTAGAAGTGAATTGTTTTAAGAAATTGGAACTTGGTTAAAAGGGGTTCCATTATGAAGAATGACATGTGTAATGAAGGTCCTAGTTGCCTCAAAGGCATTAATTTTGACTTGGTGGCCCCAAACCTTGCACTGGGACCTATATCCAAACCCTTGATCCCACAGCATTCATCAAATCTAGTTTTAAAAGCAGAAAAAAATTGTTTTCAAACTTCTGTGCCAGATGGGAAAGTAGCAATTTTTTTTCTGAGCTTTTGAATTTTTGCATTTAGATTTAAATTCATTGAGTTCCATTTATGATTTATGCTTTTGGTTTGCTTAGTCAATCACAATTTCAAGTTATGCTGCTATGACATAAACCATTTTGACTTAACTTTAGCATTTATGATTTGACAAGTGCCATTGCACTATCAATTGTCAATTTATCAGATGTGTAATCCTGTATTCAATTCTGTTCATTTTTTAGCAAACTATGGTGTTAAATATACTATAGTGTACATCTAGCTGTACACAGATCTACAAAACCTTGGCAAAATTTGGTGAACCACTGAAACCAAACTGGCAACATAGACAAAAAGTGAAAAACAGTAGATATTAATATAAATGCAAATACAACAAAGAGAAGAACAACCACATTATTTCTATTAACCTAAAAGCAAAAAAAAGACACCACAGAAACAAAAAGGCATCTAATTACGGCTCAAAGATTTATGCAAACAAAAGCGAACAAAAAACAAGACATAGAAGAATAATGCAACTGCTACCTTCTTTCTCCAGTTAACATGGCTGAAGTAACCATTTACTCCAGCAAGTTTGCAAAGCTGTTCAGATCCTCCAAGTAAAGAGCCTGCAGCAGACAGACAATAGCATGAACTCAAGGTGCACTAAGGATTGCAACTTTACATAAGCAGTGGAGATTCATGATATGGAAAACATGTTAAAGGATATTTATATATTATATTATGAACAAGCAAACAAAATGTTCAACTGCCTATATTAATAAATCCCATAACAACTTGCACGTGATAACTTCAGTGCAATAAGGGATCAGCAGAACTGCTGCATTTTCTTGACCTTGGTAACATCAAAAATAGAATGAAGGAGACCAAGTCAACTTCAAAAGGCCTGCAGCAATTGGCAAACTGCAATAGCTAGGAAAAATAAATTTTGTGCAGAGTTCTAACTTGTTCATATATAAAGTAAACAAAAATATGCCCAAATTGGAAACCTAATAGACTTACCAGGATATCACATTGTGAAATCTCAATTTATTAATTGGTATATTGATCTAATGTGGCAGATCAAAAAGTATTGCAATCACCAAAAGAATCAGTTTGTGATTATAAATGTAGAGGATATGTCTCCCTTAATGTTAAGATGTGTATTGTAACAATCAAGGACCTTCCAACGTCACAGTTGTTTCGACTTAAACATAACATTAATAATGAACCACCCATTCAAGGATTGAATGACTGTGATTTATCAAGGGAAAGAGTAATGGTTTTTCTCATCATTTTCAATCTCTAAGAGATGTTTGGACTGTGCTTAGCACCTTTAATATGTCTCAGGATGTTTATTCGCATTTGAGATGGGTTACAACTTACAAGTCGGCCTGTCCCAGTTTCTTATACAAGAGGTTAGCTTGTCTTCCTTTATTGTGTCTTCTTTAAACTTTTAGCAAAACAGTTGATCTCGGACTCTGTGAATATTTGAGTATCATTTTCTGCACTGCCAATCTTGATTTTCTGGTTTTAATATTTTATCCAGACACCAAAGGGAATGCTCATGTTACTGATTTTCAGAAATGTGTCATATCATCAACAAAGTGAGCAGCAGACGGGCATAAAGAACCATGTCTAAAGTAGATCATATGTCAGATGCCAACATTTAATCATTTTGCCATAAAGAAGCAAAAGGGAATTTTTATTAAGGTAGGCCAGGTAGAAAGTGTGCAGCCCCTGCTCGGGCATCTGGTCTGTAGCAAAAGTACCGTGTATCAGACTTCCTTATTGATCAAAGATACGGAAAAGGAGAGTCAGCTGCTCATTTACTACCTATATAATATGTTAGTCATTCTTGACAAAATGAAGTGGAGGTAGGAGATGATAGATAAAATGTTCAGGAAGTTGATTAACCAGATCAAATGGCACTTTCTTCAAAATTGTAGAGAAATTGCATCTCGTAATCTGGAATGATATTATAAAAATGATAAACAAATCTATAAATAAGCTGGTTTGACCGCTCACTTTTCAGTTTTCTGCCAATGTTCTATGATAGCTATCTTGTGAATAATGTAGTAAAAATTGGGAAAAGTCTTTGATAAATGAATATCTTGTGCACGCCATTTTTAGCTAAATTTGTACAGGAATAATTGATTTGGTAGGGCCAAAATATATCCACATACAGAAGTTGCAAAGTCTGTACCTTCGTATTCTTCATAGCTGATATATGCTCCAATAATATATACCAGGTATTGTTCATTATAAGGAAGTTGAAAGAAGTGTAAAGTTTGGTCTTTCAGGCAACGGTGACAATCTTGATGCAAAGACAATACATAAAATGATGGTGTTTTTGAAAAGAGAGTTATTTCAGTACAAAAGAAGAGAAGCTAAGAGCTCCAAGGGAAGTCAATCACGT